>CANTUT010000050.1:3540000-4110000 GCA_947687605.1 Reutealis trisperma
AAAAAATTGAGACTTGAGCTGGTTTATGAGCTCAATATGTCTATCTTCAAGATATGTGCTTGTTAACGACAAGTATCAACCCAGAGTCGAGAACATCACCAATCCAATTAAAAAAAACTCTGAAAATGTGGGTAAATTTGAAGAGGAAAAGAAGTAGATACTTGGTTATTGTAAAAGATTGGTGAAAAAAAAATGCATGGAGGGGCAAAATAGATTTACCTTTACAAATGGTCGGTCTTTATTGGGAAAGGAATCAATATAGCTGTCTTTAAGAAGTAAACATACCTGAAAAGAAAACCAACATCCATGTAAGAAAAGTATGCAAAGTTACAAATCAGTGGCATTTATAATTTTTTTTTTCTATCAATAGGATGAAAATAGAAAGTCACAGCTTCAGTTTTGCTAACCCTGTCACTGTTTGATTGTACATTAGTTATTGTATGGGACCTCAAATCTGAGCAAATAGACTCCAAGTAGCGTCTCATGATGGTCAAAAATTGGGTTGCAGCTTCAGCCTGAGAGAGTGAATATAAGAAAACAGGATTAGAAGAGATGTGCTGGGATTTTCAGCCGTATTCGGATAACGCTATGGGTACCACCTGCGCTTCGTTGCATCTATATACAGGATGCTTCTTAGCAATCGAACTTTGAAATGATAGTCTAGCATGAAAGGGTGCAAGTTCAGAAACCAGCTCTCTATACCGTGGAAGTGCCGGCAAGTGACACATTTTCACCTACAAAATAGAAAAAAATTAGGGGAAAAAATGGAAAACATAAAATTCTTCATTTGAAAAAGGGCAAGTAGTCATCCGTTATTAATATATTTTAAGGAAAATTAGAGGTGGCAACTAGGTCGGATTTGGGTCCTTCAAGGTCTTGTATTTTTTTTTTTTTTCCTTTCAGGCAGAGTAGGGTAGGATCACTGCATATTGTGTTTAGGTTTTGCGTGAACCATCGTTTTGATAACCGAAAAGGATTTTGGATTATTTTCAGGTTTAACTTTGAAAATAAATATTCGTGTTGGATTGGGTCATGATAAATTATTTTATAAAAGTAAAATTTTCATATATATAATATTTTGAAATTTAAAAATAAAAATAACATTATAATTTTAAAATATCCTATATATAATTTAAGTAAAATTTATATAGAATATTTAAAATCTATTATCACTTATATAATTTTTATACATATAAAATACTATAGCATCATAAATAAATATTTTTCAATACTTACACATATAATAACATGATAATAAAATAATCAAACTGAATAATTTTAATATATTGTAATATCAATATATTTTTTAACTCTACCAAGTAATTTAAAAATTGTCAATTTTTTAATTCTAAGATGATAATACAATAAAAAAATAGTTAAATAAATTTTAAATGTATATTATAATTATAGTAATCAAAATAAGATAAATTCGATATTTTATAAATAATTTTTTATTTTTATTGTTACAAGAATACATTAATAATAATTAAATTTATTTTTATATTAAATATATATACATTAATTATGTAAAAAATTGATATTAAACAATAAATTGATTCAAAATAAATTGACAATAAATATATTATTAAAAATTTGATTCAATTTTGTTTAACAATAGATTTGATATTCATTCCTTCTTTTTTTTTTTTTTTTTACTCATTGGGTTAATTTCGGGTCAAATTGGGTTTGACCCAAATGGGTCAAAAAATAAAATACTTAAACCCAATCGGTTAACTATGGCTTGATTGATTTGGCAAAAAAAAAAGTTGTGGCTTGATTGGGCTAACTCAAATTTTTTAGGTAGGATCATTTCAAATTTTAACAGGTTTGGTTCAGTTAGTTTTTTTTTTTTTTAGCGGATTTGGGTCAATAAAAAATTACTGCCTCTAAGAAAAATCATTCATACAATAGTCAAAGCTAAGCCTGAGTACGGCTCAATTCAAGTTGATACTCAGCTAAGAATTAGTATCGTACTGAATTTAAATTTTCAGTACAGTTCGGTATAAATTTCTCATAGTACAATACTACAACAGTTCGGTACTTCTATAGTACAGCATTAGTTTGGTATTATGGTTTGGCCCAATATCTGTACTTTAGATAGGTTCAATACAATTCAGCTTGATACAGTTCTCGGTTTGGATATGAGCTAAGAACCAGTATCCAAATTAAAATTTTCGGTATAGCTCTTGCTCTAAATCCCAAATTTCTTACTGTAAAATACTAAAACAATTTAGTATTTCAGTTCAGTTTGATATTCTCGAGTATTGTACTCAGCTACATATATATATATATATATATATATATATATATATATATATATATATATATATCGAACTAAAATGCATTGAACCGATCTAAGAGTACATATAATTTGATTTGATAACGGTACTTTTAGATCGGTTCAATACAGTTCAGTTCGATACAGTTCTCGGTTCGGATATAAACTAAGAACTAGTACCGTACCAAATTAAAATTTTTGGTAATCCGAATTTTGTACAGTAAAATACTAAAGCAATTCAATATTTCAATTCAGTTCGATATTTCTGAGTATTGTACTCAGTATAAGTCAGAGCACCAGAATTTCAAAACTCTACTAAGATATGATGGTGCTTTGATATTGACATATGATAATATTCATCTATTACACATCTGCAGTCACAAATTAAAAAGGAGCTCATTTCAACAACTTTCTATTTTAACATCCATGGATTATAAAGGGAAAAAAGTTCGTAAAAAGTTTTTAAAGGACCAAAATTTAGTTTTTTTTTTTTGCTAGAAATAAATTAGGATATATTTGGTAGACTGCAATGCAACGTAATGTAATTGAATATCTTTTTAGTATAATATTCAAACTAAAAATGCATTTAATTACATTATATTACGCCTCATTATACTCTACCAAACATTATCTTAGTGTCTGCAACAAATTTTAGCGTAAAAGGAAAAAAAAAAAAAAGAAAAGAAAAAGAGAAAAAGAGATTCAAAAGCTTAAAATACCTGATCCTTGAACACGTTAACATGGACAAGGTTCGATGTTTTCACCTTCAAGTCTTCTGGTTTTTGTTGTATGCCAACCTACAAAATAAATTAGGCTATATAACAATGCTCAGAACAAAGACCCTAATTGCAGTTTTTCCCTGCAGGTTCTGGTGTTCATTTCTTTTCTACAAAGAACTAGCATCATTGCCAACAAATACTTTGTTCACGATATTCTATATCCTGCCCCAACAAGAAACTGAAAGCAGATTGCAGCCACAAGTTTCCTGGACTATTCATGTAATTATCACTTTCTCATTTCACTAGCTGAGTAACTCAAAATTACTTGAGTGAAATATTCAAGAATGCATGTTATTTAGAATCGAAACAAAGAATTCACTATCAGAAAAGCCAGACTAGTACTGAAACTCTATAATGGCTGTGCAATTTGAGTTAGCGTGTATGCAATATTTTTCTAAACCTGTTCATATGTCAATAAGAAAAAGAAACCAAAAGATAAATGAGAATTCGTTCTTGTTTTGGAACAGAAACTACTAAGACGATCATGCTTATAGAAGAATTGTTGAGAACATATCCTTGCTTATTGCCTACTAGCTGATCCCTTGCAAAAACATCTCTCATGAAATACACAGGCCTAAGCTTAACTCATGAGGTCCTAAAAATACTCCATGTCTTCTATACTCATATTATGTCTTCTATACTCATTTACTGCATCCATACTTTATTGAATGATCTTCCCTGCATCATGACGAGTTTCTTTCAACCAAGTAAAAAAAGGAATTTTGGTCTCCCACCATTTAATCATAGTATGAGGTTTAAGACTATCTCCAAAGTTTCATTTTCTGGGTCCAATTTGGGTGGAACTCCAACTAGGTAATGACCTTTCAAATCTCCTTAAATAAAAGGTGCAACAAGGCTAATCCCAAGTCCCTATTTAACGGCATTAAAACTTATGCCCAAAAGTTACGCAAAATTGTCCAAGTCAATCACATGTTTAGGCAAAAAACCTAGGGCTTCAGCCTCATGATAGATCAACCTTTTGTGATTCCTTACCAACCTGCTTCTTCATTTTTATGCATCATTTCAGTTATCTAAAATGTGACATCTTCAAAACCTTCTTACTTCCCTGGCAGTTGATGTGAAAAAAACTCAATTAACCTTAAATCCCAGACTAGTTGGGGTCAGCTCCAGGGACTCCGTCCCTTCCAGTTTAAGGCTACACCTTCTGAAAACTAGTTGGATATGCATCCAAACATCTTTATATCTTAAATCTTAAAATAAAAACTAATTGATATATCAAAATTAAATTTGTAGAATATGAGCCATCCAAACATAAATGAATGCATATGTTCCAACCACATCACCATCTGGAAAATATGTACACAGATATCAGCAGATTAAAACAGCGGTTATGATATGAGCTCTCAAACCATCACCTCATCAATCCTATGCTTTCTTTACCTTTCTTCCTCAAACTTACCCTATGACAGGGTAACTAAAATTGGAGCAGGAAAAGAATCCAATTCATAGTCAGAAGTTATATTACTCAGTTGCAAAGTCGTAACTCCATGTTCTAAGTTCCTGAACTCCTTAAGTTCTAATAGACATTGTTGAATCATCCTTCTGAAGATGGAAAGGAAGTCCCTCAGATGTATCCAAGTGATGCGAGCCTGAAGTTTGACCAAAATCAGAGTGCTCATCCACCATCTGATGCAAATCTTCAGAAAGTCTGGCCAAGGTTAACACTAACTCCACACCCCCCCCCCCCCCCCCCCCCTTTCTCCTCCTCCTCCTCCTTAAATTTCAATCCTATGATCACAGAAAGGACAGACTGGAGAGTCCTAGTTTGTGGAGATAAATTAAATGATGAAAACTCATAAAAATAAAATTAATTAATCCACAAACAGAAAAAGTAAGTTATCACAATTGCACTATATATTGTCAGCAAAATAGTAAAATAAGTGGAACTCACAATAAAGGGGACTGGAGCGTCAAGAAAATCAAACATCCCTCTAGGCAGAATCTGTTGCAAATCAATAGAGAATTTAGCTGAATACCAACTATACCAATTTTATAAATACCTACTACTAGTATGAGCAACATATTATATACATTACAAATTTTTCTAGACCAAAACCAATAAATAAGATGTATATAGTCCCATATCCTTTTGACCAAAACCAACCATCATACCTATACATCTCAATAGTTTCTCATATTCTGAAAGGGGCATTGATTATCCCGTGTAATACTTCAAGTAGAATTTTAAAAAATCAATTTTTTCTAGAATTTATGGTATAATGTATAATAAAACAGAAGGTATGATAATAATCTATGATACTAAACAGATTTTCTTTTTTTTTTTTTTTTTTCACTAAACAGATTTTTTTTTTTTTTTTAAAAAAGAAAAGCCAAGTACCATATGTTTTGCCTTATGGACCATGCAGTTGATAAAACACCTTTGACATAGACGAGGCATAGGGGAAAAAAAATCATTGCCGAAAAAAGAGGAAATTTTTCAAAAGGAAAAAAAAAATGAAGAAAAAAGACATCAGCATTCAATCCTTCCTTATATGGACATATAGTAAGGAGACTAGCTTGTTTGTTGTTACGGTATTTTGTAGCTAGAGATCCTCTCAAATCTAGTATTTGCTCTGTTAGAACCTTATCTTATGCTTGAATAGATGGCCTATGTGTTTGAAAACTGCATCATTATGCGTATTAGTGATGAAATGACTATGTAAAAGAGACAATACAGGAGCAATATACTTGTATTTTATTTTTTATCATACTCCCATCTCGTGTATTTCAATGTCAATAAGGGTTGAATAAGCAGTTGCACCTTCTATAATTCTCACTCAATAATGTGAAAATGACAATACTTCGAGGACAAATAATCCAAGACATGTGATGACTAACATATTTTTAGCTAAATCCATGATGTTCTCTACTGGATCTGAACAGAAACCAATGAAGCAAAACCATATTTCACTTACTGGAAGAAATAAACTCTGCCATTGAAATGGACGAATCATGGGAACAAGGGATAGCACTACAGCAGATAGAACACCCTGCATGGGTTCAAAGTTAAGTAAGAGCCAAAAGCCGATTCAAAATAAGACATTTGTAGCCAACAAGAATTGTCAAAAGCTGCAAATAAGAAACTAAGATAAATTCTAATCAAGGCTGATAACTCATCTGTCCAACATAATTATTTTTGAAGAGTACTAACTCACCATGTTTGGGCATACTATCACCACTTGTTTTTCCAGTAGCACTCCTGTAAGTAGTGTCAAAACCTGGAAGAAGGACTGTGTGTCAGACCTCAAGCAGCCTAATAAAGTTCCATATGCAGGACATGGATGTAGGATGCTTGAAACACTAAAAGAGGCAATTTTAAATAGATGAGATGAAATGAAAGGTTGATCACTTGATTTAAATCATAAATGTACACAATGTCAATGAACTGCTCACACATATCCAAATTATTGTATGTTTGGCCAGAAATGATTTTTTTTTACACAAGGAAAAAGTATAACCTGCATAAATAATAGGCTATTTATACACATCAATGAACTAGCACCACATTCACATCTGTAAAATGCAATTTCTGTATTAAAATCAAACTCAGCAGCCTAGCACACAGGTTGAAGAATTTCCAACAAAAGCAGAATGGTTATTTTATGACATAAATTCCTCAGCTCTTGTAATCTTTTTATTATTAAATCCTGTAAAAAATCCATGGGCCTTACGATTGTTGGGCCAAATGATATCAGTGGCCATATAAATGGAGTTGAAACCTCATATTGCACAAAACCAATTGGCTTGTGCTAAGGCCCAATCTACTCCACATATATTCCACTTTATATTCTTATACTTTTCTCATGCGGGATTATATTTTCCAACACTCCCCCTCAAGTGTAACTGGACCTAGACCAGTTATCACTTGTCAAAGATGGGTCTACTCTTGGAGGCCTATCACAAACACATTTAGGCCTACTCTTGGAAGCCCTAGGTCAACAAATAGGTCTAGACTCCTCTGGCTAGCCCAAACTCCAGGTCTTTAAATACGAGCCTAGGATCATCAGCCCATTAAGCCACCTTCAGCTTTGATACCATGTAGAAAATCCATAGGCCTTACGAGTGTTGGGCCAAATGATATCAATGGCCATATAAGTGGGGTTCGAATCTCATATTGCACAAAACCAATTGGCTTATGCTAAGGCCTAATCTACTCCACACATATTCCACTTTATATTCTTATACTTTTCTCATGTGGGATTATATTTTCCAACAAACCCAATGTAAGGTATAAAATTGGGTGGTAACTGTAGTAAATAACAAGGAATCCTGCATAAAACATAAGAGTCCACCTTCATACCTCTCAACAAAATGGCAAAATAGAACTTATGATGAATCAATAATGCATACAGCACTGGTTCGGAAAAGGAAATGAAATATGAATGTGGATTTGACAAAACTGTACATAAAAACCATACCGCTCTAGAACTTTAAAGGCAAGCACCAACCTGAAGCCCACAAACATTCTACCATTTTATTAAGCAACTTAGATAGGTAGGTGTTTATATATATATATATATAGGGAGAGGGGGGGAGAGAGAGAGAAAGAGAGAGAGAGAGAGAGAGAGAGAGAATAATTTGAAGTTGTGGAAAACACATTGTAAAAGAAATTGATCACAACAACAATTATTAATTAAAAAGAAATTTTAAGCAGATGGAAAAAAAAAATGTTGAATTCAATCCAATGCAACTTTGCATGATAAGGACATTACACTTTCAAGTGACAGAAATCGACATATCGTTGCAGTTGTCCATATTGATAGTGCAAGAGCTTCCTCAGCAGCAGCTAACTTTGAATTGACCTTTTCCCAGTATTAGAAGTAAGCAAAGCAAATACATTCATCAAGAATCATAGCTGAAGAATGATTGGTAAAGAAAGAAATACCTCAGCAGCTTCAAATGTATCCAAATAATTTTCAGAAAAGCCAAGGTCTGAAACTGAAGGTCGCCTATACACAATAGCTTGTAAGTGCTCAAGAGGATGAAAAATTATTTCACTTCCTCGATGGGGAAGAGACATGGAATGATAACCACAAACTATCTGCAGCAAATCATTTTTGTTTTCCTATCCAAGAAAAACACACCCAAAAGAAAAATAATCAATGATAGTTAATATATCACATATGTGAAATAATAAATGTATAAAAGAAAGAAAAAGAAACTAACCCTAGCCCAATCCATTATTAAGTCGTCATCAAAATCCTTTTCACAATTTGCAAATAGTTCATCATCCTCATCCTCTAATACCATGCTTCTAACTGGACTGCCAAAAGAGGACAATGTATTACTGAAATTGTACCAGAGAAGGAGTGCATTGGATGATGCAGAAGATGACAACAATCAAGTTGACTGACATTGATTGAATGAAAAGCAGGACTTAGATTTTTAAAAAAGTTAAATTATCCAAAATAAAATTGTGAAGATATTTAACCTAAAAAATTCAAGAAATAATGCAGCAGTAAGTTTTTAGAATTTTCATATCCAGAACTTAACAACAAAGTAGACATATAACAATTGCAAATCTACTACCTGAATAGGGTATCGAAACTTCCTCGACGCTCAAACACGTGGCTCCTAGAGCAATTAAATGTCCCAATCTCTGGGGAGGCTGGGCCATTTTCATAGCTTCCATCCATTCTTTCCAGAGCATCAGAATGAGTTTCTGATGACTCAGAAGCACAATCATTGAAATCTTGTGGATTCTTCTTACCATCCTTATCTACTTCCCTTACTTGACTCAAATCTGAAGCTTCACTAGCAGTACTACTCTCAGGAGAATGAGATTCCCATTTTTTTGGTGATGAGCTTGGGACTTCATCATCTGATATAATTCCAGCAGCAGCAGCAGTAAGAGCCACTGCACTGTCAACAGGAATTGCAGAAGCTGTCCAATCAAAACCCGACTCCCTATAAAGGTGGTCAACATTCATATTCATTTGATCCTGTTCTTTGGTTGTGGAAAAGGCACCACTCAATGACACTTCACTTACAAATGCTGTTATCCGATTCAAACGCTCCTGCGCAATGATACTGCACCAAGCCAGTAAATGCAGTAAATCAAACTCGATTAATTCTGAAAACATTATTTTTTTGTTTTGCTCCACAATTGAGAAACTACTGATTCTTACAAGTCAATGAAATTAAAATTAACCTGTTCAACATCTCATAGTGTAACTCAAAGAAAGGAACTCTAGTTAGCACACAATAGCAGCGAGGTGCAGAAACCAGAAAGCCGCAGGAACGTCTAGATGGCTGCCCAGATGACCGTGGGAGGGGTGACATGGTGCCTAAAATACCAGGAGGTCTTTGAACAATTTCTGTTACATGTAAGCAAACCCCATAAAGTGTATCATTATCTGCAACCTGATCAAGGGAACAAAAAATATATTATGCACCTACTCCATGAATCTCAGACAATCAAACCATAACAAAAATTGAACAAAAAATTATTATTATTATTATTATTACTTATAGAACCTAAGTAATAGTATCCCAATCAAATATTTGGTGAAGGAGATTAGCAAAACAGGGAGTACTGGATGGAGTTCAACTAGTGGAAAGTGGAGACAAGACTAAAACGGGAAAAGAGATACAAATAGCCACAGTCTTAAATATCAGCCGTTATCTAGCGTATCATTCCAACCATAATGGTGAATCAAAGGAACCATGACACATTGACACAGCTGATACAATCATTTTCTTAACATTTTCACAATACTGCCAACCATGAGCACTACACTTGGGCTGCACATATGACACACCTACAATGCACAACTGCAACTAAAACTTAAAACCTTGCAAATAGCCATAAGCAATGAACACAGAATATCTTAAAATCACCTTAAATTTAAAGTCAAAATGGATATTGTTGAAAGCAGATACACTGAAACAAAGTTCATGTGATAAAATAATTGCAAAGCCAAACCACATTTTAGTCAAGCATCAATTAAGCGCAAAGAGCATAAAAAATTGATTTCGTAAATATTAACATCCAGAGATAAACCAGAGATCTGAATAAGTCAATTCGAACAGAGCTGCAGTTATAGACATTGCAATCGAAATTCAAATTGGAACCATTCTATAATTGCAGCAATATGGATCTAAGATAAGATTAAGAAACAACATTTACCTTAAGCGAAAATATGAATGCTAAATCATCTCTGCCCATATGCTCCTGTAGAAAAACAAGCAGTGCTGAAAAATGTTATTTCCTTGCTTAAAGCCACTTAAAAATTAAAGTGAAAAAATCCTGAATTGAGGATATCGAAATTTAATCAGGTTCTGATGTGATCACAGTGAAAAACCTTTACTAATCAAAATAGAAACTAAATTTCAATCAGTTCTTGACAAAGAACTTGAAAGCAAAGAAAAATGATACAGACAGATCATTTTCAAGTAGGCTTGAATCTATAGAACATGTAATGTAAATAATTTGACACTTTTTTGGAAGCCTAAAGTGCCAGCAACTTTGAGTTCTTTGGATCATGTACCATTTTGTTAACTATCATCTGCACCTCAGTTATAGCCATGAGATGATTAAAAATGATTTTTTTTTTTCAAAGAATGAAGAGAAAAAAGAAGGAAAGATCAGAAAAAAAGATGCTGAGCCTCTTCAGATTTTCTCATACTTATATTTAGCTCATCAAACATAGATAACAAATGTGGATAAAAATTATTACGGATGCAGTCTCCCTGTTAAACAATAAGTTTTATGAACAACAGAGAGGATAATTAGGAGTTTAAGATGTTGAAAACAGAAAGTTTCTCAGATCATAGGACACACAAAAGTGAAAAATTAGTTTTGCATACCTGTCCGTAAATAAGTTCATTTAGTTCACTTAATGATGGAGTCCTCTCCAATAACCTTGTCTGTACAATGAGAATCAGAAGGAAAAGATGAATAGCTAAAAACTACTATGTAGCAGATGAATACAACCTGACTCAACCAAGAGATCAGAAAGAAAAGATCAGTGACATCAAACCTTAACACCTTCAGGGAAACAGAAGGAACCTAAATCCTTTAGGCGCATAGGTAATCTCTTCCCAGGAGGATACTTGAAAAGTATCTGCTTAAGAGAAAATAATTACAGTCAGCCAATATGAAAAGGGGATGGAGTTTTTCAAGACATGAACAAAATTACCATCAAGGATAAAGCCTTCAAGGGAAAAAATTTCACCCCAAAAATGCTCAACAGATTAATTGTAACAATTCTAAAAGGCATGTTCAGGTGAAGTAATTGCATGGTAGATAATAGACATTTCACTAAACTATAACATGAACAGGATTCTTTCCATGGTAGAACACAAAAAGCTTTATTTTCTACACGAACAATGCAGCATATAAAATTACAAATTTAAACAAATTAAAACATAAGTTACTGCGACATTTTGTAAACCTTACATAATTTATCAGCATTGAATTAAAAGATGATATTGTTAACAATAAAGAAGAGCTTTGTTCAATTAGAATCACTTAACCTGGGGTTCCATTGAAGGAAATGTTGGCCCCCGACACTGCTGCAGCATTTTATACGCTATTATATCAGATTTTGCTGTCTCGAACTCCCATTTCTTCCTTCTTGCAAATACATCCTCCACAGCCTCAAGATTGGCATCAGGATGAAGCCCAACAATAACAAAGTGTTCAAATAGTGAGGTGGGCTCCTTAAATTTTGTATGGTCCTACACCATCATCCTCACATTATTCATTTAATATAACTCACAGATATATAAATATCACCAATATAGCTTGATTAGAATTAAAATATAAAAGCATATGCAAAATGTCACAATTAAAAACAAGCAGCAGCATAAATTACAAATTTCAGAACTACAAAAGGAACACTGCCAGCTCAATAATTGCAAATTGTAAAGACCGTCTATACAGATAGCAATATCGCACCCCATTAACCATCTTTGCCATAATTCATTTATCACAGAATCCAACAATCACATTGATCAACTTGCAAGACAGAGGAAAAAACCAGAGAAAGAACAAAGTTCTGTGATCTTTCAATTAACCATCAACGTGTGCCATCAAGAAAGCCCAAAAGAAATGGGATAGATGGTGAGATGAAGGGATAGGTTTACCAGTTAAAAACGATAAAGTTCAATTTGACTGAAAAGTAAAGCTGGAGCTAAACAGATTTACATAATATACAAGAATATTATGCAAATTACAGGATAAGTTCAAACAGAAATAGCAAACAATGCTAAGTCCACCTGCCCAATCTGACCAAGGTAAACCATCCATGCAAGAACTACAAGATTTATGAAGAATGAACATGCATCCTTTGTGGTTTGGCCCTAAAATTTGAACCATAGGCCAGAACGTGAGAAGCAAACCTATTTTGGGTTATACAAGAACAAAACTTGGAAAATATATATTATGATGATAAGATGATGAAGGACCTTCATATGGGTGTGCCTCTAATTCAAAGAGTCCAATCATTGAAGTTCTAAAAGCAAACTGACCTAGCAACATGTAAAAAGAAAACTACACATATAATTTCAATTTAAACTGAGTACATGTTCTAGCTTTAACACAATTAACAATGATGTTTTTCTATTTTTGTAACATAGGACCTCCAAATGGTTCTTTTCTTACCAAGTATGCCATACATCCACAAAAAAGGGCAAATAGGTTTTTTTCCTCTTCTCGTTTTTTTCTCTCCTCGTAAAAGAAGAAATGGATTGAATGTATAGAGATAAAATGGAAGCAAGGTTTTAATCATGGTTTTGATTGTTGTTGTTATCCAGTTGCAAAGTCGTTAAAACTAGATAATGTGCACATTATGTAACAATTGCAATTGCAACTATAGTGGAATTGAATTTTGCATTCTAGATCAGTAACTTGCATCCAAAGCACCAATTTGCAGGAATTTGAGTAAAATCCTACAAAACTAATGCTTTTAATTAATTCTGAATTTTTTATCCATATAATATATGCCTTTAAAGTTTAGAATTTAGTAAATATCCAACCCAAAAATTAATAAATGCAACCAACAGTATAGTGCAAGAGTATGGCCATTTTTGTAGAAAATTTCAGGGGAGAGAAAACAAGGTGCAGATTTGGGAAATTAAAGCATGACACCCATCATGCAACACTAACAGCTGCGATGGTTGAGATTTTGGGAATGTAGTGACCTAACAACTACATGTAACGGTCATTTTTTAAAACCATGAACAAATAGAGATTGAAAGTTTGCTGCCTGTAGCATCAAGCACAATGGACAACATGGAGTTTCTCTAGGGTTCTGTGTCATCAAAAATCTTATTGATACAAACAGATAAAACACATGTGAAACTAATATCATTATCTTAACAGTAAAAAATTCTTTTTGGCAAATTAAAAAAAAAAAAAAAAAAAAAAAAAAAAAAAAAAGAAAATGGTGTACATGATGATTGCTCTACATTTCTGACACCACAGGCTTGGATCTAATCATTCATTGTAAGTTCCCATTTCTGAAACTCAACATTCTACTTTAACCTCCCCAAAATTTAATAACTGATGTCCATCTCCTCACCATCTCATGGTAAAGGCTAGGCAGGTGTAATCTCAATAGTAAGTAAGGTAGTCACTTGTAAAGAAGGAGAGGCAATGATCTTAGGATAGAACGTTAGTACCAATCTCATATTGTATTGACAGAATGCTACTTAATCCACAGGCCAAAGAATAATGTGGTGAAAAAAAGTGAAGTTACTTTAGGATTTGGTTTGCATAAATTTTCAGATCTCTGCCTTTGTACATCTTAATTCTAGCATCATACAACTGAGTGAAATATCATTTTTTGGAACATTTTCTAAAATGAGGACTAATTTGGAATCATGAAATGTTAAGAATGTCAAAAGCAAGCACCCAAAAAAGTATGGAATCATTTGACTCATAGAAATGAGCATTCTCTGCCTGAGCCATGCTTAAATATCATATACTGCAACAGCTGTCTCAAGCTTGAATAAAGAAGAAGAATTGTACTAGGTTGATGGCCAACTTAGAACTAGTCACTTTGTATATTTAAAATTAAGAGCTCACTCCAACAACTTGAGTCTTGAGGCTGAGCTATGTTGAACGGATTACAATGAATAACTAACTAGGCACTCCCCCAAGATGACACACAGATGTTTCCACTTCCAAAAAAAAAAAAAAAATTAAAGCGCTGTCTATCTATTTCAACTCCCAACGCTCTCATGCAATCACTTATTAACCTCTACAGCAAACCATAAGCTTAGACTATGTATTTGACTTCCTGAGTTAGGGTGTGTTTAGGATTATTATTAGAGGTTAAAAAAACACTTTTAGA
This sequence comes from Reutealis trisperma, assembly GCA_947687605.1. Classification (NCBI taxonomy): domain Eukaryota; kingdom Viridiplantae; phylum Streptophyta; class Magnoliopsida; order Malpighiales; family Euphorbiaceae; genus Reutealis; species Reutealis trisperma. The sequence goes on from CANTUT010000050.1 coordinate 3,554,379, forward strand.
ATTTTTTATTTTATTTATTTACTGATTTTTATTATTTTTTATAAACTGTTTTTTCAAACCTTCTTCTGAAAAAGTATCAATTTATAAGCAGTTTTAAAAAGCAATTTTAAAAAAATATATAAAAGATATGGTCTCAATAGTTCTCAAATTTGAAGGCATATTCATTATATAATACTTGCATAGGCGAATTGCTTTAAATAAAGAACATGAAGAAAGTCTTAGGTGAAAAAAATACAAAGATGAAAATACCATTGTTTTGGAATGAAGCTGATACCACTGACGTTTCTGGTTTGCCAAGACCTCGGGATTGAAACTGTAATTTTGTTCTCTCGAGTTGCCACCCCATCGCCATGCTTTTTGCATTTGAGTTTTCAATTTCTGAAAACTACTGCTACGTTGATGCCCCGGCATCAAAACTTCACTTTGGCACCGCCTATGCAATGGAGGCGTTGGCTGAGGAATTGGATTATGTAAGAAACCATTTTGTTGTGTATCGCCAGCCATTTTAAATGTCTCCTCGGATATTTGCTGTAACACAGCATGTGAGGATGGTGGCTGGTCTTCTTGGGACCGATCCTTCTGTGATTCAGCATCTTCTTTTGTTTGCATCTTCTTAAGCACTTATCTCATCATGTACATTTCACCCGTTTAAGCCATTATAAATCCTACCCTCCATTCATTTAAACAACAAAAGTTCCCCAACCCAAAATCACAAATTCACACCATTAACATAATCCACCAAGATATCAATTCATTTTCCAAACCCCCAACGTATATAATCACACCAAATATGAAATGGGTTCTCTCCTAACCGTTCTTGATCTTCAAAAATTCTATTGGACCTTTTAAATTTCAAATAAATTATACAAATTCAATACCCTGAAATCATTAAAAAGCTAATATCTTTATCCAATAAACTTCAAAATCTTAATGTGATATGAGCTCTTACACAAAAATAAAAGCACCTGCTTGCAAACAATTATAAAGGGTCAAAACATTCACAAATTGATGCAGAGAGAGTAAAGTGCCAAAAAAATCAAGAATTTAAAACAACCCAATGGCAATCTATCATTGAAGATGGGAAAACATAACCGAAATGAGGATTATTCATATAATTTCTAATTAAAAAACGAAAAAGCAATTAAATGCTAAAATTTGAAAAGTAATTATCCAAAATTTGGCAATAATAACATTGATTACCCTGTTTTTCTCTCTTTGTCTTTTCTTTTTTCTTGAAGGCTATTGGCTTGTGTTCTGCAAGTAGCAGAAAGAGAGAGAGTTGCTAAATATAGAAGAGAAGAGGAAGTTACACATAAGAGAAGGAGATGTATTGTATTTGAGCGAACTATGCTTTTTAAGAGAAAAGAAAAGGAAAAGACAACTCAGTTTTATTTTCTTTTCTTTAAAATTTTAATTGACTCCAAAAAAATTAAAATATACCCTGAGTTTTATAATTTTATTTTTTTATATCACGATAATAAGTACTTACTTTATCTTATAAAATAATTAAATTTTTATAAAATTAAAAAAAATAAACTTTTTACTATCCCTTTTCAAAATATTAATCAATTAATACTTCAATGCAAAAATTAAAAAAATATTAAATTATCATAATTTTAAAGTTAAAAAATTTAAATATTTTTCTAATATAGAAAAATAAAAATAATTAATATAAATATTTAGTAGAAAAATAAATAAAAAGTAAAATTTAAAAAAATAAATATTTTTTTAAAATCTTAAAAATTACAGATAAATTGAAATGAGAAAATTTCTTTAAAAATAAATTTTAAAATAAAAAAAGTATTTTCTAATCTAATATTGTTTTTTGATACCATGTATTTTGACAATCCAATGAGTGATACATAGTAACACTCATGAACAAATTATAGTGGTAAAGGCCACAATAACTATTTTAATTATTTATTGCTTTGAAGGAATTTAGTTTGCGTATTGTGCGATTTTATTTTTTTTTATTACAATAAAAAATTATTTTTATTAATTTATAAATTAAATTTTAATTCACTATTTATTAAATAGCAATTTTTTTAAATTCTCATTAATTACACTTTAATATAATTAAAAATTATTTTTAAAGTATTAAATCGATGAGGTGGCATAAAATTATACAAACACTCTTAATTTTAAAATTATATATATATATATGATTTTAAATTTAATATTATATGATTTAAATTTTTTATGAATTAGGAAAATTATATGTCAAAGAAAAGTGTGTTTTTTATTGAAAAACTTAATTTTCACATGAATTTTATGTGTCATAAAATAATTAAGAAGCTAAGAAAATTCTTTAATAATAAAAAAAAAAAAAAAAGAAGGAGAGAGAACAATAATAGCATACAGGATTTTTTTTTAGATAATTTACCTAAAAAAATTATATAACTGACTAATAATTAATTTTTGTTTTTTGTCTTCTTTCAAAAGAGTAATAAATTATGTTTTTTCTGTAAAAAAAAATTAATAGTAAATTATTTGGTTATGTAGTAACTTCCACTAACGATAAAGTGGTTTTGACTTTTGACTTTAGAGTTCAACGTGTCGCGTGCATGAAAAGATCAGATTTCCACCTTGCAATAAACCGCTGAATTTGCATGTGGGCTCCACCTCCTTCCTTTGTGATTTGCTTTCATGTCGTTAACGTGTAGATCGTCCTTAAATCTGAACCGTTGGATCTGAATTTTCACTTAGACGGCTAATATCAGAAAAATGAGAATATTTCACTTTCCTCCTTGAAAGCGTTTCTTGCACGCGTTAGATAAATATCGTATCATGTCATGTCATTAAGATTTGGATAAGGCTACAAAATTTAATGACAATTTCCTTTTCCAACCAAATTGATGTTAGGAGTTGAGATTTGATAGGGCTTGTTAAAGTAAAATATTTATATTTTAATTTTCTTTTTTATATAAAAAAAATTTAATAAAAAAATATATATTAACAAATTATTAGCATCAAAGTATTATTAAATTGATTTTTAAAATTATTTAAATTTTTTCATTATATATTAAATGTTTTTTAAAAAATAATTTTATATGAACTCACTCCATGAATTTTTGATAAAAATTATCATATTTTTGTAAGTTTTATAATTAAAATCTCTACATATAATATTTTTAGCTTATATATATATATATATATATATATATATATATATATATATATATATATATATATATAATTCAAAATTATTGAAAGCAATTATTAAATTTAATAAAATAATAATAATAATTTTATTTCGCATTTGTGATTATTTCGTGCTTATGATGGAAGGCCCACGGGGAGTATAACTTATATACAAAAAAAAGAGGGATCAAAGGCGCACTCTAATATAGGATAATGACTTTTGTACTATGAAATCTCAATCATATAAAATAGCTTGTTAATTAAATTACTTGTGATTGAAACAAGAGATGAATTTACCTCTCAATAAATATGCTTTATCTTTTATAGATTTATCTTAAATGGGCTTTAGTCAGTTTGAGAAGACTAAAGGGCTCAAGAGATTGAGTTTTAAACTTCCTTTAAGCCAATAGTTTTTAAGTTATTTTTGTCCTTATCAATATATATTAAAATATTTTTAAAAAATATAAATTAAATAATAAAATATAATAAGGAAATTGACTATAGTAGTCCACTTAATTATTGAATTTACATACCACAACTTTGGCATTGACATCATTCCTTTGAAATTTTAATGACAAAAAAATGGGTGAATTTAATTCATTAAATAATTTATTTAAATTCGCAAACGATGTTGGTCAATTAATTAAATTTATTTCTTTTGACGTGCTCACGTTTTTCTTTTTTAAGGCCCAAAAAAGGAGGTGTGGTAAACGCGCAGATAAGCAGTGGAATAGTAAATTTACAGCAGAAGCATGATTCGCGCGGAACCGTCCGAGGTCGCACATGCTTACAGCCGTCCTTTTTCTCGATCAGTGATTTTTTTTTTTTCCTATTTTTTAATTTCTCGCGGAATTTTTGGACTTTTTGCTGACTGTAAGGATACAGTTAAAATAAGAAAATTTTATTTTAATCAATCCATAAATGTACTGAATCATGGCTGCAAGTGCATATTTTATTTTTAATTTCCCTTTAATAATAAATATTTTTTAGCAATTAATTATCAAATTAATAACTATATACACATTCATAATAATAGCATTATCACAAATTACAATATAAAAAATTACTTTAATTTTTTATTTTTATATAAATTTTATATAAATTGATATATTTATTATCATTTTTCGCATTTCATATATTAAAAATATAAATTGACAGCACAAGTAATATTTACACTCATGTATTTTATGCTAAAAAATCAAAATAAAAAAAAACAAAATAAATAAATGATTTTTGTAAAAAAAAAAAAAAAGCTCTACACTTATTAAATATATATTAGTAAATTTAGATTTTTATTTTCATTAAAGTAAAGTAACATAAAGTAAAATATGGATTTTTTTTTACATAAATATATTGCGTAATTTAAGGTGATAAAAAGATGTTACAAATAGTGGTGATAAATTTAACATTTTCTCATAGTTATTTACCCTTAAATTATATGTTGTGTGCTAAATCATTTACTAATTAAATTAAACAAAACTTTTCAAGAGTATGAAAATGAAGCATGAAGGGGTTAGTTGGCAAAACAAGAATCTTTATAGGTAACCATGCATGAATGATGTGAGTAATCCAATGGAAGTGACACCCATAAGTTAATTATTTAGATATTTTTAGTTTAATTGTCAATTATTATAGCTGATGAACCTTATTCTTTAAAGTAGATTTGGGAAGAGAGGGAAGTGGGGAAAGTAGTTTATTGAGAAAGGGACAACCATATATACATGCAAAATCTGTTTTTATAGACAATGGGTATTTATTATTTGGCATGCATTAGCTAAAGGTCATTTTCAACTAATGTAGGGACAGATGAAGGGGGCCCATGTTGAAAATTTATTTTATTAGGGTGATTAATTTTGATTTATTTTTTTTTTCAAATAGATTCCTCATAAAAAAAATTAAATATGTTCCAATTTTACTAAGAAAAATAATTGAATATTCTCATTTTTTTATTTTGAATAATACAATTTTAGTATACTATTCATAGTTTTCATATATAATTATTCATCCTTAAAACTTAAGTAAATAATATAAATGATCATTTCAAAATGTAAAATCACGAGCTAATACAAATATGATATATTTATAAAACATTAATATCTTACAAAATTTTGTCAGAGCTGCATATCTTAAGTTATAAGAGTGTATTTGGTAAGTCATAATGAAATATAATGTATTATAATCAAATGAATCTATAATATAAATTTACATTAGAAATTAATCTAATTACATTACATTACATCATTTTACGATCTACTAAATACATTTTAAGAGTTTTAATAAATGTAACAATCTAACATTATAAGATTTTATAGGTATCATCTCTCATATATATAATTTATTTTTATTAATATTTGAGAAAAAAATTCGAATATAAATTTATTATCTAAATTTTATATGCATTTATCCTTAAACTATATTTTTTATTCTTAATTATCACACTGCTTATAAGAAACTAGTAGATAAAACAAATTTGTTGTCTAAATTTGTATTTAAATTGTATCTATGTGCCATCCAATTCAAGTATAAAAAAGCCCTCTTTCATTTTCTATAAAAAAATGCAAAGTGGGTATGCCTCAAATCTCAACTGTAAGTTGGTCTACCGCACAAAAAATGAGAAGATAAGCCCATTAGGTGGTTGGTAAGGTGTAAAATACATGAGATAGGGCAATGCTATTTTGTTTGATATCTCTTCTCCTGCCTACTACACCATCAATCCACTGTCATCACTACTTGTTAGGTATGTTCTAAGATCTACAATTGCTATGGACCGCTTGGAATTTTTGTACTAATTAACATTGGGACCATGGGGGAGAAAGGGTGACAATGGTCATTAAAATTTGTAATATATATATATATATATATATATATATTAATTAGACATATTTACGAATTTGAAGTCACTTTTTATATTTTAATTAATATAAAAATAATGAATGGTATTTAATAAAATAAAAAATTAAGCGCTGAAAAATTAAATGCTGAATTTTAGAGACTGAATATAATAAATACGAAAAGTTTTCAACATTAAATATAATCAATGTGTTTGATAAATATTATTATTGAAAATTATTAAATTTTTTTATTGGACATAATTAATCATGTAATATTAATATTTAATTTTTAATCATTACATACAGTTTTGAAATTAAAAAATAAAAATTATAAATAAAAATATTTAGAAACAACAATCATATTAGAACAATATTTCTCCTAAGTTTTTAAAAAACAAACACTAATAAATTTTAAATGAGTATGCTAAGAATATAAAAATCACTTTAATAAAAAATAAATGTTACCAAACCTTTTGATTTGTCAATAAGTTAATTTAAGAATATGATAAGAATATAAAAGTCACTTTAATAAAATTTTTTAAAAATTCAATAGCTGAGCGTGGTCAATATAAATTTTAAGTTAAAAATTTTAATTTATCGTTTTAAATGATTTTTGACTTAATTAAAAATTTAAGTTGAGACTATTTTATGTTTCCAAAATATTTTAAAACAAATAAGTGTGCTAAAAATATTAAATTAAATAATAAACTAGATTATTAAACACCTCACTCTTAACATAAATTTTTTACTTTTTGTATTTGACCAACTTGAGTCTGATAGTTTATATAAAATTAAATTTTAAGGATATAAATGAATAAAAATTACAATATTAAAAGTTGAATCAAGTAATTAAACTTTTAAAATGAGTTTTTTTTTTTTTTACTTGCTTTTAAAATGAGCTTTTAAAAATATGAAAATAACACCAATTTTCATAAAAAAAAAAATTAGTTTAATGACCTGAAATTTTAAAATATTAAAAAGATTATTGCCCTAAAACCTTTTTGTTTTCCTTCGCAAATTAGAAACACAACCACTTAAATCTCCTTTATTTTAAACAACCAATTTAATATGAAAATAACAAATAGGATTTCATTATTGTTATTTGTTAAAACAGCTAAACTTACAAAATTATGTATAAATAAAAGGATATCATTATTGTCAAAATAATTAATGTGTTAATCTAGTGGTAAAGTGAGACTTAATCTAATGGTAAATGAAACTATTTTAGGAGTGGACTCCATAGTTTAAATCTCAATCATAATACTAAAAAAAAAAAATTTATTATTGTCAAAATAAATTTATTATTACTACAATAGAAAAAATTTATAAAATTATGTATAAAAATGTTTTTATTCCACAAATAAACACAATAAAGCTTTTACTAATTCATTGTCTCTCTCAAAAAAAAAAAAAAAGGGATTCCTACATAAATACCTAAAAAACATCTTAATATTATAATTTTATCCTCTGACTAATTTACAAAAATATAGTTTTTGACTATTTTTTTTATAAATATACATTTTTCACTTTTTTTTAACATTTATCAAGTTTTTCCTCTTATTCCTCTATTAGTTACTATCCAAGACTTTAAGTCTTCTTATATTATAACTGGCGGCATTTTGAGATATTATAAGCAGTTATAATCTCTTATTTCTGAATTTTTTAATGATTTCACCAGTATACCAACCACTTTTCTTTTATTAATATTTAATCTAGTGGTAAAGTGAGACTATTTAAAGAGTGAATGTCATAATTCGAATCTCACTCATAATACTAAAAAAAAAAAAAAAAGAAGTTTTATTGTCAAAATAAAATTTATTATTACTACAATAGAAAAATTTATAAAATTATGTATAAAAATGTTTTCTTTCCCAAATAAACACGATAAAGGTTTTGTTAATTTATTGTATTCCTCTAAAAAAATAAATTAGAACACAATCGTGTCCTTGCCCGAGAAGGCCTGGTTTCCAACAACAACTCTAATGGGCTCATACCGCTGCGAGCCCATGGCCATTCAAATTTTAGTCTTTCGTTCCTATTCAGCCTAACCCAGTATGATTTACGTGAGCCCACCCAGAAAAATACACTTAGTCTACTGTCCGTCTCTCGGATTTTAAAATAAATATTAAAAAAAAAACTAAATAAAAAAAAACTATATTGTAAGTAAATATTGAATTTGCCTAAAAAAAATTATTAAACTAATTTTCATAATAAATCAAGCAAAAGAGCAGATGAAGTGAATAAAGTGATATTTAGCATTTTTATTAAGCTATTTCATTATAAATATTTTTAAGCATTATTTTTATGATCAAATATGTTAAATGCATTTCAAAAGTGAATTTAATTAATATGGCTAAATTGAATTTTTCTAATTTTTATTTTATACTATTTTTTTATAAAAAAACGAGTAAACTCCCTTATCAACCATCTTAACCTCTGAAATTATTAACATAAGAAATTTAATAATGTATAGAAAAATGTTCCAAAATTTAACTAATCTTTCAATTATTGAAACTATCAATAATTAATTACAATCACTAAATCAAATAAATATAGAGTCAAAATCTAAATCCTAATTTGATTAAAAATAAACTATCCATACCCCTCTTATAAAAAATAAAAAATAAAAAAAAAACTATCCATATCAGAATTAAGGAATTTGTTAAAAAAAAAATTCATTCATAATAAAAATCCAACAAGGTGAAATTAAGAGTGCATCTCAAATTTTACTTTTTGATAGATTTTTAATTTGAGATACAAGCACATTCTTGGAAAAGAAACTCATATTCTATCTTTACATTAACCAATATTTTCAAATATATATGATCTTAAAACTGGAGAATGTTGTGGAATTCGGGTTAATTTGTACCAATAACAACAAAATTCATCTTGAGAATTATTATCCAGGTGACTAGAGTGTGAACGATTGAACTAAAAATTATCCAAAGGAAAAATTCCCAGATAAGTAGTGAGATCACAACGATATCACTTAAAAACTACTTTTCTAGACAAAATTTAATCAATACAAGTAATTTTAATAGCATAATAATTCACTACAACTATACCCGACAATAACTATTAAATAGACATAAAATAATATAAAAAGAACATCAAAATTTTAACGAGATTCGGCCAATTTTGGCTACGTCCTCGGACACTACCAAAATAATATTTCACTAATTGAAAAAATATTACAAAAGAGAGAGAAATAATACAAATTATCTAAATATGAAGGAAGACAATTGTGGAATAATTTACAAAAGGAAATGGAAGCTCTTTTTATAACCTAAACAAGCCTTCCATTTTCCACATCTTATCGATGTGGGATTTGGAATTTATAGCCAAAATGGCTGAAAGTCAATAGAGAAAACAAAGAGTTATGAATTATAAGTTGAATGGAATTCAAATTATAATTAAACAAAATTTTTAAATAATATTATATATTTATTATTTATATGTTAAAAATAAATATATATAATATACATATAATTAAAATTAATAAACGTTAGAATAATTAATGAACATTATTTTAAAAAAATGAATTTGAGACAATTATTTAAAAAAAAAATTATAAGAAATTAACTCACTGAATGATCATTTTGAGATTCAAAGTCACGGTTTGAATCAGAATTTCAACATGTAAACATGCGACATTTGTACACAATTGTCAAGCCAAAGTGAATTGGTCTGTATTAGCTTGGTTTTGTAATTTTTTTTCTCCTTCAATGCCGATTTTATTTTTTTAATTTGTTAGCAAAAAATGAAAAAAAAATATTTTGTTAATTTGAATCGGCTCCCCCATAAAATATAAGCCAAGCTAACCAGGTTGTTAGTTTGCCAAATTTTTTCTCGATTATGACATCCCATATTTTAGCTTTGCTCTGGACTAGTATGGTATATGATTTTTGATTTTTTTAGTCTGACTAATTGCATCGGGCTAGATTTAACAACAATGACACTAATAGATAGATCAAATTCTCAGGAAGCGTAAAGAATTTATTACAACCCAAAGGCGCATCAAAAGCTAAATTAGCTAGGTGATCTGCGTGAGGATTTCTCTCCCTGCAAACATGTATGATCTTCAATTCCCAGCCAGATTCCTACACTTGAGCTCTGGTATCCTTCTTTAAGATGTCCCCCACTCTTCCATTTTTATAGATTTTTAATGTTTTTATCAACAAACTATTTAAATGTCTTACAAAAAAAAAAAAAAAAAAACTACTTAAATGGAAATTCCCGACTAATTAATCGACAAGACCTGTCTCCTAGCCTGTTTCCAAGTACTCGCCAAGACTTTCCTGGAAAGAGGGAAAAAAAATCAAAAAAGAAAACCGAAGGCCACTAGGGATGACTTTGAAATGAAAATCCTAACACGAAAGCAACTCACAATCATTCTCATCGGGCAAAAAGTCTAATGGTGGATCAGAAAATTTGAAGCGGACTTAGTAATTCATTGACTAATATTATTAAATTGAAATACTGTTAATACCACAATAATATTATTTTTTTTTAAATTAATTGAAATCAATTATATAAAGTTCATTTTTTCTATTTTTTGCTGGATTTTATGTTATTTTTTATTTAATTTAATACGACTATATATTTTATTGTCTTTCTTGCGATTTTATGTTTTTTCATTCTTTTTATCTTTGTCCACTTAAAATTTTTTTTTTTCATTGGTAAATTTAATTTACACACAAATGATCAAATTACTTCAATTTTCTTTCTTTAGTCATTCTTACCTAATCACTAAATACATTTTATTTTGAATTTGATACAACGACAATGATTATTAATAAATTTTTAATATTTAATCAATATAAATTTATGAATTTTCTCCCTTTTTTTTTTTAACATGAATCTTTTATTCATACTGATAAAAATATATTTTTATTTAAAAATAAAAATATAAAAATTATAAATTGAGAAGTATCAAAACAATAAATTATCTTGTTTACGGAGATTATCATCCGGATTGAATTCAAGAACATGGTCAATAGGTTGTAAAATTTTATATTTTATTTTATTATTAATCATATAATTTTATTTTCATGTATGAAAATTATCTTTTCCCAACTAGAAAAAGATACCAAAACAAGAAATTTACTTAAATTTCTATCAATAATCTCAAATTGTATTGGTAGAGTATTTCGTCTAATACTCTCCAATAGTGTAGTTTGATGACTTTTTATATTTTTGAATAAGTTCAATTGTTTGAATATTTATGACAAATTCAATTTCAAAAATTTAAATTCTAACTTTAAAACTTTTAAAAGTTTATATGGGTGTATTGAATTAAGAAAATTAAAGATTTTTGTAAACTTAAAAAATTAAGGGGTATTTAATAATGACTTTTAAAACTTTTAAAAAAGTTTATAAAAATTAAGAGATATATGATTACAATTTTTTGAAATTTATAAAAGTAAATAGATATTCAAAAAGTTATTGACTTTTATAAATAATATATTTTTATATATTTTTAATGATATTTTATGTAATTGTACAAATAAAAAGTCTCAAAAATTTTCTTTCATTTTACTCAAGATTTCCATAGACTTTTTTTTTTTTTTTAGTTACAAGTATCACACAAATATAACAATTAGCTCATATTCTCTCGTCAATATATTTTGTATCTCAAATTAAACTATGTAAAAATATAGATTCACTCATAAAACTCATTAAAGCAATGAAACCTTAGGTCATGAATTTACTCTACTCCTATTTTCTGTGTATAATTAAGCAAAAAATGATTTGTCTTTTTTTTATTTTGTACAATCCATACATTCGTTGGCATAATTTTATAATCATATTATATAACATGTCTTATAGTTAAATAATCGATTGTAGGTAAAAATTAATGGATTGACAGTATAATTAGAATTATTTTAATGATAATAAGAATAGTGGCACATGAATTAATTAAAATATCAATATTTAGTTAAAAAATAATTTTTATCTTTAACTTAAAATAACGAATTAATTAAGGCTACACTTGTTCACGAGTTGGATATACATTTGAAAAATGTTAATTTTTTTTAAAATTTGATTCATCTGACTCGCAATAATAATCATTAAAAGCCTATTAATATCTATAAAAATTTATTAATATCTATTAAAATTAAATCATTAAAAATTCATTCACTTAAAAATACAATTTATAAATGTGTTTAAAAATTTTAAATGAATATGCCTCTTATATTAAACGAGCAAATCCATAGCCAAAGGATAGAAAAAAAACTTCTTCCGAACGACACCCGAACGCCTGGACGGCATCACCTAAACTAACCGTATCCGGAAGCCCACCTTTGGGGATATTTTATTTTCTACTCTCATTCATTCGCACCCGCGCCATCCATCCAATTTTTCACTATATTCCACATCTAACGTCAGACAATTCTTCTAATTCCATTCCCATTCAATTGACTTTTTATATTTTTGAATAAGATTCAATTGCTTGAATCAACATTTTAAAAATCGAACCGGATCGATCGATTGAACTGGTTAAATTGATAACAGTCAATCAATTTTATTCAATTTAATTAAAAAATTAAATTTTTTTGTTTAATTATTCTTTGATCGGTAAAATAAATTTTTAATCGATTGAACTTATATCAATATAAATTAATAAAAAAAAATTTAAAAAAAATATAAATAAAATAATTTTATTTAACAGGTCGGATTAACGTTCAACTGGTCGAACTGATTAAACTGTAAACTGATAACTTAATTAATTCAACTATCGATTCAGTTTTTAAAACACTAATTTGAATATTCATGACAAATTCAATTTCAAAAATTTAAATTTTAACTTTAAACTTTTAAAAGTTTAATGTAACGTAATATTTTTATAAAAAAACTAATTCACTAACTCCCACGAAAAAAATAACAAAATTAATAAAAAAGATGAAAATAAAATCTGATCCATACTTATAAATATACAAATTAATAAATTCTTATTTATTGAATATAAAATTAAATAAATTAAAATCGACGGTGAATAAAACAATAATACTTAAAAAAAATCATAGGAAAACTGCTAGGTTTAAATTTTTCATGAATTTTCTCTTTTAAACTGCTAGATTTAAATTTTCCACGAATTTTCTCTTTTAAGTAAATGTAAAATTTAATTTTTTTAATAAAGTTTCTCAATGATGTAATATTAATTTATAATTTTGTTAAAAAATTTATTTTATTTTATATTATTTTATTTATTTTTTAAAATCAAATATGAACTTATATGATTGTATTGAATTAAGATAATTAAAGACTTTTGTAGATTTTAAAAAGTTAAGGGGTATTAAAAGGTATTCAATAATGATTTTTAAAAATTTTAAAAGAGTTTACAAAAATTAAAAGATATTCAATTACAACTTTTTTAAAATTTATAAAAATAAATAGGTATTCAAAAAGTCATTTATTTTTATAAATAATATACTTTTATATATTTTTAATGATATTTTATGTATTTGCATGAATAAAAAGTTTCAAAAATTCTCTTACGAGTATCATACAAATATAAGAACCAGTTCGCATTCTCTCGTCAATATATTTTGCATCCCAAATTGAACCATATAAGAATATAAGTTTACTCATAGAAATTATTATAGCAATGAAAATACAGGTTATGAATTTACTTACATTTCATGCATAAAATCAAGCTAAAAATGATTTGTTTTTATTTTATTCTATATGATCCATACATTATTTGGCATAATTTGGTAATTATATCATATAATCCGTCTTATAATATAATAATTGATTGTAAGTAAAAATTAATGGATTGACGATATGATTATAACTATTTTGATAAAAGTAAAAATAGTAGCTCATAGATTAATTAAGACAATAATATTTAGTTAAAAAAATTATTTTTAGTTTAAAATAATGAATTAATTAAGACTATACTTATTCATAAGTCAATCATAAATTTAAAAAATATTAAATTTTTAAAAATTTAATTAATTTAATTTATAATAATAATTATTAAAAATCTATTAATATCTATAAAAATCAATCAACTGCTATAAAAATTTTTAAAATAAAACTATTAAAAATTGATTGACTCTAAAAAGTCATTCGGTTAGAAAAGTCGGTTTATAAATGGGTTTAAAAATTTTAAATGAATATACCTCTTATATTAAGCGAGCAAGTCCATAGCCAAAGCATAGAAAAAAACTTCTGCCGAACGGCACCATAGCGCGTAGACTGCATCACTTAAACTAACTGTACCCAGAAGCCCACCTTTGGGGATATTTTATTTTCTGCTCTCATTCATTCGCACGCGCGCAGCGCAATCCATCCAATTTTTCACTATATTCCACATCTAACCTCACACAATTCTTCTAATTCCATTTCTATCCCAACCGTCCCTAACCTTTTTCGTAACGCTTTGCTTCTATGACCTAATTGTCCGGTTTCAGGTTTTCTCTTTTCTCAGCTCACACTCTCTCTTTCTCTCTCTCTCTCTCTCTCCCTTCTCCAATTCACAGTCTCATTCATGTCAGTCTTCTCCATTCCTCACCATTTAAACCCATAATTTACTTTCCAATTCTAAACCTTAGTTTTTTAAAATTAATTTCTTTTTTTTTCTTAAATTTCTGCTAACTTGCCCAATTTTCATCAAAATAAAAAAAAAACCCTAAATAATTTTTGGGGATTGCCAATTTTTATCCATTCAACCCTGTGAAATCCGCATGTTAAAGCTCGAGTCTTTGAAACGGTTTCGATATTTCTCATGGACTCGAATAATCCCGTGATTTTCGACATCAGCTCTGATGAGGATCCGGCCTTTGATGAACCTAGTAGTGGTTGCTGCGATGATGATCATGATTGGTTGACTCAACTTCTCGAAACCGTCGATAAAGAAACGACCGATTCTGATGAGCTTATGGTGGTTGGCGAGTACATCCCTGCTAAGCCCAAATTAAAGTCTAATAAGTCTTCATCGATACTGGTTAAAGAGGTTGAGGATGATGATTGTGTGATTTTGGATGGCGACCCGGATAAGCCAGTGGATGTCGTTAATGAGACGACGGCTGGTAACGGCGATGATGTGCTTGTTGTTGGAGAAAAGGGACAGGTGCTGGGTATTATTTTGATTTAAAAAGAATGTGAATTTTTTTTTTTAAATTTTTTGTGATGGTCGATGCTTATGTTTGTTTGAATAATATGATAGTGCAAATTTTCTTTTCTAATTGAATTTCGCTTTGCTTGGTTGCTGGTAAATTGAACAATTGGATGGGTTCTTTGTGTTGGTTTTTTATAATGAAGATGGGTAATTATGCCAACGGGAAAAATTGATTCATTACATTGGACAATGAGCAGCTTTGCTGTCAAATTATCAAATGATGGTTAGATTTTTTTTTTTTACGTACAAATCCGTATGAAATACATTTCATTTGCAAATGAATTTCATTTTTAATTGAATTTTCATGTTTGGATTATGTATGAAACTCATTTACTTAGCTAGCTCGTACTTAAAAACATTAGTTTTAGACTTTTAATAGCTGTTAAGTTTGGAATTCATTCGCGAATTCTATCACTTTTATAGAAATTGGTTCAAGCATAACCAATTCCATATGATTAAATATATAGAATTCTAAATGAATTTCCATTTACAACAAACATGGAAATGTGGATTTGCTTAAAATTGTAAAGAATTCATAAGCTCTTACTCACCACGTATGTATGTTCAGATTTATGTATGTTTGGGTTTCCCATCCATGTTTCCATGTTCACAAGCCTTCATGCGTGAAGAACTTTTGGAAGTTTTTTGTACAGATGAGATGGTTACCCTTGGTACCTGCCTCAAACACTTTTTCTTCTTCTTTACACTATGCCTATCACTTTGTGGTTACTTATTTAATAGAGTAATCTTTTTTTTTTTTTTTAGCCCCCTTTTTTTTGAGTGTGGCTGTAATATTTTTAACAGAACATTAATATGTGCTCTTATGTGGTGCATCCAGATATCAGAAATGATATTTGGCTAAACTTCCAGTTTTGGTGACATAATGGGAGCTTTAGGTCCAGCTCTTGTGAACAAGCAGAATGCTTGCAATGATGTGGGTAGATGGTATGACTTGCACTGTTCATTATGATTAGTTGTGACTTGCTACATGTTATAGGTTTGTTGTTCTGTAAACTGGCTTTGGTTTTCTGCAGTCAAGCAAACAAACATGTGTAGGTGGAATTGGTGCATTGTTCAGTTTGGATGACTAGCTGAATGGAAATCTTTGATAATCTAGACCATGTGATCTGATGAAAAAGATGACAAAGTGCAGAAAATTTTTAGATCTTCTTATGAATAAGATGATGCATGCTCTGCCCTGTTGCATATGCTTAATAGATTGGAACTTGCCATGTGGAGAAGGGTTAAACTCACATTGATCTGGTGCACCCACCATAGTTCTGCATACAGGAAAGAGGACCTCTTTCCATGGCAGCAGATGTATGGTAAAAATGAATTGCTATTCTTGCTTATATATGGAAATTGGAACACATGGATAACTATCACAAGCTCAGGGACTATGTTGTAGCAAGGGGGTTATTTATTTTTATGAATGCTCTGACAGAGTCTTCATGTGAGAATGTAAAAGAAATCGTATATTAGTCTCATGTTTTTTAGACAGTTCAAATCTGTTGGTCTAGAGTACTGTTCTGTTGATAATCAGTCACAACTTGATGCGAGTGAGTTAAAGTTAATACCAAAAATCCAGACCACAAATAATTACCCACTTATAAAAACCTCCAAAAAAGAAATGATAATGTGGCTGAAGCATAACCAGGTGAATCATGCCTTGCGACTGTTCCAGACTTTGATATTAGCTGCACTTGAGACTTGAGAGTGCAGTAATATTATAGGCAAATTATGGATTCCACTGGTTGAGGGAGCACTTCTTTATATGGCTGTGAAATCCTTTGTTTCACTCACTCTCTCCTCTTTTTCCTTTCCTTTTCAACTTCTCTATATCTTATGTCTGTGATTGAAAAAATCTAGTAATTATGTTTCTGTTGCTTGTTTTAATTTTATTATTATTGTGGTTGCAGATAGCTTGTAGAGACTATCCTCATCCACGGCATCTCTGTGCTAAATTTCCTTTCGATGCAACCCCACATGAAAGACATTGTGACTTGGTAATGTCACCTTTTTAAACTTGGGTTGGTCTCTTATAGATACGATATTTATTCCTTGTAGTCTAATAATTTGTGCTATTCTGATTCCATCTTTCCTGAATTGCAGTGTCATTGTTATGTCTGTGACTCACTCGCTCCCTGTGTACACTGGAGTACCAGTGTCTCTCGTATTGACCATTGTCATGCCACCGATAAACTGGCACTATGGAAAAGCCAGCGGGAAAATTTCAGGCTAGGGAAAAATGCTTCCCTACCAGTTCCAAAATATCCTAATGCTCATCTTCCTGTGGCAGTACCCCAAGTTCACCAAGTTGCACCCCTTGAGGTACATTTGGCACCCAACTTAGGAACACAAAGTCAGGTCTGCAGGCCAATTACCATTCGTGCTTGCTCCTCTGCCAGGTTGGCCATTCCAAATGTCATAAGTCAGAGAAGAAACAGACGACCAGGATTTGTTCAGGTTAGAAATGGATTCATGCATTGCTCGGTTTCACAGCAGGCAAGCAGCATTCATAATAATGCCATTTTACGAGATAGAGGCCAACAATTTGGCTCCTCTCCAATGTTTAAAAGGCCAGGAATCATTAGACTCAGGGATGCTTCAGCGATGAACCAATCTGTGTATGGCTCCGCAAACATGAATTGTGCTTCTGTGTCTCAATATACTCGGAATACTGTTCCATTGGCTACAGCAAACGTTAAGAATCCTGCTGGGTGGCAGGGTATTTTACCCAACATGATCTCAGACTCGTATAACTATCCGAGCCCCTCCCAACCCAGCATTGGCAGTGTCAATGTAAATACAGTGGCCACTCGACCTGAGGTGTTCAGTCAGTCTATTCCGCTGTCAAATGATGGGCAATATCAGTTTGGAAATCAAACTCAAAATGTTGTGGATTCTAGTTTTTCTGAGTTTGACTTGGATTGGATTAACAACTTAAACCAAAGCACTCAACAAACATCAGCTGAAAATGTTCATCTTCATGGCACAGGGTCCAACAATGAGCCCGTGACAGTCAAGCAGTTTAGTTCTCAGTTTGATGAAAGCACTGAGCTCCACCAAAATGACCATGATTATGAGAGCTTTTTGTTAGGGCAATCTGAAGCCGTTGTCTCAGAAGGTTGTGTGCCTGCTGATCTGAATGTCTTTTCCCCTGAGCCTGCCGTTTTGGATGTAGGTATGCTCTGTTTTGATTTTGAAACTTCTTGGAATGGTCTAGCACAGGTGTAGCCGCAATTGCTAATTGTGCTCATCGAAAAGGATTAAAGCTAGATTCTGCAGCTCATTGCAACAGGATAAATAGGTACAATCATTTTAGACTACAAAGTGTACAAATTATCTATGCGGCCAATGATTGTGTACAGAGGCTGGGTGTTATGTGGTCTTTTTATGTTTTGTGAACTCTAGATATAATGGTGGCGCCGCACAGTTCCCTAACATTCCTGTGCTTCGCAGCTGGGAAGCTGCTTCAAACTCTGGAAGTTTGGAATTTGGGATGATTACCTGTGCCTTCATTCCTTTGATAGTTGCATCTAAGTGTGTTTTAACTGTTTCGCCTTCTATGTTGGTTCAGATTTTCAAGACCTCTAGAGAGGGATGTGTCTGTATTTTTTCCCCTTAACTCGAGGTTGAGGAAAGATTGCCACTGCATAAATATAACTATTTGCAAGGACAAATGTAGTTGTAGAGTTCTCTAAAATGCTTTAGAAATAAATAACAATTGAAAATTGCACATGTTTATCAAAGAATTACAGGCTTGATTTCTATATCAAAAGGATCAATAGTTGTTCAATGTGGAAAGGAATTTGGAATGCAAGTAAAAACATTGGTTTGATTAGCTCATGAGGGTGATTTACCTGGTAAATCGTAATGAAAAAGAAAGTAATTAAATGTATTTTTAGTTTAAATATTATATTAAAAAGACATTTGGTTATAGTATATTTTATTGTAGTCTATTTTTAATTGGGATAGTTAAGATAAACAACTATAAAAGAATAAAAATAAGCATGTTATTGATATTTTATGATATAGATAAATCAATCCAGCTATGTAGTAATAATAATAAAATATATACATCCTCGGGTATTAGGTTATTAGTTCATGGGGAAAAAAAATAAAAAAAGAAAGAAAGGAAAATTACTTTTTGATAATCTATTTTGTAACTTTTGTCTTCTAGAAATTGAAAAATATAATAATGTACTATTAAAAATAGTTTGGGTTAACCCTCAATGAAAAGCAATCTAAAGCCCAATTAACCTTCAGATTAGGACAAGCGCAAATCCATACCCAAGTTTGACATTTCTCCAAACCTTGAATAATGTGTTCTAATTTTTATTTTTATTTTTTTTAATAACAGAAATATTTAAAGAGAAATGGGAGTATTTGAATTCAGAATTTGAGCTGACCTACTACTTCAATAATTTTTCATTTTAGTAATTTCTATTTATTCACACAATGTTTTTTTTTTTTTGCAAAATTAATTTAAAGTTAACGGTGTTTAATTATTTATTCAATGTCATTTATTTCCTTTTTGTTGATCTTATTTTGAGAATGTTTTTTGTTCTTAATTTGATATAGTATTTTTTTTTTTTAGGTATATTTAACTCCGATTGGAATATAAACTTTGATATTTTTAACCTTGAATATAGCTGAATTAAAAGCTGATAATTTGATATAATGAATGAATATTCTTTTAGGAAAGTATATGGCTTTGTATTAATGCCCTCGATTTAATCAATGCCTAACTTCTACTAACTAGCATTTGGGGAAAAAAAAAAAAACACTTCTACTAACTAGCAAAACCAACATATTTGGCCAAAACAAAAAAAAACTAGCAAAGCCAACATTCCTTCCTACCTCTGGAGAAGTGTAGTACCTTTTCCTCTCATAGGGTTTTGTTATGGGGAAACCTCCTGTGTCTTTGGCTACTAGAGGGACTACCCCTTTTCTTGCTTTAGGTTTATTTTTCTTATGTAATAAACATAGTTTCTTTAAGGCTTGGTTTGGTTTTGGTTCGCTTCATTCGGGTTATTCTCCATGGTTTTTATTTTTTTAGCAGATTTAGTAGCCACTTCAGTAATTGTGTTTCTTCAACTATTTTTTACTTTATGTTCAGCACCTTGGAGATCTTGCCTTAGATGAAGGTTGGTGGGAGATTAAGTCCTTCGAAATAAAGAGCAGAGTATTTTAGAGATTTTTTACGTTTTGCAACCCGATTGCCTTGATTAGTCGACGAGACTACCTTTTATTGGAGTTTTCATATTCAAGCCTCATTTGACTTAATGATAATGTGTATTTTCTGAGATGGGACTACTTAATGCTTGATTAGTACATGTTTACTTCATATGGTCTAACTTTGCCTCTGATTTATTGGTTGCCCCTCTTTTTTGCTTGGTTGTCAGCAGTGATGAGAGTAGATTCAGAAAGCGTGGAAAGCTTTGGAAAAGAGGAGGTTGTTTAAGGATATTATTGTAAAATACAGATGATATAGGCCATTAGACTGTATTTTTGAGCTTGAAACTCATTGTCAAAAAAATCATGTTGGGTTATGGTCTGCATGTTTGTTGGCCATTATATTGTTAAGTAATTATCTTTCGTACTGATTTGGACTTCAGGTCTCATTAATGAAAATTTATTCTTTTGGAAACAAAATTCTACAGACTAGCTAATTTTATTAGTTTTTACTAGAAAACAACGTGCATATTTTTCCTCCAAACTATTTTTTTTTTTAGATTAATTGCCTTATCATAATAAATATATGTTACTCTTTACTCATATAATTTAGACTTTAGAAAAAAAAAAATCTAAACTCTCTCAAAATTTTCATTAGAATTATAAATTTACCCATTTTTCAAATAGATTGAGTTTATAGTTTAAGTAATAACAAATTGGAGGTATAATTTTAAAATTTAATTCATATAATTTAATACGTTAATAGAATAAATTTATCAAAATAAAATCTATAAATAAGTTAATTAAAGTTAATAAAAAAAACTTTATATTTATTTATTATTATAAAATTAATTAATTCTTTTAATTTTTGAACATCATTAATCAATCAAAAGATAATAATATAGTAATAATTTTAATTTAATACTTTCTTCGTTCTGAAAAAAGTGGTCATTAAAAAGTTAGTTTTATTATAAATAAGTAGTAATTTAGCAATCTAATAAAAAAATAAAAAAATAGTTAATTTACCATTCTATTTATCAAGTATAAGAGATATTTTTCTAATTTATGCTGAAATTAATAAGATTTTTTTAACAAATTATGATAAAGTTATTATTAATTTAAAAAATATGATTTTTTTAATGGCCTTTTTTTTTTTTAGAATAGACGGGGTAGTTTAGTATTATTTTTTATTTTTTATTTGCCAACTATAGTTATAGTATTGTTCTAGTTTCTTCTTCTTCTTCTTCTACCGCCGAAAACGTAAATCATAAGAGAAATGGCACTTTGGCTGGAAGCGGGGTCCGAACCCAAAACTGAAAATGAAATTGCTGACCTTGAAGCTATCGCCGCCATTAAAGAGTCTGCTGCTCTTGAACTTAAGGTCCTCTCTCTCTCTCTCTCTCACACACTCACAATTAGAGCTGTATTTTCAAGTCAAAACAGCAATTTTCTTTGTTATAAGTGAATATATAGTCACATTATAAGTGAATGCTTTTTTTACTTTCTGTGGACCTGTATCCTTGAAATATTTGTTTTTTGGCTGAGAAAACATTAAAGGTTGTGGCTTTGGATCCAATTTTTAAAGAATTGGATTACTCATCTTTTCTAAATGCCTTGTTCCTCTTCTATTGATTGGTCTGTTTATCTTTTTATGATTGGTATGTTTATCGTTTCAGGAGCAAGGTAACAAGTATGTCAAGATGGGTAAAAAACATTATTCTGATGCTATTGATTGTTACACGAGGGCAATAAATCAGAAAGCTTTAAGTGACTCTGAAAACTCAATTCTTTATTCCAATAGAGCCCATGTGAATCTATTGCTTGGAAATTATAGACGTGCTCTAAAAGATGCCGAGGAGGCAATCAAGCTGTCTGCAACTAATGTCAAGGTGGTTATTTATTTCTTCGTGTTCTTATCCATGCTTAATATCTAAATTTAAGTCTTATGATCTTTTTCTTTATTGTGTATCTGTTGGTTTAAGAAGGCACTATATCGAGCTGCAAAAGCATCTTTGTCGTTGAATTTGCTAGCTGAGGCAAAATCCTATTGTGAAAATGGACTGAAGCAAGACCCAAATAATGAAGAACTTAAAAAACTCGCTAAGCAAATAAATTCACTGAAGATGGAACAGGATAAGCATGAGGCTGAAGTTTCCAAGGCTGTATCAGATGCTAAGGTTTGATACTTGCAGCTTAGAAACAAATATTTATTTATAATAGTGTAAAGACTTACATCTTTTTCTTTTTCTTAACTGCTTAGGAGCTTGTTTCCGCAATTGAAGATAGAGGCTTGAAGATTGGAAAGGCAATGTTTCAAGAACTTATTGGATTAAGGAAACCAGTATTAGATAAAAGTAAAATTCTTCACTGGCCGGTTCTTCTTCTTTATGCAGAGGTTATGTCCAGTGATCTTATTGAAGACTTCTGTGAGACGGATATGTTTTCAGTTCATCTTGACATGATATCCTTTTTTCTAGTATGCTTATATTTTGAATGTTAAATCTTTTCCGTAAACTAATTTTGACATTTGATATGCCATGGCCTTAAATTTATTGCACATATGATATTTTTTTTTCTAGTATGCTTATATTTTGAATGTTAAATCTTTTTTGCAAACTAATTTTGACATTTGATATATTGGCCTTAAATTTATTGCATTTTGCATATATGATATCCTTAATTTCATACATGTTTTCAGAAAGTTGTCCACCATTACCATGGGATAAAGAAAACAATTATACCCGTGAAGCTATTGAACTCTACTATGAGGTAAGCTTTGATAAATTTGTCTTATTTGTTTGCTTTTTAGTTCTCATCAATTTTAATTTATTATTTTAGATAATAAGGCCTTCTACTTTGAATGGCTTTAGGTTATTGTGTCAAAAATTGATGTGAAACAGTTCACTTGGTTTATGGGTATGTCATGTCGAAATAAAATAACACACACACACACACACACACATATATATATGTAGTAATTCCTTGGATGTCAAAATTTATATTATTATGTGTTCAACCGTGACTAGATATTTGTGAAGTTCCTTGGCTACTGTTGATTGGCATAAAGAGATTAGTTGACAAATTCCTTCTATCTATGATGTGGTCATGTTATGTGAACTTGAATAAATTGGAGATGTGGCCTATCGGGCTATGCATATGCCACAATTCCTAGTTCTTGGAAAATATAGACGTGTCTGGTTAAAGGAGTGTCTGATTTTTGAGATGTAAAAAGCCAGTATATTATTAGCATCTTTATATTTTAAATTGCTGGTATCTTTTTTTGTAGCTTTTAATTAATAAAATATAATCTATATTTGTTTTACTTGATATTTTTTAGGAAGCCATCATTTTTTTTTCAATGAAACATAAATTCATATGTTAAGATGACTTTGATGGAGATGAAATCATGAATATTATGCTGCTGTGCACTTTGTAGCATAATCCAATATAAGAAGGCAGCTTTTATGTTTACACCTCAAGCTGTTAAATAATAAAGTTCTTAGGCTTTTAAATTGTTCATACAAACATTATGTTGAAGGGTGCCTGTCCAATCTCATAATGGTTGTAGGGTGATTATGTGCCTGAAATTTTATCTAGGATACCCAATTGTGTTGTCATTGTCTAGCGGGATTTTACATCTGTATCTTTATTGGCGGCATCTCTTTAATTTTTCCTGTTCAATTTTAACTCCTGTGTTCTTGATTGATCAGGCGGATTCCAGCATTTGTTTATCCAAGTCTAAAATTCTTCATTATCTGCTAGAAGGGACTTCAGGTGCTAATGTAGAAAGTGGTGAAGAGAAGGATGCAACTGAGAGTTCTTTTGACGGTAACTCATTAGGTTGTTTTTCTAATCAGCTTTCCATGTCAATCAACTCGTGCCACATGTATTTTTCTTTAATCATCGTACTCTGTGGAATAATTGCATTGGAATGGAATAACAGCTTGTATTTCTTCTGATTAAGCCAGTTATTTGACTGGTGGCCTCTGTTTTGGGTGATGTAGTTCTTCCTCTTTGCATAAGCTTTTGTGCTGCTATTTATATTTTTCCTTATCTCTTATTGGCCTGATAGTTACTAATTTAGTTCTTTATTCTATAGACTAGCCACTACTGGTGCAAATAATTGAGGTTTTGAATTGTGTTTCTTTGACTATTCATGCTGCATTTTTTTTAAGGTATTCCTTGAAAATTTAGTTGGCAGTCCGTTAACAGTAGTTGTTATGTGCATTTACTACATGCTTATTTACCTAAACTTCCTGTGTTTATTGTTCTTAGGCAAAGGCTCCTCAAAATGGGTAAAAGTAAATGAAAAGAGGATGCTTCATGATGTTATGCAAGAACCTGACTTCATTATCTCAGGAATTCCAGGTCAGCCTTCGGTTTCTTGAAAAGTTTTTGTGCAGGCAAAAAAGTGACTTTCATATGCATTATTGATTATTTGCTCATTTGATCACTGTGCATGCAGTTTTTTATGTCATTTCAAAGAGCTCCACCTTCTATAGAAAGTTCAAAACTGGTAAATGGGCTCTACCATCTTAGAAGGTTGTGTCCATATGTTAAGCAGCATGACTTGGTTCTCTTCTGAAGATTATTGAAGTTATAAATGAGTCTAATCAAGCATTCTCGATGGGACCTGGGAACAAGTCATGATGTTTGTTTGCGAGAATCATACATGTAAACCACCCATTAAGGGCAGCATCCTATACATGAGGCCTCCAGTGTTATCAGTTCAGGAGAAACAAAGGGTTTCATGTATTGTTTTGCAGGTTTATCCTGCTGTTACAATGTTTTGTTCTATAAAATACCTGAACTGACAAGAACTAGCGAATTTCTTCGATTGTGCCTCTGTTAACTGTTTATGACTATGGTTTTGAGCAAAAGTTTGACTAAGAAATTGGTGTTCAGATTGTATTTATTGAATTAGTGAGCAAAAATTAGATGTTCTACATATCTACTTGTCCTGCCAGATTTGTTCATTCATTAGTTACACTAATTCCATGTTATGGAGGAAGATTAATTACAGGGTCTAGGTCAATCATTTTGCAATTTTTTCTATGGTTTTCTGTTACTTGTATTGTATTATTTAATTTGTGAACTGGAATAAACCCTCAAAAATAGAGATTGATTGATGTTTGACAAAACTTTTGAATTGCTTGCGCCTTTGTTTTTCTAGCAGATTATAGATCAGAAGTGCCATGTAGGTTAATATATATATATATATATATATATTTTTTAGTAGAGATTGAAATTTTATTGGACCGCATCAAACCTAATTTTCCTTATTTGATACCCTTTTCTTTCCTTTGCTTATGTCGTTATCTAGGAAATTTCAAAGTGCCACCAATACGCCAGGACTTATTGCTTCCAGCTCAGTGTCAGAGTTTGGAGGATTTTTTCTTTCTTTTCTTTTTCTTGGAAATATCCTGTGCTTATCAAATGATAATGCTTTCATTTTAGTAATTTAACAAGAATATATATATATATTTTGGCCCTTTGGGATCGTGATTTACTGTTAATGCAATGGTGAAGCTAATCACTAGACCCGGGAATTCTTTTCTCCAGATAAACACAGATTCAGGAAGTGAAGGGCCAACTAATGGGAGCTTTACCGGAACAGGCAAAAGGGTTAATCATGTATTACCATTTATGATTGCTGGTGGTGTTATGCTGTTATTACTTTCATTGCTCATTGCGGTTGTCTTGTTCTTGCTTTTCAAGTATAATGTCAAGAAAAGGCGTAGAGCATCAGGAAGAGTGAACAATCAAGAGAATGAGAATGAATTAGTAGCACATAGCAATTGTAATTTTGTTGGGGCAAATGTCGAGTTTTCAATTGAACTAATTCAACAGGTGACTGATAATTTCAACGAGAATAACATTTTGGGCAAGGGAGGTTTTGGTGTGGTTTATAAAGGCGAATTGCAAGATGGAACTAGAATTGCTGTGAAGAGAATGAAAGCTATAGCAATGGCTAACATGAAAGGAATGAATGAGTTTCAGGCTGAGATAGCGGTGCTTACAAAAGCAAATCACAGGCATTTGGTTTCTTTTCTGGGTTACTGTGTATATGTCAATGAGGGGTTCTTGATATATGAGTACATGCCTCAGGGAACTCTTGCACAACATTTGTTTGGATGGCGTGAACGCAAGTGCCCCCCTCTTACTTGGAAGCATAGGGTTCGCATTGCGCTGGATGTGGCACGTGGAGTGGAATACCTGCACAACTTAGCTGAGCAGAGTTTAAGTTTCATTCATAGAGATTTGAAGCCTTCAAATATACTTCTTGGAGATGATATGAGAGCTAAGGTATCTGATTTTGGCTTGGTTAAAAATGTTCCAGTTGCGAAGAATTCGTTGGAGACAAGAGTAGCTGGAACATTTGGCTATCTTGCACCTGAATATGCTGGTGAGTGTATGTATTTATTAAAGTTGAATTTTCAAGTTACACTAGTGCAATGCAAAATGCCTGTCTCGTAGTATAGGAGATCAAGAATTAAAATCTTGGCAAATCCCATTCCTTTTTTAAAAATTTCTGGAATCCTGTAAGAAAATGAAAATGAAACTGAAGCTGCCCTATTTCTTGACAGAAACTGGAAGGGTGACAAGGAAGGTGGATATTTATGCATTTGGAGCGATTTTGATGGAGATGATTACAGGAAGAAAAGCCATAGATGATACAAGGAAAGAGGAGGGATGGATGTACGTGCATTTGGTGACATGGTTTCGAGGAGTTTCGATAAACAAGGAGAACATATTGAATGCAATAGACCAAACTCTCAATCCTGACGAGGAGACTTTCAAGAGCATTTGTGAGGTGGCTGAGCTAGCAAGGCATTGCACTGCTAATAACCCTCGCCGAAGACCGGACATAGCCTGTGTAGTCCATGTCTTGGTATCTCTTATAGAGCAGTGGAAACCTGCTAGCCAGGAAAAAGAGGATCAGCACACATCATTATCCTCCAGATCTTTCATGACTGAAGCTGGAACTTTCTTGATTGATCCACCATTGCTTGGAAATGAAAAACACAAGCATGTTACTCTCTGAAGCTATGCTATTGAGGCTGTTGGGAATTAATGCAGAAATTTACTAATTTTTTGGTTATAGTTTTTTTTTGTAAGTTAAATATTGTAATTTTTTGTGATATTCACATTAAAATCTTAGTGGCTAGACTTTAGGAGTTTAGTTGGTTATGGAATCCTATTCTTATGTTAATTTGTTATCTATTTGGAGTATCTTAATAATATATGCAATACCTTATTTTTCATCTCCTGCTCTTATTTACTTTTTTATCATCTCAATTTTCTTTTTATTCTAACATTTAGTATCAAAATCCACGTTGATCTTAAGAGATTTGTGAGCAGAATAAGTTCTACAAAAAAAATAAAATAAAATAAAATAATCATAGAAACTGAGATTACTTTTTCAAATATAACTTCTCTTTTTTAGGGCAACAATTATCAAACTTGGATCATTAAAATGACAACTCATGTAAACAGATGAGTCACACGGGGAAAGTCTGTAAAAACAAAACAACAAGCTTTATAAACACAAGTTGAAAATCTTCAATTAGAAGATATTCTTGTTTGTTTTTTTTTTTTTTTGTATTTTTTATGGGACCAGCAAGTCTCAAAACTAATTTTTGCATTAAGGGAGAGAATGTTGGAATTAATATAGAAATTTACTAATTTTTTTGTTATAGTTTTTTTTTAAGTTAAATATTGTAGTTTTTTATGATATTCCTGTTAAAATCTTAGTAGCTAGATTTTAGGAGTTTAGTTAATTATGAAATTCTATTCTTATGTTAATTTGCTATTTATTTAGCCATTTAAAAAGTTTATCTTAATAATATATGCAGTACATTATTTTTCATCTCTTGCTTTTATTTACTTTCTTATCATCTCTTACATTTTCATTCTTAACTTTTAGAAAGAAAAACAAATGGGATGCAATAACCATTTTAGTTATGATGCTTTGGGAAAATTTTATGACTTGGTGTGGACACATTCAACACATATTCTTAGAAAAGAAAATCATATAACTCGTATTTTAATAGCGGTTGTTTTTGAGATGTAAAATGACCATATATATATGTATATTATTTTATGTATATATTTGCATATTATTTTCAATTTTATTGTGCTATGAACATTTTTTATATATATTTGTAAACTTTTTTAAAATATGAATATAGTAATTATTTTAAATATTATAAATAATATTGTAATAATTACTTATTATTTTTAAAGATTTATCAATAAATATATCACATAAAAATTAATTTGAGAAATAATTTCATTAATAATTATTTTTATAAGGTTAAAATGATAGGGGTAATATAGTAAAAATATAAAATCATAGGAAAAAATGCTAGTCTCTTCCAACGCTAAATCAAACACCCACTTAATCAAATGCCAACAATGCTCAAACAAATTGGAAAAAAAGAAAAAGGGCTTTGCTTTTGCTTAGTTCTCAAGGTTAAAGAAGAAAAATATTGCATTGGCAAAACATTTCAAAAACATTATTTAAGGCTAAAAATCAGATGTAAGATCCACTATCTTTTACAAATGGACAGGAAATAAAACCTTTTTTTTTTTTTTTTCACTGTGGGTGAAAAAAGAATAAACTTTGATCCTATTCAATAATCACATAAATCAACAGAAAATTACATGCTGTCAATTCAATCCATCCAATTGACCAAAACATGACTAAAACAATTGATTTCAATAGCTCAATCTCATCAAACACCAAAATGTTTTTGAGCATCCTCTAAATCAGCATTTGTATAAGCAAGTCCACCATGGCTAGTGAGGTCCATTCCTGCCATTTCCTCATCTTCATTTATCCTCAATAACTTCAATTTATGCAAAATCCAAAACAATGTCCCCATTGTCATACTCACCCACACAACTATCACTACAATCTGCACAACATTTGCAGCCAACAATCTTGCTCCTCCTCCCATCAATAACCCATATGGTCTTCCTGGATTTCCTAGATAAACCTCTTCTAGATAAGCTTTTTTGGCAAACAATCCAGTGAATATAATACCCCATGAACCACAACCTCCATGAAGCTGCGCCGCCTCTAATGGATCATCATAATGAAATTTCTCTGCTAATTTGTTGCATCCAATTAGAACCCAAGCAGCAACAAATCCACAAATAACAGCAGCCCAAGGATCAACAACAGAGCAACCACCAGTTATGGCAGCAAATCCACCAAGCAAGCCATTACAAACATCAGTAACATTCCAATGACCAACAAGCAATCTTTTCGCAAAAAGGGTAGTTAATGCAGCTGTACAACCAGCTAAAGTGGTAGTCACTGCAGTTCTACCAATAGCACTCCATTGCCCATAATAAGAACCAGAACTTCGATCTCCATATGTCTTCAAAATATTTAAAAATGAACCAGGATTGAATCCATACCAACCAAACCACAACAAAAAAGTACCCAATACAACTAAAGTTCCACTATGTCCTCGCAAAGCTACAGGTTTGCCGGAATGATCAAATCTACCAATTCTAGGACCTTCAATTAGGGCACCCCATAAACCAGCAATGGCTCCAACCAAATGAACAACCCCAGAACCAGCAAAATCAATAACTCCAGAACCAAATAATAGATTTTCTGATCTTCCAGGGCTTGCCCACCCATCAGAAGACCAAAACCAATGTGAAACAATTGGGTAGACAAAACCAGTTAAAAAAGAAGAATAAACCAAATAAGAAACGAATTTGGTTCTTTCAGCAATTGATCCACTAGTAATTCCTGCTGCAGCTATAGCAAATGCCCATTGAAATAAAAAATACCCATAATCATAACTTTCAGAAGGAAAATTATTACTCAGGCCAAAAAAATGTTGCCCAATGAACCCATTTGATGGGGATCCAAATGCAAAGGCAAAACCAAATATGTAATAGAAAAGGCCACCAGTGGCGGCATCAAGAACATTGGTGAGCATTATATTCATGGTGTTTTTTGCCCGAACAGAGCCAGCACAGAGCATAGCAAAGCCGAGTTGCATAGCAAAGACTAAATATGTGGAGAAAAGAAGGAAGGTCTTATCCACTGCATGGCTAGTGTCAATAAACTTATTAGAAATGGAATCAAAGCGGCTGCAGATGTAATCAGCAGCGGCAGTGGCATTGGCAGCGTGATCAAGGAGAGGGAGGAGGTCAGTGGCGGAGCAGGAAAGGGATGTGGCCATTGGGAAGAGGTGGAGAAAAATGGGACTCAGAGAATCCTGAAGGGTCTATAATGGGGAATATATAGGGAAAGGAATGTTTAAGATTCGAATTGAGGATTTGGTAATCAAGTAATTAATTATAGTTAAGGAGATTCTTGTTTTTAAATTGGTTTGTTTAGTTTAGCAGTTGAAGTAAAAAGGAATCTCTGGTCAAATTGCTGGACAATAGGAGATTCTGTTTTACAGAGATTCTAGACAGATACCAGAATTCAGGAGATTTTTATTTTTCAAAATAATTTATTCCTATTTATGATAAATATAACTACTTTAACACTTCTTAAATTTAATATAATTAACACTTGAGTTCATAAAAATTAATATTTTTAGTCTTTATCAATAAAATTATGAATTTTTTTTTTTTAATTCATAAGAGGGTCTGTTACACCGCACGCTACACAATCAAGATAGTTATTTTTATACTCATCATAAAAACGAAATCTTACTTAGCGTGGAGAAATGAACTTGACTCAATACCATTTACTCATAAGAGCAAATGTTCTTACGACTTAAACTAGACCGCTAGTGTATTATGAATTTTTTATTATGTTTTTAATTTTTGAAATTTTAGTTTATATAAGATTTTCATACCTAAATTTCTAAAATATAACATACTTTTATATTTCAATTCAATTATTATATATCATAAAAATGTTTTAATCTGTCAAAATCTAACTTTTTTTTTAATTATTGAAATTAGTTTATAAGCTAAAAGTGCTAATTTTGAAACAGTAAGAATTAAAGTGTTAATTATGTCAAGTCGTATTAGTATTCTAGTAATTTACCCAATCAAATAAATAATCAATCGAATTCACATGTTCAGTGATTTGGCAAAAAAAAGAAAAATTCACACGTTCAGTGCAGTGGTAAGTACACAATTTTAATAAAAGAGTCGATTTCAAATTTCTTTCCATATATTAAAAAAATAATAATCAATCTAAAAAGTCAAAATTGAAGTAATAAGTCAGAAGTAGTAATAAGTCAGAAGTTAACTCTTATTTTCACATCTCAACCTCGAGCGTTTTTAGTTATACAATTTATTTCGAAATGCTTCATAATATTAGATCAAAATGTTTTAACTTAAAATTGGAATGTCTCCAAACCTGAAAACAAAATTACCTTTGCTTTGAATATATAAAATGGGAAGGCGAACTGTGTTATATTTCCAGCTGGAAGATTCTGATTCTGATTTTGTTTTGGCAATAGCAAGAATCAGTAGCAATTCGATGCATAGACAATAAATTGCCAAAAACAGGACAGATCAGTCATAAGCTAAAATCCACCTGTTAAGGCGAAAGGGAAAGGCAGGTCTCTATTGCGCTCTGCAACAATAAGAAAACCATAATCGATTATGAAATTTATAGTTTAGCTGTGATGAAATTGGATGCCTGGCTTCAGCTAAGGTACAGAAATAGGATATAATTTCCAAATGCTCCAAACTTGCACCTCTATCCATCATTGCGAATGGGATAAAACTTTCATAAATTTTAAATCTTTTATCATCTTGCTACTACCAACTTAATTTCAAGTTCAGTTTTTCTTTAAACAAAAAAAAAAACTGAACTTCCAACTTTTATTAGTAGAATGCTTCTCCATTCATCAGTTTTTTTTTTTATTATTTATTTATTATTTTTTTTTTGTCTTCGTGTACACTTAACGTTAATTATAACATAGATAAACTACATTATAGGGAATATATAAATAGTCCAGTGGTCGAGTACGCCTCTCATAATATCCATGAAGTTGTAGTTCAAAACCTAATAAATCCATCCCCTTTTAAGAATTTCCCATGTACCACAAAAAGTTATCACATAGAAATGACACTAATATTCATCAGTACAATTATTCAGCTGCAGAAACATATCATGCATCCAGGCCAAATCTGGAAATCACGTTGCCCTTTCAACAGGTTAGAGCATCAATTTTG
This sequence comes from Reutealis trisperma, assembly GCA_947687605.1. Taxonomy (NCBI): domain Eukaryota; kingdom Viridiplantae; phylum Streptophyta; class Magnoliopsida; order Malpighiales; family Euphorbiaceae; genus Reutealis; species Reutealis trisperma. The sequence continues at coordinate 3,586,830 of CANTUT010000050.1, forward strand.
TCACAAGACTTATGACTGGTAATATTATATTTATAAAGCCATGCACATGATATGTTCTCCTTATATCCAAAAAAAACAAAAAAATGAAAAAAGAAACACCAAAACTTCCCATGTCATAAAACACAGAGGCAGGCCTTTACTAGATGACCCTAGACATAACACACAAGGCAGGCCTTGATAGATAAAACTTAGACATAGAATATTTAATCAAGCCTTAATAGATCACCTTAGACATGTGCATCAAGCACACACCGAAGGCAATCTCCTCCATGCATCAGATCAAATGCCTTGTTGATCTCTGCAAGAGTCAAATTGTGGGTGATGTACTCATCTACCTTAATTTCCTGTAACACGAACAGAAGAGGGAGAGCAACTCTGTAAGCTTCGTAGATGGAGACTGAAATGAATGAAGATAAATCATGTATGTATAACAAGGAACTACCTTTTTCATGTACTTGTCTACAAGCCAAGGCACCTGTGAACGGCTCTTGAAACCGCCAAAAGCAGTTCCTTTCCAGACACGACCAGTCACCAACTGGAAAGGACGAGTGGATATCTCCTGACCTGATGCTGCCACACCCACAATAACTGAAGTCCCCCAGCCCTGATAATTTTTAGGAAATATCAAAAGTGTTCTGCAGATCCACAGATTGTTCAGCCACCAGTTCAGGCGCTACTTACCTTGTGACAACATTCCAAAGCAGACCTCATTACAGAAACATTTCCAATACACTCAAAACTATAGTCAACACCACCATCTGTGAGATCAACAATGACCTGCTGAATTGGTTTATCATGATCCTTTGGATTCACAAATTCAGTAACTCCGAATTTCTTTGCTGCAGAGTAAAATTTACAGAATTAAATACACAATATAAAGCAATATAAGCAACACATTCTAATTAAGCACCATCCTTAGTTCCTTACACCGCATACCCTATCCTTATCTCCCTTTCACCAAGGGAAGAACACAAAAAATATGTACTCTTTGCATCAAGTATGCATCAGAAACAGGCAGCTTTTTCTTTTTTCTTTTATTATTATTATTATTATTTTAAATTGAACAACACAACCAGCTTTGGCAATACACTGAAATATAGCATTTCAAGGTCCTTTGCCTTCAGTGCCATAGCAAAGTTGCATGTCCCAGATTTTCAAAGCCGAATATTGGTGCTACAAACTAATAGGAGGAACAAATGCTTCCATAACAATCAAGATTCAAATACCTGGATGATTTTGCCCCTAAAAACTGCAGCTGCTGGATTTCAGAATTGACGTACACAAAATGAAAACTACAAGCCAGCAAATCATTTTCTCAATTTAAAACCCTCAACAACCATGGTCAGGAAACAACTGAAGCTTTTAATGAGAAAGTTCTGGAGAACTGGCAGGAGAAAAGCTATGCCAAGTTGTACATTAATGGCCAATCGTTTCAAAATATTCTTTCCTTTCTAATGATGGTTCCAGAGGAGTTAACTTTCCCCGGCTCAGAATATAGTGCATTAGGCATGTCAAATAATATATTCACGAAATGTTTACATGACACTATCAGCATGACAATATAAAGCATCTCCAAACTATCCAGAATCAGCAACATTTAGTTTTATTATTTTGCCATGCATTAGCAACTATTGTACAATATAATGGACATGAAAATGTGACTAGCTATAGACAAAAATCCCTCAGATTAATGATGAAAAAGAATTGTCTAAAAAATTGAAGTTATGCCAAGTTATGCTTGGATCACTGCAGAATATTAAATAGAAGGGTAACTAAAACATACCCCTATCAAACTTTTTGCCGTCAATATCTATGCCAATAATTCGTGAAGCACCAGCTGCTTTTGCTCCCTCTGCAACCTATTAAATTATTGGAAGTCAAAATTAAAAAATGACAGCACAGTAAGTTGACTAGATAGTTCACATTATTGGACACAAACACATGCGCACACAAAAAAGTGGAAGAGCTAGATGATTGCATTTACTACTTACTGCAAGGCCAACTGTTCCAAGGCCAAAGATGGCAACAATGGATCCCGCTTCTACTTTTGCAGTGTTCCAAACTGCTCCAAGACCTAAAGAAAAACAGTATTACAGATTTCTGCATGCAAGACAAGTTGCTCAAAGAATCTTGCAGCTAAGAATTTTAAGATGAAAATGAAATTAAAACAAGGAAAATGTCAAGGTTTGATGACTTGATGGAATAGAAGATACAAACTACGGGATGCGCTTTTTCTTCAAGTAATAAGAAGTGTATTATAGTAACCCATTGAGCAAGCTAAATACAGTAATAGAACAAGCTTAGCAAATTAGCAAAGTATAAAAATCCTTACCAGTGGGAACACCACATCCAAGAAGGCACACTTTCTCCAAAGGAGCTTTTGGATCAATCTTGGCAACACTGACATCATGTACGACTGTGTACTGGCTGAATGTTGAGGTTCCCATGAAATGGTAGATAGGCTTTCCATTTATTGAGAACCGACTTTTACGATCATTCATCATAACTCCAGCCCCAGTAGCCATACGAACCTTGCCACAAAGATTTGTCTTCCCTGATTTGCAAAATTTGCATTCCCTGCATTCAGCCTGGTAACAAGGGATGACATGATCACCTGGCTGAACCTCAGTCACACCTTCGCCAACACTTTCTACAATCCTGAGGCAAAAAATTCAACCACATCCCCTAGTTAAGCAAAATGATGCCACAAACTGCCTAATATTTAAAGTGACGTATAAGTATGATAAACATACCCAGCAGCCTCATGACCAAGGATACAGGGGAAGAGGCCCTCAGGATCCTAAAACACAGATTGAAGTCAAACAATATGGTACCAAACATCATCAAAATAATAAAGCACATATAAAAATAAGAAAAATGGAATTCAACAATAAGGCTTTATTGTAGAAAAATGTAAATTAAATATACAATTAACATCAAACATCAATTTCTTCTCATTTCATGTTAAAAAAAGTTCCCAAGTCAAAAACCAGATATGCACAAAATGTCCTGAAATTGCAGTGGATTAGGGTTGTAGTGGGTCCCAAAAGGGACAAATTAATTGTTAAAACCTTATCTTATTCGAATAAGAAAGCCATCACCATCACAAATGATGATAATATTTCAGTGAAAGATTAATTTTCGTTTTTATTTTCTTAATAAAATATATTGATGAGCTCCATTTTCTATAACAAAAATTCAATTCAATTTTCCAAAATCAAAATATAATAGCAGAAAACGCAAATGTAATTATTATGTATGTATGTATAGTGAAAACCTTGCCACTCCAAGTGTAAGCATCGGTATGGCAAAGAGCAGTAAAGAGAATCTTGACTCGAACTTCACCAGCCTGAGGCGCAGCAACCTGAACATCTTCTATAACCAATGGCTTGTTTGGCTCCCAAGCAACCGCAGCTTCAGATTTTCATTTCACAACCAAACAGATCACAGATTACACAAATCACAATCACAATCACTAGGGTTCTATAAATAATAATAATAATAAATAGAGAATAGCTGTCCAGAAAGTACCTTTGCAAGTGATAACCTGACCCTGAGTAGCCATGGATTTTAGAGAGAGAAAGAAACAATAAGAGAATGGAGTGGGTGGTGGCGATAACTATAAAAAGAAAAAAAAAAAAAAAAAAAAAAGTCCATAAAGATATCTTATGGGAGAAATTGCTGTTCTGGCACTGACTGGCCAACTCATGTCGAGCAATTGTCTTCTTCGTGGGGTATAGTTGTTGGATCGGATCCCAACCGGATCCTCACCCGTAATTTGAATCGGTCTTGGGCGGCATTTTCTAGTGGGCTCCTAAGTGGGTCAAGTTTGGGCTTCCTCCACATTTTTAGTATTATTGTTATTATTATTATTATTTGAGAATGCACTTTTATTATTATTATTTTTTTCAGTTTCTCCTTTATAATAAAAAAATTGACTCTTGTAGTGTGTATATATGTCTTATTTGTTATTAAAAAATTTAAAGAAAATGCAAATATTTTATAGACAAAATATCACATTTAGATTTGTGATTAAGGATAGCTAATTAGCATCATACCCTTCCTTAATTAATTTGAATCCATTTAATCATTTATACACCATGTGAAAAACTTCATGTGCAATAATTTAATTTTATGAAATTAATTAATAATAGAATTTATGTATTTTAAATAAATTTTGAAGTAATATATAATTCATTAGAATTTTATTGTTTGAAATAATTAAAAAATGAAAAGAATACAATTATTCTTTTCTTATTTTACATCTATATAAGAAAAGTCATATTTAATTTAAATAAGAGTTTTAAATTTTTAATGGTGGATTTTATTAAATAAATTAAATTTTTATAAAATTCTTCCATTTTGTCATAAAATGTGACTTCTTCTTTTTTTAATTTAAAAAATTAAATTTTCTTAATTATATATTTTTTAAATATGAAAACTGATAAAATTAAATTAAATTCTTGTGCAAATTGAGTTTCCAAATGATGGGAGTTTAGTCAAAATGGGTAACTGGAGAATTCAAATGCTACCAAATAAGATGGTTGAATATGATTACCAAATTTCCATAGAAGAAACTGAGCTTTGTACAGTGGAGATGGAAATTTTAGTGGTGAAAATTTTCTTTCATCATGTCATAAAAAGACACATAAGAAAAGTATTCACATTCATAACAAAACATTAAATTTATTCTAAATTTCTTCACACCTATATTAGAAGTCAAAAGTGAAGATAGAGATGATTCTATAAAAAATAAATGTATAACTAATTTTAAAATTATAATAAACAAAACTATTGCCGATCAGAATCAGATATTAAAAGCGAAAAATATTTATTTTCGAGTTTGCGAAAAATATTATATTTGAGATTTCTAAATTATAAAATATATTACTAATTCGCTGAGAAATTTTAAAGAAAATGGCTAACCTGTGGCTCGCCACTAAATCAACTCCTACATTCTCTAATGGAGATTGAAAATTTAGCAGGCAAGAGTAACATAAAAGAGAGGAAAGTGAAAATAAGTGGAGTGGAGGATGGGAAAATCTCGGTGTTGTAGGGGGTGTTATATCTCTCTCTTGCTCTTGCGAGGCTTGGAAATGACCACATCATGGCGCCATATGTTGACATCCCTCTATTGTTTTATTATATCAAATTTTATCCTATTTCTTAAAAGTTAAAAGCTATAATTTTTTTTTGTTGACAATATTTTTAGTTAATTTTCATACACCATTTCAACTCAAATTCAAAAAATTAATTCAATTCTATTCAAAATTTTCAGAAATAAATGGATTCAATTTGCTCATTTTAAAGTCTTGTTAATTGAGTTAGTTTATATATATATTTAAGGGAGTATTGAGTTTTTTTTTTATTTAATTGATCAATAATATCATTTGATTAATTTATGCGTTAATCAAAAGTAAGTCTTATTTTTAGAGAAGTTTAAAGGTGCATCTCTCACATTCAACTTATGCGTTTAGGAATTGTCTCTCTTTTTATTGTGCTTTTTTTGAATTTTATTAAAAAATAATTGTTAATTTGAAAAAGCACTCTTACTTTTTAAATTTAAATTTAAATTTATCTTTTTGATAAATAGTTAAATAATTGGTTTAATAAGTAACAAAAAATGATTTTATGTTTATTTTAAATGAATTAAAAAAATTAAAATCCAGAAAAATGATATAATTGTGATTTGCAAAGAAATAGAAAAGGAAAGAGAAAAAATTAGGGAAAGGATTGGAGTGAAGTATTAAATTAAGCAAATATTTTATTTTAAATTTAAATTTTAAATAATACGTGTACCTTTAAATACAATAAATAAATTCATATTATTGTTATGATATATTATAAGATTTAATTAATGTCTTTCCATATACATGAATATTATAGTTTCCATATTAGTATTGATTGTATTTTCCTTATTGGAAAATCTTCTCATTTCTTGTATTTTCCTTATTAGAAAAGCTTTCTATTTCTTGCATTTTCCTTATTGGAAAAGCTTTATATTTCTTTCTCTTATGTACTCTATGTAAAGGGTCTAATACTATTAAATGGAATAACTAGAAAAACTATTTTTTTCTCTATATTCTTTATTCATGTTTATCTCCATTTTATTTATAACACGTTATCAGCACGAATTTATTCTACCATTTTTTTTAAAAGCTTTTTTAAGGTATTTTTTTTCCTCATCTCGAATGACATATGAATCACATATATTCTCAAAAAGATATATGCTTATGGCTTAATACGCATATATATTCGAAATGTATTTATCTTATTGTGTCAATGAAATATATATATATATATATATATATATATATATATATATATATATATATATATATATATATATATATATATATATATAATGCTTTTTGATGTGGGCATAAAAAATTTACATATACATTATTTTCCCAAACAATGAAATCGTTTTTTTTATTATTTGATATGAATTTTTTTTATGTTAACATGCAAAATTTATTATTATTATTATTATTATGAATTGGTTTTGTTTTGTTACTATATAAAACAAATATTACCATATTATATTATTATGAAAACATTTTTGTTTTGTTTTATATATATGTTTTCGTTTCTTGTTATATATTATTATTATTTTAATAATAATTTGATTATCATTTTTATCAAAAAAAATTGTTATTTGATGTTATTTAATTTTCATTAAGTAAATTATAGTTCCTGAAAAACTAGTACCATATTCTAAATTCTAATTCCTTAAAAAATTAGTATTATTTATAGTTTCTGAAAAACTAGTACTATATTTTAAATTATAATTCTTGAAGAAATTAGTATTATATATAGTTACCAAAGAACTAGTATCATATTAATCAAATTCTAGTTCCTAAAAAACTAGCGTTATATTTTAAATTCTAGTGAAAAACTAGCACTATTTTCAAATTTTAGTTTTTGAAGAAACTAGTATTATTTATAGTTCCTAAAGAACTAATTAAATAAACAACTACGGTATAAATTCTTGAAAAATTTTGGCTTAAGTTTCTGAAGAACTAGAACTATATTTTAAATTATAGTTCCTGAAAAACTAACATTATATTTTAAATTATAGTTTCTGAATAACCAATAATCTTTATAGTTCATGAAGAAACGATAATATCTACAGTTCTTGAAATAACTAATAATATCTACAGTTTTTGAAGAACTAATCAAATAAATAAAATAGACATCCTTGAAAAATTGATATTTTATGTTCCTGAATAACTAATAAATTTGATTTAAGCTACACGCGTTGAATAAATTGGATGTCAATAAAATACCTGCGTATGGTCATAATATTAAGGTAAACCCTTTTGCTTTGATTTTTCTGTTTTTGGTGTTTTATTGTTGTTTATATGTATTGGAATGATGGATATGACCTATTTGATTAACCAACCAAATTACAACCTTTAATTGGTTATCAATTATAATAACACATTTTATGCGTAGTTTTAAAATTATGGCTTATATTTTTTTTTTTGGCATAAAATCTAACCCTAAATTATTTATTTATTTATTGATTGACTGACTTGTTTTGTGGGGAAAGGGTGATCTTGCGTTCATATTAATAGGTTTACTTGATTCATTAAATTGAAATCGATTCTACTAGTGTATATATTATTTCATATCTTTCGGTTTTAGCATCTCAACTCAAAATTTATTTTATGGACAATATACGTCTCATACATACATACATATATATATATATATATATATATATATATATATATATATATATATATATATATATATATATATATATATATATATATATATATATATATATATATATATTTATTTATTTATTTATTTATTTATTTATTAGTTGAATAGCCTACAAGAAAGTTGTGTGTATTATATATGTTTTAAATTTACTTATGTCAATATGCATTAGATGTGAAAGCAATTAGAAATTTAAATATGAGATAAGATGAATATAAATTATATAAGTGACATGGTTTTATTAATTTGTGAATTAATGAATTTATTTCCAGATTACATATATTATTGGATTTACGTTGGTATAGAAAAGCATAATTAGTGCTAACCTTTTCTTGGTAGAATAAATTATGAATTTAATATTTGTTAAAATTAAAATTAATTTATTTTCTGATTGGTCTATTTAGATATATTTTAAATATCTGCAAATTAAGTTATTTAAATAAAGTGAAGTATAGTGAATTAAAGTTTGGTTGATAATTTTTATATGCTCTTGAATTCAATAGAAATAATTTTTGACGTGAGTTGTTGATAATGAAATGCATTTAGATGCTATCAAAAGCAAAAGCTATTATCTACTTAAACCTCATTAAAATGAGAATTTAAAAATTGAATATCTCACAATTAATATTTTTATATTTTCTATAAGAGTTTTAAAGATAGATATAATCACTTGAAATATGTGGTACTATCATAAGCTCAATATGATTGGCTAAATCTATGCCTACAAGACTTGAAATCTATTTGAAAATATAATTTAACCATGTTTAAAATTACTTTACAGCTGAAATTGTGCGGTAATAAAGTTATACGCTCCTATAGTAGCAGTATAAAAAGTGAAAATTTATAAATATTATTTTTTTAGTGGTTGCAAAGAATAATTGTTAATAAGAAATCATCAAACAATGCCCACTAGTACAACTGCATTCCCTGAAGTGAATGCTATAAATCATTGGGTAGATAATGAGAATTTTGAAAGAATAATTGCTAACAAGAAATCATCAAATAATGTCCACTAGTGCAACTGTATTCCCTAAAGTGAATGCTATAAATCATGGGTAGAAAATGAGAATTCTGAAAGAATAATCGCTAACAAGAAATCATCAAATAATGTCCACTAGTGCAACTGTATTCCCTGAAGTGAATGCTATAAATCATTTGGTAGATCATGAGATTCTGAAAGAGAAACCACCCATATAAAGGATACAACTCAATTCAATATTGATAATTTTATGTAAACTCCTTGAAGAAGTAATTTGCAAGAATTTTACAAGTTATGTATTATAATGAGTTATTTCATTATTATTTTATCTCCACTTTACATGCACAATATATTGCATTGAACTTATAGTTCAATAATTAAACCTTGAATGTTTGGCATGAATGTTATTGTGTACATCATATATGCTCTCCCTTGAAACTTGTATAAGGACATAAGCCGTAATTTTTTTTTTGTGCCATAAATATATTAATATCACTGTCTTAATGTATGATAATGGGTTCACAAAAGAGACTAAGAATTTATTTTGATGAGGCATATTTCTCGACATTCGAGGGAGGAAAAGCAACTGCAGTGCTAAAGAATGTTGAGAAATTTATTAAAAGGAAAATCTTTTAAATAATTTTTGGTCCATGTACAAGTTAAAGTGAACCAAAAATTTATAAAATAATACAGTTGCAACAAATTGCAACTTAACTGTCAAATGCATTTATAAGAGTGACAAAATCTCATATTACAGCTGCTAATACCATAGCAAGGATTGTGATTCTAATTGCAAATAGAAAATTAATCAATCTCACTACACGCCAGAAGCGTGAATAGTAAATTAAAACCAAAGACAAAAATCTGCGGAAAAGAAAAGCAGCGCCACTCATAAAATTTCTTGAAGAGAAACCTCCTGCAGAGGAAGATCTCAGTTAAAGAGCTATAGCCAATTATGAGACACAGACTGAGACAACAAAATAATTAGATCCTCTAGATATGGCTTCTGGAATTGATAATCATATAAATGAAAACTATGAGATCTCAATTATTTTTGTGGTATAAGAAAGAGTTGATAGAAATTTAATTATCGTCGACGATGAATTTGCCTCAACAGTAGCTCTTGCTGTTACAAGAGAAAATATGGATTCAGAATCTATAAGTATAACTGAGTATTAACATAAACATGATTGATCATCATGGAATGAGATAATTAAAGTAGAGTTAGACTCGTTCTATCATTGACTATGAGAAAATTAATTCTCTTATTATGAAAATGATCACGTTCTGATACTTAATTAATATGGCAGTTAATGAAAGGCTTATTGTATGTCTTATGAAAGTAATAAGAGTCTCATAAGGACTAAGTATATCATAAATGAATGCACATTAAATATGTGACATATATTTCATCAAATTGCAAAAATCTATGTATGGACTAAAGCAATATGGACATGTGGTATGATTGTTTGAGTAAATTCTTATTGAAAGAAAGATATGTGAATAATACACTATGTCCATTTATATTCATAAAAGACCATAGAATGGTATATGTTATTATTGCAGTATAAATTGATTTAAATATCAATGTGACTCCTAATGAAATCAAATAAGTATGTACCTATTTGAAAAGTGAATTTAAGATGAAAAATTTTAAAGGAAACTAAATTTTGTATCGGCCTGCAGACCGATTATTAAGGAGTCTTAATACACCAACATACTTATGTGGAAAAGATATTTAAACAATTTTTACATGGATAAATCTTCTCCCTCAAACACACCAATAGGTGGTCCACTCACTAGAAGTGAAAAGAGACCCTTTTAGACCTAAAGAAGATAATAAAGAGCTATTTGATCTTAAAGTACCATATATAAGTACTATAGGGCACTCTTGTATCTTGCAAATTGTATCAGGCCTGATATTGCATTTGCAAGAAAAAAAAATTCCTAGTTAGGTATAGCTCTGTACCTACAAAGAGATATTAGAATGGTATAAAAAGTTATCTTCAATGTACTGTTAATATTATGATTATATTTTGATTTATATTTGAAATTAGTCTATATGCGAATATTGATTATTTGTTTCATCTCTGTTATAGTAGATCTTAGACTCGCTATATATTCACATATAGTTATACTGTAATTTTATAAAGATTTTTATGATCCTGAAGTACCTCATTAAAGATACTCTCATTATGTTTTGAAAACAATACAATTCGCATTGCACAAACTAAAGGTGGGTATATCAAGATTGATGAAGTAGACATATAAATTTCACTCAAATTCTTATATATATAAGCTCTAGAAGAAATATCTACTAAATTCGCTCGAGTGACAATCTAATAGACTTATGTACTAAGTCTTTACCTAGTGTGGTTTTCACACAACATTGTTTCATCGATTAGTATACATCGTGTTAAAATCTGTCCTCATCAGGAGAAGCGAATTAGTATATGATTATACTCTTTTTCCTTAGTCAAGTTTTTATCACACATGGTTTTCTTGGACAAAGGTTTTAATGAGATAATTTGTACAATGACAAAATAGCGCATGAAATATACTCTTTTCCTTAGCTATGTTTTTTCCTATTGGGTTTTCTAATAAGCTTTTTTAACGAGGTATATTCATAGCGCTGGTAATATCCTAAGGGAGTACTATAAATAAATTATTATATGTGGATATTACTTAAATATCATTAAGTATACGATTTGACAACTTGACATATTTGTTTATAAAGGCACTCCTTATAATCACATTTGAAAAGTTAGTCAACAAAATTAACATGCGTCAGCTAAAAGATATTTGATAGAAATCTTATTTTCATGAGGAAGAGATTTTAGTGCACTGTACTCTTTTTTCCTTTAGCCTAGGTTTCGTCCTATTGGATTTTCCTGGCAAGATTTTTAATGAGATAGTGTTATGGCGTAAATTTCTACAAGAATAATGTACTCTTTTTTCTTTACTAAGATTTTTTCTTACATGGTTTTTCCTTAATAAGGTTTTAACGAGGCATATTTTTTGTAAAAGACATTAAAGGGGAGTGTTATGATATATTATAAGATTTGATTGATGTCTTTCCATATACATGAATATTCTAGTTTTCATATTAGTATTGATTGTATTTTCCTTATTGGAAAAACTTCCTATTTCTTGTATTTTCCTTATTGGAAAAGCTTCCTATTTTTTTCTGTTCTGTACTCTATATAAAGGGTCTAATACTATTGAATGAAATAATTATAAAAACTATTTTCTTCTCTATATTTTTTGTTCATGTTCTTCTTTATTTTATTTATAATAATTATATATTATTTTAATAAATTTTAGTTTTTGCATCAATCGAAATAGTATTGATACAGTTAATTATAAATTATTTATTCGCTAAGACAATTGATTGCAAAAAAAAAAAAAAATCAGATTAGATTTTTTTTATCTTTATTTTTCCCTAAAAAGTTAACATCAATTACTGTTTGCATTTGATTATTATTTTTGGAAATGCTGTTGATGATGAATAATGAAGAGAGAACTCTGAAATCAAATGAACGCAAAATATTGGACTTTTGGTTATTTGATGACCACAAAATTCCAAATTATTTAGCCATGGTTCTCTATCTTTTACTTTTTGCACCAAGAATGTTCAACATTTTTTTTCTTTATAATTTTAGACATAACGGTCATTTTCTTATGTTATATTACTTTTGAATAAATAGGAATTTGAATGCAATTTGTAGAGGGTGAATAGAAATTTAAAATACAATTTCACACTTAAATGATATTTTTTAATAAATACAGCAATACATAAATTGAAAGAGATGAGAAATAAGAAAGTTTAATCAAATTTTATGATAATTTAAAACAAATCCTTCTTACATGTTAATTTCTTCTAAATCACGACGATTTAGAGTTTTACTAATTTTTCAAGATTATACCTGAACCTTATAATATACTAGTTGATATGGGATTTCGCTCTCATAATGAATTTTCAAATTTTTATCCAACACTCAAGGAAATACGAGAAGCTTTTGAGGTTTAATGTCTCTCAAGACTTACAAAGAAGCTAATACAAAATATTGGAATTAGGCTCAATAATTTTTACAAATGAACACATAAGATATAAGTTAAAGCAACCTGTGTTCTAAAAAAAAAAGTATAAATTTGAAGTTTAAGGATTTAAATTGTAAGTACTATGTGTTCTAAAAGCATAATATAAATTTGAAACTTATGGATTTGAGTTGTAAACACTTGAATATATTGGAATCTCTTTTTCTCTACTTAGAAACATCTTCCTTTCATAGTCATTGATTTCAAATAATAATACGGTTGTTCTGATCAAAAATGGAATTTTTTGTATTTACATTATCAATTTAACGGCTCTTTGATACTTTGCAAATTTTACTGATAACAACAGGTAATGGCCATGAATATGTTATAATGGTCATAACTGGTCAATTATAATGATGGTGAGTTTATTGGTGACAGGGTAACTTTAGGCTCTATCCATCTCTATCATTTCATTCTTTGTACGGCAACAGTCATTACTAAATAATACCACTTGTTACTATGAGATTGGTAATGCTCGTGAATGAATGGTAACACTCGTGAATGTTGTCTCTATCCAAAATTCTTGAATTTTTATCTAAAGATAACGAAAGCGAGCAATTTATAATGCTTGTTGTGTCCTGTAAGATACAAACACCTAAAAATAAAAAATCATATATTCTATTTATCCACAAATTATATTCTACATTTTATTTTGGCACAAAAATTAAGGATTTATATTTCTTTTAATATTTTACCATTATTATGATAAGTAATTGCATTAATTATTCTAATATAATATGACTGAATATAAGTATTTTAAAAGTCATATTTGAAAATACAATAATAAATTTAAATTGAAAAGCAAAGTAGACTATTTTTTTCTTCCCTCTTAATGTATGCATAATTTTCAGTATCAAACTATAAATTTCTCCCCCTTTTGTCATAATAAAAAAGTGTATATTTATTTGGTTTCTCCAATACTTTTATATATTAGTTTTATTTTGATACATTGCGTCCATATAAATGGAGAGATGTTATCCATTAAACGGGTGCATGAATTGATCTTTATATGACAATATCGATGCATATCTCAAAGAAGTATTAAATGAGTTTATTTCTATATTCACTGGAACTCTCAGAGAATGGTATCAAAACATAAGCACTTATAAGATGATGACTTTCCTTAGTATCCCTAGTGCTCTCTCTCTCTCTCTCTCTCTCTCTCTCTATATATATATAAAGCATATTTATAACATTTTAAGTTTTGCCACATAGCATATATTTATCCATATTATTTTTCTTTTGTTCCACATATTATATTTTAATATTATTCATTAAGCATTTATGACAATTTTTTGTACGTAACACTACCACTTTGAAAATTTTTTAAGTTTAATTTATAAGATTATTTTATTCTCATAATGTTAAAAAAATTGATATGTAATGGCAACATTTTTAAGAATATTCAACGTGATATGAGAATTTTATTTTATAAAATAAAATAAAAGGATAATAATAAAAATTTTAATATCAAATCTGAAATATATATAATTCTATTAATAATCATGTGCAAAAAAAAATGATAACTATCATCTAAATAAATATAATTTATTATATTATTTTAAGTGATATTAACACATATTAATAGACTCAATAAATTATGTAATTAATAAAAATAAGAAAAATATATTAATATTTTCACCTAATTATGCATATATAATACATTATGCTAATTCAAATTAATCATTGTGATATTTAAAATATTAAATAGATATTAATCATTATGCATAATATTTGAGATTATTTGTTAATTTTCTTTAAGTCCTTTTATATTAATATATTACGATAATTTAAATAAATCATTATGATAATTCAATTTTTAAAAAATATATAAAAATAATGTAATAACTTAGCTTATTTTTAACTATACCATTTAAACGTATTTATAACCTAAACTATGAATAAATCATTATCACCATTATTATAATTGAAACCATTAGAAACTCATATAATTATGATTTATAATCTAAGAAAAATTTAAAATTTAAAATTTTATAATTGTTATAATTTAATAAAATTTTAACCTAGATCATTTATATAATTTTAATATCTCTGTGTGTACTCATATTATAATAATTTAAATAATTTTTTATTATATATTTTGATGTTTAGTTAGATTATTTACTTATTTATATTTTTATAAATTTTCTTGTTAATATTTCCTAATTTTTTAAATGTATCAGTTAAATTATTAAAAAAAATAGTATATATCAATATAGCTTTAAATAACAAGAAATTAATATGATATAAAAAATTTAAATAAATCATACAATACAGGAGCATGATGCTATAGTTTAAAAGATGTTTTAAAAATATTCCACGTTTATTAAATATAAAAATATTAAATAACTAATATAGAAATAAATTTTTCAATTTTAATATCTAACTTTTAAGGTTAGTTCTCCAAAATCTATATTAAAATTTAACATGATATTAGAGCAAATTAATCATGTTTACTTAATTATCTTGTCAGTTGATTTAGTTTACCTGATTTTCTAATTATCTTGTCGGTTAGTCTGATTTATTTGATTATCTAATTACTTTACCAGCTGATATGGTTTATCTAATTACTTAATTACTTTATTGATTAGTCTGGTCCACC
Source organism: Reutealis trisperma (assembly GCA_947687605.1). Taxonomy (NCBI): domain Eukaryota; kingdom Viridiplantae; phylum Streptophyta; class Magnoliopsida; order Malpighiales; family Euphorbiaceae; genus Reutealis; species Reutealis trisperma. The sequence goes on from CANTUT010000050.1 coordinate 3,602,240, forward strand.
AAATTATCCAATTATTTTTCTTGTTAATATGATTCTAACTGTTTTGAATAATAATTTTAAATACATTATTATCACTTGAGGATAAATATTAAGAGTATCCAATATTTATTAAATATAAAAATGTTAAATAATTAATATAAAAATAGATTTTCTAATTTTAACATCTAACTTTTAATGTTGGTTTCTAAATCTATATTAAAATTTAACAAGATGTACAAGTTAAAACAAATTTCTTGGCATGGCAACTGATTAAGTAAGAATATGTCAAACAGCTGCAATTGTTGGAAAGATAACAATCATTCAAAGTAAAAATTAAGCATATGAAACTACTTGTTCGCACCATTCATAAGCTGGGTATACTCCTTTGAAAATTCATATTTTATAAGAATTCAATTCAAATAAAATTTTTCCAGTTAATTTTTATATTTGAAAAGACATAATTTATATAATTCTTTAGTAGTACAAAAATTATTGAAAGTAAATAGAAATCATATAATTTTATAAAAAATTAATTTAATTAAGATTTAATTTATTATCAAATTATATAAATATATTTCATAATCTCTTTAAATTTTTAATATTATTAGTTATTATTAAATAATTAAATACAGATAATCAAGAAAATAAAATAATTTGAATTCATTATTGTGTATATGGTGTTTGAAATAATTACTGTATAAGAATTTAATTCAATTCTATTAAATGCATTAAAATTTTTCAAATCAACATAATCATAGTAAAAGTTTAATGTTAATTATTTTAGTTTAATTTGGTAGCAAATATATTTGTAATGAAATAATTGAATATTTGATTCATATCGATAACCGTATCGAATCATATCGAAACGTTCCAAACTAAAAAACTGACTAAAAAAATTATATATATATATATATATATATATTGCAACAACTAATTTGAAAATGAAATTTAATTTTTATTAATTATAAAATTTTATTTTCAAATTAGTTGTTGCAATATATATATATATATATATATATATATATATATATATATATATATATATATATATATATATATATATATATATATAAAAGGAAAAAAAAAATTGCGTTTAGGGTTGCCCCTCCCACTCGTCCCTAATTGAGACTTTAATTCCTGGAAAATATAAGATATAAGATACATAAAATCTTGCATTAATTAAACACAAAGACGTTATAGGCTTATGTGAATTATAGGCTTAATAACTTTACCTCTCTAATATTAATGAGTAACTAGGCCGGTGTGAATTATAGGCTTAATAAGTTTCGCTTCTTTAATATTAATGGGTAGCCTACGTGAATTATAGGCTTTGGAACTGGGTTAGCTCACATCTAAATACCTGGTCCAATCTCATCTCAATTACTAGGCCTATAGTTCATATCATACAAAATCTAATGCTATAGTAGACTTTACCTTGGCCTTGACAACAATATTGTTAGGATATGACCAAACATATGAGTAAATAATTAATGAAAAAGATAAAAAAAAAAATTCAACTAAAAATAAACTCTAAGACATGATTTGTGCAAGATTTCATTCATAGATTTCAATGGCATGATAAATAAGATATTTGTAATTGTCTCATTGAACTCTTTTAAAAACATAAGAATCGAGTTGCAGTATGATATAGTTATTACATAGGGCGTATTTATTATTATATCAAATTAACAATTGCTATGTCAACATGATTATCTTTTTATTTATAATTAAAATTATTATATTTTGAATTAGATTTAAGAATGCAATTTATGGTTTATAAAATTTTATAAGTTATTTACTATTAATAATGCAACTATTTATTTTCATAAATAGAATTTCATCTTCCATCTCAAAAAAAAAAAAAAAAAAATCTTCTAAATCCATCCATAAATTTAGGCCACATTTTTTTGGATGTCAAAAAAAAAAAATTCTTTTTTTTAGTTGAATGTATTATTTTGTTTTTAAATATTTGCTGTATTAATCACATAACTCAAGAATAATTAATTTCATTAGCGGCTATAATAAGGGTAAAATAATAAAAAAAATACAAATTCTTAATTTTTATATTATTAAAATTTTCAAAATAAATAACAGAATTTATTAAAATAAGAATCTTAATTAATCAACATCAATGAATTGATTTTTCTTTTTTATTTTTCAACAAAATCTATACAATTTGTGTTTATTTATTACTTCATTTATTTCAAAATATCCATCATTTTATATATTTTTTTAAAAATATCTATCATTTTAAGATTTCAGAAAAGTATTTATTATTTTTTATAACTTTAACTTATTTTTATTTTTCTACTAAATATATGCATTAATTATTTTTTCTCAACAGTAAAATCAAAATATGACATTTTAGTTGTTTATTTTATAATTATGATAATTTAATATTTTTTATTTACATATTAAAATTTTAAATGACAAATATTTTAGACACAAAATAAATTAATACCAATCTAACAATTCTCCATCGCTATGAGAGTAACATAATCTCAATGAATTAGATTTATTATGTCATATAATAAACTATCAATAATCATATTACAAATTAATACTTCAATTATAATATACATTTTATAATTTAAATAATTACTTATTTTATTTATCTTATAAATAATTATTATATAAAATAAAATATCATGATTCAATAATTTATAATACAGATTAATGAAGTTCACCAAAAAAATTTTCTAGAACCTCCCACATGACCCTAATGTCGTTATATTGTATCCTCAAACCAAAACTCATCTTTCACTATCTACACAGGGTACAAGCAACCAATGGGAATAAAATTAATTTGACCATATATATAATTATTTTAAAAAAAAAAGTGAAAAAAAAATAAAAATAGAAAAAGTTGATATGACAAATGTGATCCAATCTTAGCAAGTGGATTCGCACGTGCGAGAATGTAAAAAAGTTTAAAAAAACAATCCAAAAGTGTTCTCATTGTTTCACATATAAATCCAAAGAGTAAAAAAAATAAGAACAATAAGAAGTAAAAAAAAAATCTGACAAGGTTCTGTCGGTATCTTCAACATCAAGGTACCTTGGTCAAACAGTTATATGCTTTGTCCAATTATACATTGCCACCTGTTTCCATGGCAGATTTTTATAATCCAGTCAACCCTTTGACTAGAATATTTATCCTTTGATTAAGGAATTTTGCCTTTTCTTTTATTTTTATGCAATTAATAATAATTTACTTTTATTTTGTTTTATTTATTAATTTTTTTATAGTTGAGTTTTATTTATATTGTATGCATACATTACTCTAATGAAATAAAAGTATATAAAAAAAAATATACCAATATCTTTTCACTGTATAAAAAAAAGCAAAAACATACTAAGACATATTCTAACAATAAGTGTATATTTTTCTAAAAAGTAGATTTATAATATATTTTCTCCCCTAAAGTGCTAAAAAAAAACAAAGAAATTGTATTAATTAAGATATTTTATTACTCATTAACTTGATACAAGAAATAAATTTATATATTTAATATAGACAAAATTTTTCTTTTTGACCTATCAAAATCTTTTAGATGCAAGAAATTATGAGAATTTTAAATTCTTAGTCTGTTTTTTTTTTTTTTTACATCAATATTTAAATGAGTTGTGCAATAGAAAATGTCTCTTTATTTTCCATATTTTTTATATTTTATTTAACATTTAAATTAAAATATACTAATAAAAATGTCAAATTTTAATAATTAAATTATTTTCTTGATAAATTTAATTTTTAATCTTGTGCATTATTAATTATTTTCTGACTTCTAAAGTATCCTATTAAAACTATCAACTATTTGTTAGATTGAAGAGACTAAATTAAAGATTTTCCAAACCCTTCATCAGTCAAATTTGCTATTGTAATAGAGAAATTAAGTTTAAGTCACATCATTAGGCTCTAAATATAACAATTGCAATGATTATTTCTGCCCACTTCCCAACCATCTGAGTTAAAACTCAAACGACTAATATTGATTAACCAAATAATACTCATGGTAATAAATAAATAAACCTTTGTAACACCAAAATCTATATTTTATTAAAATATAAAAATTTGATAAAAATAAAAAATTAACGGTAAAACTCTTATCATTAATTTTTTTTAACAACAGTACTATTTAACCATTTGATAATATCATTAATATATTATTAATTATAATATTAATTATTATTATTTTGTTATCAAAAAGATGGATTACAAGAAATACACTAATCTATATAATAAGATAATTATTTATAATTTAAAAAACTTCAAGCAGAGACTTTTAATTTCTCATAACTTAAAAAAAAAAAGAAAAAATCAACCAAATTACGTATACTAAACTTAATAGTTATTATAAATAATATTAAATTAATGCGAATGATTATATTTTAATAAGTAGTGAAAGGGTCATTATTGCGGAATGTATTTAAAATTACTGCTGAAAATTAAAAAAATACTTTTATAATTTTTTTATTTTTATTGATCGATTTTTATTATTTTTTATAAACTGATTTTTTAAATTTATTTTTGAAAAAAATATTAATTTGTTTGTTTTTATTTAAAAATAATTTTTAAAAAAATATAAAAATTTTTGTTGAATTTTTTTTTTTCATACGCAGTACCAAACCGGCCTGCTTCAATCTCCAAGTTACAGTATTTAAGACATCAAAATTCAACGTTCAAACACCGGAATTCATGAGCTGCTGTGTGCCCAATAAATGAAAGGGCTCACCAAACATTTAATATTAAAAAGTATATAAGAGAATTAAGGAAAACAACAAAAAACGGTTTTTGAGACTAATGAAGTTTTCTTATTTTGTTTATAAAAACGATTCTTTTTCCCTTATAATATATAGTAAGTTTTTTTTTTTTAAAAAACTAATTAAGTTATATTAACGGTTAAATTTTTAATATAAATTTAAAAAAATTAATTTTAAAAATTAATTGTTAAAATTATAAAATATAATTTTATATTAATCACTTAATATTTTTATATTCAATAAATATGGTATGCTCTAACACTCGTTCTTGAAGTGAGAACGAAATATTTAAAGTTATCACTTAAAATAATTAGAAATAGACTAAATGATAAGATAATTAAGTAATTGATAAATTGAATCAACTAACAAGATAATTAGGTAATTAATAATAAACCAACCGCTAAGGTAATTAAATAATTGATAAATTGGACAAGCCAACAAAGTAATTAGTAAACTAGACCAATATATTCTGATACCATATTAAATTTTTAATATAAATTTAAAAGAATTAATTTTAAAAACTAGTTATTAAGATAGAAAAATATATTTCTATATTAATTACTTAATATATTTTTATTTAATCAATGTGATATATTATAATAGAAACCTATATTTAGCTTTTGAATTTTTAATTGTTAAAAATTACAATAGCTTTTTCACATTTATGTTTGATAAATTTGACAATTAGAATAACATTTTAAGATCTAACGATTAACAACACTACTTAAAAATTAAAATTTGCTAGCGTTTGTACAATTAGAATAACGTTTTAAGTTTTAACAATTAATACTATTATTTAAAAATTAAAACTCTTGAATGGGTAGTATTTTTTTTTTTTTGTGCAAACCACTTAGTATCTTAATTATTATATAGTTGTAAAATTAATCTGTACTTGAAGTTTAGTTATTGATCGGTGCAAGATCAAGATAGAAGAATATGGACTGGACCTTTCGGATTAGGCATTGTGAAGAATATCTGCAAAGAAAAAAAGAAGAGTAAGAAAAGAGGCAGGCCCTTTACCTAGCGAAGATCCTTCGACAATCAAGTTAGTATGATTACAATATCAATTGCTAGAAAGAAAAATGTTTCTCTCTGGGTTTCAGAGTATTTTTAGTGAGAGAAAGAAAGTGAGAGAGTGTAGAGTTTTATCTACTTGAGCTCCATGTTGATCATTCCCTCTTGTATGATTTCGCACGAGATAAAGCTGACATCCCTCCGCAATGGAGTGGTATCCTCTGTTCTTCAATCTCTTCGATTAATTATGGTAAGTATAGAGATAAGAGGTGCATGTCTCTTGTCCTATCATCGGAAATGTCTGGTGAGAATAGTGTCAGAATATGGAGCGAGCAGTCTAAGCAAGTATTTTTATGCTAAATGATATGATATCTATGTCAAGAGCTTCAAACATACCTTGCCTAACAGGTTACTTATGAGCGAAGTAAAGTAAGCTCCGATAGAGTTTAGAGACTTAAGACATATGTGGGCTAGGAGGCCGCTGGGATTCGATCAGTGAGCTTCGACCATCCTTATAAAATATATGGAGGCCCAGTGCAGTTATGGAGTTTTAGTCCAGGAAGCTCATACTCAATATAAGAATATTTTCATCTTTCATCATTTATAATTAAAACTCCTCATCTCTCATAAAAAATTGTGTTTAATGAAGATTAAATAAGGAGTTCTTCCTACAATCTTAGTTTCAACCTGTGTTGCAAATTGAACTAGACTCTTTTATTACGTTTCATCGATACTTCAATTGCGATAATTTTTAACATATATAATAACATATTGTGGAGGAAATAGTAAAAATTGATAAAAAAAAAAAAAAAAAAAAGGCATATATAGAAGAATATATTGGAAATTAAATATTAAATTAGAGAAACGTGGTCGGTTTAACTTATGTAGTGATTATGACATGGCATGATGCTATAAGTCAGAGGTTAATAATGAGGAGAGACATTGTATATTATATATATCTCATCAACCTATTCCAATCCAACCCCTTTTCCCGTATATATATAAATGTCAAGGTATCTTATCCTCCCACTTATATGTATATTTAAAAATAAAAATAAAAAATAAACATTTATATATATATATATATATATATATATATTTTATTTAATATTATTCCTTTTCCATTAATAATCCACCAATTAATACACACATATTTATTATTATTATTATTATTATTATAAACTGAAGAAACTCTCTGCAATTCCTTTCTTTGAAGGTTTTTTAGTTTTTAGTGATGGCAGAAAACTTAAGAATCATAGTAGAAAAAAACCCATCAGAATCCAAACTCAATGAATTAAACATTAAGTGTTGGCCCAAGTAAGTTTCTCCTCTTTCCTCTAATATCGATCTCTTTTCTTCTTTCTTTATTTTTATATTTTTTGTATGAAAGTTTTGATTTTTTGTTTTATTAAAGAAATTTGTTAATTTGTTTGAATTTAAAAAAAAAAAAAAAAGATGGGGTTGTTCACCAGGAAGATATCAACTAAAATTTGATGCAGAAGAGACATGTTATTTGTTGAAAGGGAAAGTGAAAGCATACCCAAAAGGATCATCAGAATTTGTAGAGTTTGGAGCTGGAGATCTTGTTACTATACCTAAAGGACTCAGTTGCACTTGGGATGTTTCTGTAGCCGTTGATAAATACTACAAATTTGAGTCAACCACTTCTTCATCTTCTCCACCACCACCACCTCCTCCTTCTTCTTCATCTTCTTAATGGCGATATTGTTTTCTTTTTCCTTTTTCTTATTTTATCTCTTCGATTAATTAGATTTCGACTGAGATTCATATCAACAATCTTGCAATTCTGAAAATATATTTACAATATTATATCATTACCTGTAGTGGTGTTACTAATGTTACTATTAATCTTTTTCTTTGTATTGATCAATCTATTCTTCGGAATTTGATTATCTTTTTCTTCTTAAATTTGGATATTTTTGGAATTCTCTTATGTTTTTAATTTTAATTTAACATTAATTAATTTTAAAAAAATATTTATTTATTATTTTTTAATAATGTAGTATTTTTTAAATGATAAATATTTAAAAAAAAAAAAAATATTTTAAGAGGATGCTAAATGATCTCTCAGTCAAAGAAAGGGAAAAAACAATTGGTCAAAGCATGTCACATCCAAATTAATCTTTGTGTTTTGTATTTTAAAATAAGCATTAAATGTAGCTTTGACTGGTCAACTCTCTAATTTTGTTTTTAATCTGATTGTAAAAGGAAAGAAACTAACTTTTCTAACTGCATTTTGGTGTCCTTTTTTCAGATATTTTTCCATGCTATTTGTGCATTTTTTTCACATGTCTTTCTCTATCAATTTATTATAAACCTAATTTTCATTCACAAATATACAAAAGAATTATTTATAAATATAAAATAATCTGTGGCTTTCATTTCACAAACTTACAAAAGAATTTTCATTCACAAACACCTAATTTTTCTCTTTCAAATTAATATGAAATTATTATTATTATTATTAATTTAATTTTAAGATAAAATTAAAATTAACTTTTTAAATTGAATTAGAATTGAAAAAAAAAATCACTGTAAAAATATACAAAGTTTAAAATAATTTCTATCATAGTTATATATGATAAAATTTAAATTTAAATAATTTACTATTTTTATGCTTTGGAATGGCTATATATATATATATATATAGTTTATTCATCGTTATCGTTTATTTTTAAATAATATGCTAATAAATCATTTTACTAGCAAATAGTATGTAATGAAAATTGTGGGTTTTTTTTTAGAATTTCTTAATTTATAAAATTGTTAGGAGAGTAAACAAGTCGAGCCGAATCGAGTTTTAACTTGTTTAGACTCGGTTTAATATTTCTCGAGCACAGGTATTGAATCGAACTTAAAAACTATGTTCTAGCTTGTTTCATTTAAAACTTGAGTAGAATTTGAATTTTACTTGTTAATAAATTATAATCGAGTTAAATTCGAGTTTGACTCGTTATGAAACTTGTTTATAACTTATCAAAATACTAAAGTTCCTAAATATTTTATTTATAATAAAAGAACTATAATGAAAATATTTAAAATTAATATAAAAGTAAAAATATCTAATTAATAAAAAAATACAATTATAAAATTGAGTATTACATGTATTACGAATATATTAATTAATAAAAAAATATATTTTATATAATATGAAAATATTGGATTATATTAATAAGGAATATATATATATAATATATTAATCAATTTGAATTAGTAAAATATTTATAGAAGTATTAAAATATATTTTTTGGAGTACCAAAATTATTAAGTTAATAATAATAATAATAATAAAACCGTTTACGAGCCTATTAATCGAGTTTTTTTCGAGTTTGTTTACGAGTTTATAATCGAGCTGTTTACGAGTTTAATTGAGTCAAATTTCACTTTGTTTAAAATCAACTCATTTATTTACTGAATTTTAAAATAAGCTCAAATTTAACTCGTTTATAAAGTGATTTAAATATAAATGAGTTTTAATCGAATTAAACACCGAGCTGTTCGCGAACGGTTAGACTCATTTACACCCCTAATAAAATTGACAAAGTATTTTCAATATGAAAGTTAAAAATTTTTGGTCAAATAATAAAAATTGATTGATAATATCACTTGAATGTGAATTTTTTTTTTTAGAAGAAAAATTCTTTGTAAACAGTAAACACCCATGTTCTTAGCGTAAATGTTCAACTACTTTTTTTTTTTTTTTGGATTCAAAAATAAAAAGAAGAGAAAATGGCTTGAAATATATTTTTGTCCTTAGAAAAAGGGGTGTATATATATATAATTATTGAGATGACAATGTGAAGTTTTGAACCATTAACGTCAAGTTTGTAGGGTTGGGGAATTAAGGATAAGTTGGTGGGGATTTACTTTCTGGTATATTCTATTCTCCAATTGACATAATCCAAAATTAAAAAGTGAACCACATTAAATTGATGGTGTTATTTTTATTGATTATTATTATTTTCATTTATCTCGTTGGTTATACTGACTGTGTCTAACACCAAATACTACTAGGATTTCTCTATTGGATAGAGAACACAAATTCACCAAACAAATCAAGTAATAAACCTAATAAGAGGGTAAATTAGTTAAAAAAAATTAACATGAGTGTATATAATGACAATGTTTTTTTTATCAACATAATGTTAATAAAATAGAATTTGAAATCTCCCTGCTTATTTATCTTAATTTCAATTTTTTTATTATTAGATTAAATTGGAACTTTAATAACAAATTCTATCAAAAAAAATTTAATCGAATTAAATTTAAGTATTTTCTTTTCTCTTGAAATAATTTAGTCAACTCGAGTTTCTAACAAAATGCTTTAGGGCATCCACAATGAGGTGTAATAAAGGGTGTGATACCCTTCATTACATCCACCCATTGCACTTTCTCCCATAGTGAGAGTTTAATGGCCATGGTGCGTGTCATATTTATAACACCATGATGAAGTTGAAAAAGAGAAAAAGTACTAATGTGTGGAGCCATTTTTTGATTTAAAAGCTTTGCATTTTTTTTGAATATGTATTGTAAATTATTAAAATAAATATGTAATTTGATTGTCAACGTATGCTATTATATTTTTTTTGAAATGTAATCAATAACGAGAGACAGAGTAATAAAAGAGATAATAATGAAGTTATGATATAGCATATGTATTACACTAAGTCATTGTGATCTCTTAATAGTCTGATAATACTAATGTGTTGTTTCAAGAAAATTTAATTTATTTTACATGCAAAATGAATCGTTATTAATTAGTACCCATTAGAGTCTTGAGGTGATTGCCAGCCATTTTTTTTTAGTTTTTTTTAGTTGTTTTTCATTTTTAATCCTTAGTTCTCCAGATTTAGAGATTTTCTCTCTCATGTGAGTGTAGTTTTTGTTGGCTTCAGTCCTGAAAACTTAAAGATCTACTAGTTCGGTAGGATTTAAAAGCTAATGCAAAAGTTTTCCAAACTTTTAGAGATGAAATGAGGTGAGATCTTTTTTCTCAAAAGTCAGATATCTTTTTAATGGTTCATCCTAGTAGCTATAATTCATGCACTCTCCTCTTGATGAGGTAGTCAAGTTTATAAATATGATCCTAAATGGTATCGTATAGAGTGTAAACTAACAAGGCAGCTCCTTGAAGATTTGTGTAACAGATTCAATAATCTTTAAGCTTATTTACTTGTATTTTTAGCTTTAATTGAGATTTGCTGTGAGAACTCTTGTATACTTTTGTGTTGGAAATGAAATGGATTTCAGTTGAAAAAAAAAATCTAGTTAAAATTTTAAGGATTTGGGTCCTATTTTTTTTGCTGTGAGCTTAACTGTCTGTATGTTTTATAGTGTGATTTGGAAAGTGAATGATTGATCACATTCCCAATTTTTATAACCAAACATAATTCTTTCCAGCTTCATATTGGCCTCCTCGCATGTTCTCATACCTGATTTAATTTTACACTTTGTTGGTTGAGGGAGCTGTCCTTGCAAACATTAATAACACACATTATTCCGTCAAGAAAAATATTAATAATTAAATAAACCTCGACCCTTTTCAAGTTTTGATTAAGCTTTATAGTGCACTAGGTGAAGATGAACATTACCTGATGCAAGCCAATGATTTAATTGCTGCCTCTAGTGTTAAGAATTTGAACTAAGCATATTTTAGTCATTTTGAAAGTTCAGATTTTCATAGCGTTATAGCCTTTAATTATCACTCCAGAAAAAAAAAATGCAAATCATGATTATCCAATAAAATGGATGGAACAATAACCCATGATTTAATATCATTTAGCCAACAATATTTGGAGCTGAAAAATACCATAATGCACAGATTTTGTTTGGCTAGGAATACATGAAGCAACTCCTGGAATCTGGATTCCGATATCAGGTTTAATCTAAGGGTACTTGAGAAAAACAATAGTCCCTTCTTATAAACAACAAGCAATAATTTCATTTTGCCAATTGAAGGCGAAGTAAAAAGAGCGAGAAGAGAAGTCATTTGTAACGAGGGGAAGTAGAATTGGAAAGAGGAGATGCAAAGCAAACTTCTGTTAGTTCATTATGGGATACAAATATTTTACATTTTCAGCAGATAAATAAGAATATATTTTTAGAGTTCGCTGCTGGATGGTAATTTGGTAAGCAAAGAATCCATCGGTTAGTCACATCTGATTCAAACCAGGTATGTTGAACATTCCTGTCAGTAGAGAATGCTGACACGGTTAAGTAACGTGCATTCAAACTCACACTGTATGCAGCAAATTTGTGCCTCATCCACAACCTATAGACCCTTCTCTCCTATGAAGCAAAATAATGTAGACAGTAAGAGAAAATGGTGAACATGTTAATCTACAAAAATCCCAAACTTGGTTTCGTATTACCAGGAATGAAATACTATATAAGGTTATAAATGTATACCATCGAAGTAGACTTTCATGGTTCGCCAAGCATAACAATTGGCTTTTAACCTTCCAAGGCATATGTCTGGACCTAAAATCAGTAGAAAAATCACAATAAAAACTATCAATCAATAATTTTTGCCTGAGGTTAAATATCCAAAATACTCATAAACAGTTAAATACCATCACCAATAAAGCAAGAGTAATTTTCCCAAGCAAATGAGAAGCAAGCTCAAAATAATTATTGCTAGATGAACAATGAATCCTTCTTTTATGGCAAATTTTGAGAAAATGCTAGAGAAACCAAAGCCCTCTTGTATACAGTTTCTATCATGTGGTGCACCAGTTGTCACTTTCATTCACCTAATTATGGTTTGAACAAGATAATCTATCACTACCTCTGGGCATCGCCCACCAAAATAACTTTTTTTCCCTTGGGGGAAAAAATCCAAGGAAACCACCTTAAAACTCAAATTTACATCTATGTCATAACTTAAATATCAGATAATGCCTCTAAAGGGTAGCTAATAAGATCATTGTATCTGTTGGATCGAAAGAAATTTAATTCAGCCCATTTGGAAGCGCATATCTCAAATCTAAGCTCCAAGAAAAAAAATAATAAAGATTCAACTTGTCTAATGGTCCTGCCATAAATTCCCCACCTAAACCCACCCACACCAAATAACACTCCCCTGGAGCAAGAAAAAACATGAGAGAATTACGTTAGGCTATTACCTGTTAGTCCACTTCTTCGCATCCATTAACACTTTTTATGCATCTCTCACCCTATACCCCTTCCTCTTTTTTTTTTTTTTTTTTGGGTAGTGGCGCGTGTGTGTGTGGGTTAGGGGGGGGTGTGGGTGGGTGGGTGGGTGGTTTCGGGGGAAGAAAGGGGAGGGGAAGCGTCCAAGATAGGGGAGTAATTGAGTCTAGTTGAGTCCAAATAGTATGCACTCGAGCTCGACTCGATTAGAAAACTTGAGGCTCGAAACTCGACTCAAGCTTGATCGAGTTTTCATTTTGAAGTTTGAGCTTGACTTGAATCGCTATTTGAAATACTCGAACTCGAGCTCAGCTCGAATCAATACTTGAAATACTCAAAACTCAACTCTATTAGGTTTGATTAAAAAGAAATAAATTCACTTATTTATTAATATCAAAATGAAACTCGAACAATATCAAGCTCAAGATCAAATGAGAAAATTATCATATATAATATAAATATATTTAAAATTATATAAAACCTTCATACTTGATTAGGCTCGTGAGCCACTCGAGTCTAGTATTATAATACTCAAACTCAACTCGACTTAATACTCGAACTACTCGACCCTGAGCTCTAATCAAGTCGAATACAAGTCAAACTCAAATAGCTCACATGTAGCTTGACTCCATTACACCCTTAGCCTGAGATACATTTTTAGCAATCAATTTTTTCCTTCATAAAAATAAAAAGGCAACATACAGGAATTGCTCATTATATTTTTAAATATGTGGCAGTGTTATGGAACTTTAACTTGATCAAACAACACTACTCAGAAATACTATCTTTTGTATTTGACATTTTTTTATCCATAAAAAAAGCATGCATGCAATATTTTGTTTCTTTCATTGGACCACATGTTTGCACGTGAGTGTTAAGGAACCAAAAATAAAGAAAATGTTAGGAGAACTACAAATAAATAGTGGAAGCAACCTTTTAGACTATTCTACCTCAGACAAGTTATCTTCTGGAGAATAATTAGGTCCAGAGCAATTCACACCAGGAGCACCATCGTATCTGAGGACCCTAAGTTTCCCTTCCTGCAATTCAGACAAAAAAATTAAGTAATTAAAGAATGTTGCCTGTTGTTCTTCTCACTCCCTTTAGGATGTGGGAAGTGAGGTGTTTCAAATTCAAATCTCTCATCTACCATTATGGTGGGAATTTTCACCCGTGTGATGAGAGTCATTAAAGAGGAGGACTACCCCCTGTTGTGTAGCACATAATGCTGTTTTGATATATAATATATATGGACTTCTTAATAAAAAAAAAACATGTCATCAGAAAAAAAAAAGCACACCTTTGTTCCGTAAACAAGACCTCCCCCTGCAAAAGGATGAAAGCAAGCAACATTGACCTCATCCTCTGCACTAGGAAGAACTCTCACAAGTTCCATATCTGAAACTCTGTAAACCTGAAAAATGAAATCAGAGAATTAAAGAAGTCTTCCTTGAAAATGCTGAACAATGTATGATTACAGCATTCAAGTATGACACATTCATGGCATACAAAACCCTTGCTGTTTTTAGGGTGAGAACACTTTTTCATATTACAAAATAAACATGTGAAAAAGAGCAAGAAAATGAATTTTCACCTCCAGAACTGTGTAAATAGGAGATGTTGTTTCCCCATCAATAACAATTCTTTTAAGAAGGGACCCATGACGTCGACCGTAAGCCAGTAATATATGCTCAGAAGTGGGTGAGAACTGCATATACAACATGATGAAACACGATCCATAACAAAATAAAAGCAAAACTAGAAAATTGATGATAAAGCAGAACTTGTATAATATTAGACAATTGGTTGAACACAGAAATACATCAGGTATCCTAATAGTTGCCAGAAATCATACATATGTCTGAATCACAGCATCAAAACCATCAAATCATCAAGTCTATTGAGCTTTTTTCTTTTTTCACCTCCCAAAAGATTAATATTGTAGATATTCACATGGCTAATATACATTGACCTGACATAATATGGCTGTTACTAGCTAAATGCAATATATAACATGGAGATATCAAAGGAAAAATGCAGGGGAATCTAGATGAGCTGTCATTCAGAAACAAGTCTACAGAGAGCACAGGCAAGCTTTCATCTTATCATGCACAATATATAAACACGATTAACATGAGGCCAAAAACAAATTGCATTTATGGTGAAGGTATAACAAAGCCTGCGAACTGGTTAATATCATTTAGAAGAAAAGATCTTTTCAAGACAAACAAGAAAAAAGGATGCAAATAACTTCCCATTGACCACAAAGCCACTGACCTGGATTGAAGTCAAACAATGGGCAGCTCTAATTGCTCTTGATACAAGCACTGAACCAAAGCTGCAAAAAGAAAATCAGAAAATTTATAGATAACATGAGTTGGAGAGTGACAAAAGCATGGTAATATAATGAGTTGGACTGAATTTTACGTTGCCTCCTCCAGTGAATATATGCGAAGCTCGTACATAACTTGATGTGCTGATATTGGGTGTCGAGTAGGTGAAGTTGCAGCACCAGTATCTTGTTGAAGTAATGTGTGCAATCCAGGGTCAGTGTCCATATTAGGAAGCATGCAAGCAACACAGGCAGCTAAATATCTTCCACAAGGAGAGAAATGAGCACCCATTTCACTGCAAACACAATTGCAGCCCCAAGCTGACAAAGTAAACATAACGAAAGGCCAGCCAAAAACATGTGTGTAAACTGTAAAACACAACACCATACAACTAACCATGCCAAGATTTGTCTTGAAAGGAATTACATGAAGAGATGTGATTGCATAGATGTTAATGCATTAAAAAAAAAAAAATAGAGAACACTCTAGCTATGTTTGTCATAAGATCATCAGCAATTAGATAATTTGAAACATTATGATCTTTTAGGTTATGAAATATCGATTAAGGTAAATGATAATATTCCACATACCTACATAGGACAGCATGAGGTATCGTTAAACGGCATCTTTCTGCATTGAGTGGGGCACAAGGATATTCTACATCATGTGACCACACCCTGAGCTTTACAGTACAAGGTAACTCTGCAGCAGCAGCTGCCAGTGATGTGGCAATTTCAGATTGGATTCTATTAAATATGGGCTGAGTATCAGTACCATCATTTTGCATATTCATGGGAGCTATTCTCTCCCCAGAGAGGTGGAAACGTGAAATGTGATGTTGCAAGCCAGATCTCCCAGAAGCACCTGATAGGCTAGTACTGGCAGGCATGGCTAAAGTAGCCATTGTAGCCTCCACATTGTTACCAGGTAAATAAGATGTTGATGAGGAACCAGCGAACTGGGCTGAATATTCACGACCACCACCATTAAGAGGAAGAGTTGATGGAACACCAGCTTGGCTTTGTCCCATTAACCATCCTTGCAAAAACCGTAGCTCCCACCATGTTGGATCTCTAGAGGGTAAGCACTGATGAAGCTGCCCTGACTCTGAAGAATCCTGCCCGACTGAAATATTTCCAGATACTCCACCCACTGCACTATTACCACCACCAGAAGTTTCTGGATCTGTATAGTTTCCTTGCAAGTTGCCCCCTACAGGCTGTATTTCATCAGTCTCCATTTCATCCACATTGGCATCAGAAACACCATTTATTATCCCGGCAGGAAAAGCATTGTTCATTGTACCTTCTGTACTGGCATATGAACCAGAAGGAACTGCAGGAAATGTCTCCATGGGAGACACAAAGGTATCATACTTCAATGCTGCATTCGCATCTGTTTGCAACCGCCTTGAACTAGAAGACTCCACTTGCATTACAGTTGAACTGGCATGTCCATTACCATCAGTTCTATTATCATCTGCAGAGAAGGGAGGCACGTACAAGAAAGGCAAGGACATGAGAGGTAGATCACCGGCCAAACTAACACGATTGCTGGACTGAGCATTTGTCACTAAGACAGCAGGGGGAGGATATTTTAGGTAACCAGGTGATGTTGCCCGTGTCATTGAAGAATCTGAAGAGTCAAGATCATTGACCTGCATATCAGTCCAGTAATGTAATCTACACGATAGCAAGAGTAACCAATCAATCAAATGCCCTTTGATTTATTCACCTCAGCAGTCAAGAGAAATGGAGCAGCATGTGGGTGAAAATGCACTGCTCGAAGAGACCGTCTTGTCTTCAATACAATGGCTGGTGAGGAAGCCTCCCCTCTCTTATTATAGTGCCATATGTACAACTGGCATAGAATATCAAATGCCAAAGTTATGTTAAACCACAAATTAATTTCTCCCTACCTCTCACATAATGGCAGGAGAGTAAAACATTCAAGGAAGCAAGATTAACAACAAGAGAAAGTGAGGTTCAAAACCTTGTGACCTGATGCAACTGCAAGAAGCTCTCCTTCAGCATGGAAAGCAATAGAAGCAATGGGACGATCTATGAGGGGAAACAAATCCAGCAAGATCAGGTTCACCCCATGTCATATACACTATAAAAAGGAAAAAAAAAAAAAACATAAAAGTAACCAAAACATGATTCAGAGTTGAAATTACAGAAATCACGAGATCCTATACACTCTGATGTGTTTGCATCCCATAAGCGAACCTCATAATCCAAGCTCCCACTTGCAAGAATTTCAGGATGCAATGGGTGGAATCTAACCTGTAAAAAATAAGCACTTTAATAACTTTGAAGGAAGCTGAAGTCCTAAAAATGGAGCAAAATATTGAAAAACTATATTCAGCCAATGTAAAATAACTTAAATAAGGCTTATCATTGAGCAAGAAGTTCCACTGAGCAAGTCGCAAATGTTATCTATTCGGCTAAGTTACAGGTCAGAAATGCAAAAGACAAAGGAAATTAACTAACTAACAACTGCTTTGCTTGGCAAAATCCACTTTCCAACTCACCACCCAAGGAGTCCTCCGATGACCACTCAACACCTTTAGGCAGTTTCCCGTTTGACAATCAATTATCTTCACAGTGTGATCACCACTGCAAGAATCAAAAATCAAATTAAATACAATCAAGCATTGAGGCCTAGACAACAACACAACAGAAAGTATGAAAACTTACTGAGTCGAAGCCAGTGTTCTTCCATCAGGACTAAATGCTGCTGCAATAGTTGACCTTGGAGCAGGCACCAAAGGACAATACTTTGCAGATAAATGCTGTAACGACTCTGCCTCAACCCTAAAATATTAACAAGTGAATAAACAAACAAACAAACAAACAGATAAAAAATAACAGCAGCGATAATGTGAAGCAAAGCAGTGCAAGTACCATGAAATTAGACCACGCTTTGCATCTTTAGCCGGTTCACTTTTAGGCAAAGATGTTGAATTAGCATTCCATTGAGAAGCTTCACCCCACCGCCTTTTCGGTACATGCTTAGTCCTAGGACAAATCTCTCTCCGTACTAGCAAACACAATGCATTTCTACCACTGAAAGATATTGAAAAGAATTTAAAAAAAAAAAAAATCAATCAAAGCTAATTCTAGAAAAAATATAGATTCAATCAATTGAAATTCCATTTCTATCTCATCAAGCATCAAAACAATTACAAATTCTACTTAATTAAAGCTATTAACCATTAATCACTGCAAAAATCGTTAAAACTAATTAAAATCTAAATCTAAATCTAGAAATCAAATCAGAAAGCTTCAATCTAACCTTGGAGGAGAATTACTGGAAGAACGAGATTGAACCGAATTTCGATTGCGCGATAAGGAAGGACGACCAGTCATTTCCTTGTTTTGACAATTCAAGTTCATAAAGTTGAGAATTAATGTTAATTATTATAACTGTAAAAGGGACATCCACATCCAATTCAATGGTAGAGAAATGAAGAGAGTAACATATTGGAAACGGAAACCCTAATCGATGGCTTCAGATTCAGCCTGAAGATGAAGATGAAGACGAAGACGAAGTTGAAGTTGAAGTTGAAGTTGAAGATGAAGAAGGATCGATCGAGTCTGTGGGCAAAAGAAGAGAAGAGAAGGTCTTTGTTGATTTTGGATTTGAAATTTGTGACAAAATCTAAAACAGGGGAGAGCTTTGTTTTGCTTTGCTTTGCTTTGCTTAGGCGAGAACCAGATTGGATTTCGGATTAATAATTAATTCAAAGATAATAATAATAATAATTTGGAATAACTAAAAAAAAATTCGTGAAATTACAGATTTAATACAAATTTTTAATTTTGACAACATAAATACTAAAATTTTTACATATTAGGCTACGTGCACAAAATCTGATCATGTATTTTTCCTTTTTTTCTTTTATCAACGTGCTAGATTTATTGATGTAAATAATATTTTTTTAAATTAATGTCACGTTAATTTTGCCCATCAAACAAGTAATCGAATTTTATTTATATGATTCAATTTGTAAAAAAATTTTATATTCATGACTTAAATTATCAAAATTAAAATTTATATTAAATATGTAATTTTTGTGAAAGTTGGTGATTATTTTTATAATTAACCCTAATAATTTTATTAATTATTACTATTATTATATTATTATTTGTTATTTAGCTAAGATGCTTTTTTCCAAAATTTAAATGGTCAAATTACTATTTTATTCCTCAAATTTAATCTACTTAATTAATTCATCATTATTTTTTAAAATAATTAATTAATTAGCCTCTTAATTTTGATCTATCAACAAAGTAATCATTTTGTCTATTTTTATTATTAAAAATATGTAAAAAATTAAAATGGTCCTCGTTTATAATTAAATTTTCCATCACATAAAAAAAAAAAAAACATAATAAGGAACTAAACTAACTAATACAACAAAAATAGCAAAAACAAAACAAAGAGTTCCATCTCCATTCCAGGCGCAATAGCTGAATAAAATGGTAAAAATGCCAAAAGCCTATTTTCGCGTGTTATTTAAGAAACCCATGTAATGAAACCCTTGGAAAACTAGAGAAGATGAGAGCAACATGTGTACCTCGACGGAAGACCCCATGGCAGGCGACTACGTATGGTAGAAAGATAGTAGGTGTCGTAACCGACTTCACAGTGGAAGAACTAAAAACATCTGGGTAAAGTATATCATCTTCTTTTTCAGCAACGTCGACAAAATTAGTCGCAGAAGAATCTAAAACGGTAATTGGTTGGTGATCGAGAGAAAGAGAATGAAAAAAAGCAGCGATATTTTAATATAGAATAGGAACAATGCAAAAATGGAGTTGTTTTCAATTTAGCTGTTGCAGCCGCGGCAATAACAGGATCCGATGGTGGATGGCGATAATGAAGCTTACTGGTGAGGAGCACCACGAAGCTCGGTTCGCGAAAAATTGAGCCCGAGCTCGCTGTGGTTGGAGTCGGATTATGATAATTACTTTTGTACTGGATTTGGTTAATTCTAGATTTGTTTATTAATGAGATTGAGCAATTGTAAGTTTTACTCTCTAGTGATTTATAGATTACATGTCTGGTTGTTTTTGTAGAGATCCAAGCTTGTTTATTGACCATGATCTCTATCTCAATTTTGTTTTGAATTGGGTTTCTAATTCGAATGAGTTACTGAATGATTTGATATATGTTTCTTGTTCTGTGCTTCGTGGTGATGATATGGATATTTAAAGTATTAAATATTATTATTATTTTTTTACGAATTTTTAATGGAATTTAAAAAAAAATTGGATGGAATCACTAATTAATTTAACAGAATTAAATTTAAAATATTAATTAGTTATTTTTTAAAAAATAAAAAATTAATTAATTAAGAAAAATATTACGAGGGACTAAATAATAATTTAATTAAGTATTTCTCATGGTTGTAGAATTTTGTGAATATAAGTCTTTTAAGGTATTTTCCTCTATATCAATTAACTTTTTTGTGATTTGTTTCTCAAATTTAATATTTAATGTTATAATAAAGTAATTTAATTATCAATCTTCCTTTAATTTGATATATCATATTTATTATTTATTTTTTAAATTACATCGTTAATTTTTTTTTAAATAAATCATTAAATTTAATATACCCTAAATCTATCAAATTAGTAATTTCATGATTTTTTTTTCTAATATATATTATACCAAACAACATAATTCTTATTAATTTAAACACTTAATATATTTGTTATGATTTGAAATTTTATTCAAACATTGTTTAATAAATTTGCTAATTAATATTTATTTATTTTATTTAGATACACTTTTATTTATCATGATTTTTAATAAGTAATATTAATTATAATATATTTTGAGTAAATTGCTTCAAAAATATCAAATTTTAGTAGTTTTTTTCAATGTAATCATGAATATATATATATATATATATATATATATATATATATATATATATATATATATATATATATATATATATATATATATATATATATATTTTTTTTTTTTTTTTTTATTTTTATTTTTTTTTTGATGATAAGTATTTAAAGTTTCAAAATTATTTCACTCATAGGTCATTGATTGAAATTCAGGTCCGAAACGCTGACGTAACATGCCACGTAAAATGAGTATACTTACTCAGCTTGCCACCTAAATGTCATGTTAGCAATAAATCTGCTTGATATGTAGATTTATGAGTTTGAATTCTTAAATTTCTAATCAAATTATAATTTAATAAAAATAAAATTATAAATTTTCATGAATGCACATAATTTTTTGAAAGTTACTAAGTGTTTTTTGCAAATGAATCTTATAATCAGAGGGACTCAAACTTTTGATTTTCAACATAATTCTCAACATTAGAGGATTTCAAACTTTCCCTAGCCAATCTCTTTACCATCCTCCTCTGTTTTAGCTTGTTTTGGTGAATTGAAGGACCATAAGTCTCATCACCATTTTGTTGAACACTTTGTATATCTTTTTCATACCCGAAGAACATTCACTCTACTAGTCAACCACCGTGGAATTTCCCTTTGGCCACCACCACTATCATCACCACCACTGGAGAAATGATGATGAAGAAGAAAGAAGGAAAGACTACCTACCATTGGAAACTGCTCCACCACCACCTCTATATTTATAGACTATGAATATGCCACACCCCCAACCGCCATTTTGTTATCAAGAAATAGAGAATCCACTATCACCTAAACCTTACTATCAAGAAAATTAGTACTCACGTCTGCCACCGTTACAATTTCAAGAAACCTATGTATTCATACATCCCATAACTAAGAATTGGACTCCTCTTTTGCTTATCTGCCAACGACCCAAGCGATCCATGTTTCCCATGAAACAGGGACTGAAAGCCATTAATAACATCTATCTTTTGAAGAAGATCAAATTTGTGGTTGAAATTCGAACCAGTTGTCGACCACTGGATATGTTGGTGTGCAATATTCACCCTAGCCAACAAGCATAAATCCTCGGCGTTGAATATAATCTCGAGATGGAGCAAGAACTCTGAGATGGGTCAAGTTCTAGAGTGACACAACCATAGACTGAGGAATAGAGAAGAGGTTGGAATCAAGGGATTGTGTCGCCATGAGAGAAGAAGTTTAGAAAATTTCAGTCTCGTTGTCATTTAGGCTATGGGAAAGTGAGAGAAAGAGAGAAAAAAATTAAGAAAAATTTAGGAAAAAAGAAAGGAAATAAGAATTAAGAAAATTAATTCAACGTGGCATGGTAACGTGGAAAAATATAAATGTGTAAACGAGCCGAACCGAACCGAGTTTTACTTTGTTCAGACTCGGTTCATATTTTTTTTTTCGAGCTTGAACTTGAGTTTGAGTTTTGAATTGAGTTTAAAAATCATGTTTAAATTTGATTCGCTTAAAACTCGAGCTGAACTCGAGCTCGACTCATTATGAAACTTATTTATAACTTATCAAAATATTAAACTTCCTAAATATTTATTTTTCATAAAATAACTATAATGAAAATATTTAAAATTAATTAATATAAAAATAAAAACATCAAATTAGTGAAAAATGTAATCATAAAATTGAGCATTACATTTATTACAAAAATATTAATTAATAAAAAAATATTTTATATAATATGAAAATATTAAGTTATGTTAATCAGGAATATATATATTGTAATCAATTTGAATTAGTAAAAAGTTTATAAAAATGTTAAAATATATTTTTTGGAATGCAAAAATTATTAAGTTAATAATAATAATAATAATAATAATAATAATAATAATAATAATAATAATAATAAAGCTGTTTATGAGCATATTAATTGAGTTTTTTACAAACTTATTCACGAGTTTATAATTAAACTGTTCACAAATATAATCGAGTCGAACTTCACTTTGCTAAGATTTGGCTCATTTATTTACCACATTTTAAAATAAGGCTCAAGCTTGACTCGTTTATAAAATGATTTGAATATGAATGCGTTTTAATCGAGCCGAACACCGAATTGTTCGCAAACAGTTTGGTTCATTTACACTTCTAAAAAAATATGATAACGTAACATGACACGTCAGCTTTTTAGGCCTGAATTTTGGCTAGCAATTTATAAGTAAAATAATTTTGAAATTTTATGTATATTTTGACAAAAAAAAATTCTTTTGTGATCACATAAAAAAAAAGTCTACTAAAATTTAATATTTTTATAGCTATTTACTCAAATATATTTTATATAATATTTATTATATATTTAATTTAAGGTAAAATATGATTTAGCACATGACATTTGACTAAATTAATAATTTTGTCATTATATTTAAAAAAAATCACTCTTCAATTCATGATTTCATTCTGTCACACTAAAATTTCATTTTTTTTTCCAAAAATACCCCTCATCTCTGATTTTTTCTCTCTCTAAATTTTTTTTACCTTCTGTCTGACTCTTTCTACCTCCAAAATCGAATGAATCCAGACTTCATCTACCTACCTCCATCAACGGTGCTGCCTCGGTCAATGACCAAAAGACCAGCTAAATCAGCCAAGAGTCGAAGAAACTCACGGCTACTACCTGTGCCATTGTGGCTTCAGCCACGCGCGAAGAGAAGCTCAGCTCCGATCTTTCTGGCGACTTCTCAACTTTCCATTTTCTTTTACTCAAACCCATTTTCACTCTGTCGTCATTGATTTTCTTTCAAAATTGGGAAAGGTTTCAGTTTTTAAATTTGAATTTCTTTTATTTTTAACAAGTAAAGAAAATTTCTTTTATTCTTCAAAATTGGCAAAGCCCCCTGCGAAGCCATGGTGGTCGAGGTTGAAGATGGGGAGGATTGCTTATTCGAAGAATCACATTTTGGTTACAGTGCTTGCTTAGTTGGGGATTACTCCAAAAGGAGTTGGGTATTGATACAGCTTAGTTATTTTACACCCACTTTCTGGGTAATCAGAAAATATGTTTAATCTGTTTTGTTGCTACGAAAATTGAATTTCTGGAGTTTGTGTTCTTGAAGTCTAAGTTGGTGTGAGTATGCTATATGGTTGTTCAGATATTTCAACAAAAATATACCCAAGCATCATAAATTATCCTTAATTACGATTCAGTCTCGGTTTAACCCGGTTGAATTTTGATTCGTGATCTTCTGTCCTCACTACTGATTGTAAGATCAAGCCGAGCATGAAATCCGTTAAAAATATATAAAAATGGAAAAACGAAAATACCTCTCATTTTAATTTAAAATTTCCACTTGCACCATTCTTTTATCTGCCATTTATTTTGTGCTTCCCACATTCTTCATCCCATCTGATCCTATTTGTTGAAAATTTTTCCGAGTAAGAAATTCAATTAGGGTATAATTATTTGATCATAACTTGTTATGGACTAGGCATAATAAAGAGAGAAATATTATTTGGGCATTCTGCATAAGATTTGCATTGTCTTATAACCTGACACAACTAGCTTTTGAGTGGATTGTTATTTCTGTGATATGTTCATGCTTGTACATGACCTGCTTGCCAGACAATTTAGATTTCTTACTTGATGTTAAATGCTATCTCAGATCTGCTGGAAAAAAACTGATATCTTTGATTGTTTTGGCTTTGAACTTGGACGAACATTACTTTGAAAAAGTGGAAGATTTCTCAACGAAGAAGAAAACTTGATTATTGGTTAATAATTTAATTTAATAATTAAATTTTTACAATTATTAATAATGTGTTTGAAAATTTGGTTAAAATTTGATTTTTAGCTAAATGAAATGATGCCATGTTAATGGTAGTTTGATCGACTAAGTCTTGTATGGAGGCAAAATGCATAGACTATATAGCTAGTTTCTTAAAATAGAGAGACTACTCGTTAATTAGATCAAATTTCATAAACTAAATAGCATTTTACTTTTTATATTATTCTTTTTCTTTTCTTCCTCAAACAAAAACTCAGTAAAAAATAAAGATTTCAGCAATTTTTCCTCTTTGAATAAGTGTAAGATCAAGCAACCAGAAGATATAATAAATTAATTAAATCATCATGAGTAAGTAAAAACTACTCAATAGCTCATAGCATTATTGGAAATCAAGAAATCCATGCCTTGAAGTAAAAACTTCCATAATCTCCCTCTTGCATGGTATATATCACACTGGATTTTTTGACTCAATGGCATTTTAGGAAATCAAGAAATCCATGCCTTGAAGTAGAAACTTCCATAATCTCCCTCTTGCATAGTATATATCACACTGGATTTTTTGACTCAATGATATTGAACTCATTTTCAAAATTACAAGGTTTAAAATTAAAATTTTAACATAAATGAAAATTAAAATTTTGACACTTATTTTTAAATATAAACTATATATATGATTTAAATATAATTAAACCATCTATGATTTAAATATGGAATCCATTAATTAAAAAAAATTGTTATTAGAATTATAGAGAACATAATACAAGCCCTTTATTTTATTTTATTTTATTTTTTTATTTTTTTATTTTTTTTGAGGTTATGACAATGATGGGGGACAAAAAATTGATTGGGTTCAAAATCACAGTGCAATTTCAACAATGGTCTTACTTTACTTTTAACCTTACCCCATTATTATGCTGATTACTAAAGACTGCTGATTACTGAATCATCAAATTATTGTGATTTTTACTCAATTATTTGATAAAATCCACTCACAAATAAATCAAACAAACCATAAATAGAAAGGTCTTGATTCTTGAATCATAGGTTCGATAGTAAGACTCGGATGTGAGAGCTTGTAACACCAAATCCTAGCTATTCTTGAATATTTATTATATTTACCTTCTCTTGAAACTAAAAACTGCCAAACACCTAGAAGGAATGGAGATTTACAGGGGGGAAAACATGCTCCAAAATTGAGAAGGAGGCACGAGGATGCCACCACTTTACAAATCTACAAAAAGAATAACAAATTGGTGAGAATATAAGCT
Source organism: Reutealis trisperma (assembly GCA_947687605.1). Classification (NCBI taxonomy): domain Eukaryota; kingdom Viridiplantae; phylum Streptophyta; class Magnoliopsida; order Malpighiales; family Euphorbiaceae; genus Reutealis; species Reutealis trisperma. The sequence goes on from CANTUT010000050.1 coordinate 3,628,417, forward strand.
ATACACGCAGTGCTCAAAACCTGGTTAGCTCATTTCCTTCAAATAAGCTACTCGTGTCGTATATTCTTGGATTGCCTTGGTCCCCATATACGGATTGTATGATCATCACTTGCTGATGCCAGCATTTGATGTCTTCTAGGGTTCCAGCTCACACTGTTCACTGTCTTCAAATGGCCAGATAAAACCTCGATTGGTCTAGGGTTTCGCCGATTCCAGATGTAGACCTGCTAAGACATTTGATCTAGCTTAAGTTTCATTTGTTTCATTTCACCAAATAATAGTGGATATAGTTTGCAAATAGAGAAATCAGAAATGAGTTGTTGCTTAAACAGATGGATGTGTATCGTAAAATGAGAAGCAGACACAGGAAAAAGAGGCAAACCTGTGAATTCTCGCTGCCACTAGCAATAAATGAGCTATTCAACCCACCAAAGCAGGAACGAATGACATATTTGTGCTGTTTGTGGCCCATATATCTTAATGCCTTCTCCCATTTTCCAGCAACATCCCACAAATGGATCTCTTGGCTATTAAGATTGACTATAAAGAACTTGCCATCAATGGAAACTGACAGGGAGGTGACTGGGTGCTCCTCAGAGATGATTCGTTCAGCATTCGTTGCCAAATTGACTATGAGAATGTCCTTTTCAGAAAATATGCTGATGAGATGTTCCCCATCTGGTGTCACAGCAAGATCCAAAACCTTGGGCATCCTTGTGCCCCTCCATACCTTTATCTCATTCCCATCACAGTCCCACATGCAGATGCCTTTTTCAGGGTCAGAACTGCCACAAACAAGTCGCTTTGAGTCGGGAAACCAAGCACATGAGCTAACACTGAAGCCATGATCCCCAAATGTATGCTTGCATGTACCTGTTTCCACATCCCAAAGCTTGAGAACTTCCACATTTCCACATGTTAGCAACTTTGTGTCATCAGGGCTCCATGCCACAAAGGATACTGGATTTTGGTGACTTCTTAACGTGCATTTAAATGTCAGCTTCCCATCTTCCAGTACCTAGGACAAGAAGTCAATAACTATAGAATTAGAATAGCTAACCAAATCACTTTCAAGTCGGTTCATATGCTGCTTTCACCATTCGTGATTGATAAATATGCAAGCATAAACCCAAAATAAACTCAAGCTAGCACAAAGACGTGAATCATTGAATCCAAAGTATTAACTAAATGTAGCATATGAAATTAAGCATATGAAATTAACCCACGAAAATGATTAGCGACTGAATAGCCATGACTACAGCCAAAAACCAGTTGCACCACTAACCACCGCTCAACTTTAGGAAAAGCCAAAGTCAATTAAGGTTTTCTGTATCACTCACTGGCTCTATGATGAATTTACTGATAGGACCCATGTTAAACAAGAAAAGTAATTAAACCCTCTGCATCTGAACCAAACAAGAATCACAATCAAATGCTTGATTATCTCATCTAGGACCAACAGAGAATCTAATCTTTGCATGTTCAATTTTTCTATTCATCATTTTGCGTGATGAACTAAATTGAACGGTGGCAGCGGTAATAGTCATTCTCTTGTTTTCTAAAATCTTCAATATAGATGTGACAAGCACTTAAAGCAACTCAACCATTTTAATATATTTTACAAATATCTATCCAATAGCACATCACATATCCTAAAAAAGCAAGTTTCTAAAACAAGCATGCAAAAATGTAATATCAGTTATCATTCTTTTTTTCTTTTGCCTCAACCAATCACATCTGCAAGGTTACTAAAAGTGAACCTGGAATAAATTACAACACTCTTAATTATTTCCTTTTCTTTTCTTTTCTATCCCCTTTATCTCACCCATTTTAAATGAGAAATGTTCTTGGCAAATCACTATATTAGAACTTTGGTTGATACTTCAAAAGCACTTTTTCGAGTTGTTCTGAATTGCAGAAGATATCTCAATTTCCAACAATTAACTGTCATCAATATTTCAATTTGCATCCCCAGCTATAAAAGAATGTTCAAGAAAGAAAATTCCTATACTGATTCTAATGCTTTAAGACACAGTTCCATAGGGTAAGAATCAAGAGAGTACCTTCCATATGATGGCTGTGCAATCACTTGACGAAGAGGCTAAGTACTCCCCATTATTAGAGAACTGAACAAACCACACCTCATTCTCATGCTCACTCAAAATCTACAAAAAAGAAGAAGAAGAAGAAGAGAAGCAAGACTAACATATAACTTTAATCATATAATAGCAAAATAATGGATGGACAATCCAGAAAAATAAGCTACTCAGGTTATCGTAGTGAAGTACTGGAGAAGGATTTTACAGCAATGGACCTTTTCATGTGTATAGACCAACTAAGCAAAATGAAGAAAAATTTATCCAACAAACTAAGCAAAATGAAGAAAAATTTATCCAACAAACTAAGCAAAATGAAGAAAAATTTATCCATGTAGTTAATGAGACTATGGAGTCGAGTTATATTGTTGAATATCATTACCTTTTCATTAAATCATTAAGGGCAACTATCATGTAGCCCATAAGTACCTTAATAGATTCCACAATTATATGAGGTGTTTAAAGGATATATCACTTTCGAGGACTGGCGAGTAATAGAATGAAGATAAGAAAAATATTCTATATCCATCTTTTCCATGTACCGATGCCACATAACATTTATAATTAGAGCTTCCTCACCCACACTGACCACCAAAAGAAAAAAAGAAAAAAGTTCACAATTTGGAAAGAAAAGAACAAAGGCCATCCCAGAGTGGCTGTGTACATGACAATCTTAACAAAACAACTTGCCCAGGGGCTAGGGATATCTCTTAGGTAATTCAAGTATTACTTGTCACTAATACGGATATCTCAAACTCAAAACCCTAAACCCTAAACTTAAACTCAAAACCTTTACTAACTAAACATGTTAAAATTTTAAGCTTTAAGCACATAATCAAGACATATAAAAAAAAAAAAGGAAAATTCAAATTCCAAAGGCTACTTGAAAGGAGGGATCTATTCAGGGGCAGAGCTTTGAAGGGATATGGCCCTCCCAAAAATTTAAAATTTCTTTATATATATTATATAATTAAAATTATGAAAAAAAAAACTTTTCATGTATTCTTAATATTTGGCCCTCCCCATAATAAAGTATTCAAGTAATTGTAGATAGGTTTTAATGTTAATATGACATGTGGGTAATTAATTTTTATTCAATTACTTGCTTGACTTTCATTTATCTTAAGTTAACAAGAATGTAAGACTAAAACTTCTAATTAACAAATCTTTTAAGCTACCAAAATTCTAAAAAAAAAAAAAAACTTACCCAGTACGTTTCCAACAGAGGGAACAAAAGAAAAGTGTCTTTCAAAGCTTTCTTCACCACACCAATTCATATAATAATCAAAAAAAGTTAACAAAAGTGGAAGGGCTCTTCTAGTTTTCTTCAATCTATCTTGTTATTTGAGGTAAGCTCAAATTAAAACCATTGTTTTTTGTTAATTTTGTTGGTTAATTGAATTTAATTAATTGTTAATTGCTTGTTTATTTAATTAGAGAAAGGTTATATAATTGAATTCTTTTACTGATTTTTATCTATTTTAACTTGGAATTCATCTTATTTGAAAACAAAAATTGCTTGCAATGTAGTGCTTTTGCTTTTGCCTTTTTTTTTTTTTATTTTTTTTTTGCGCTCTTTTTGCTTGAACGTTGTTAATGTTAATCAAGATAATGTTGTTGAAGGAGATTTTTTTTTTTTAGAGTTATTATTGTTCAAATGCTTTTAAATTGGCCCCCCGAAAGATCAGAGTTAAGCTCCGCCACTGGATCTATTCATGTGACAACATTTAACAACACAAACTTACACAATTATTCTCACTAATTGAAAAAACTATTAAGGATATTCTTCTTGACATTTTCACAACCATAGTTAAGCTCCTAATATGCAATAAAAAGTTGTATACGCATACAGGGAGGATGCACTAGAGTTCCAGTCTTTGCAAGCACAAGTTCTTACTTAGTTATTCTCTGCCACTTTCATTTGTATGTTCTGCTTCTTTTTTCAACCTAATTAAAGACTGCCATAAAGGTGAAACTTGGCGTGACAATAAGATTGATTTAGGGTAACCTACAGATCACAAGTTCCAAGCAAAGCAGCAGCCTCCTTGCAAAGTAAGAGGAAGGGTTGCATATAGTTAACACTTCCCAAAGCCTATAGCATGCATGGGATACCCTTTAGAAGATTAACTGCAACAGCGAGCTAAATAACAGCATAACAGGATAGGATAGCTCCCAACTTTCATCATCCACTCCTGTCCATGCCCATGTCCTTCTGTGAACCCATAATTTTGCTCCCCTGGGGCACCTATCTGCATATAACCAGACTTGTGCAAGCCTAGGAGTGGCAATTGAGCTTCCAAGGAAGCAACCAAGCCTCCAAGGAAGCCACAGCAGCCCCCTTTGGAAACCACACATGGCCACAGGCCCCTCTGCAGCGCTGCAGAGGCCTGCTGTGGCTTCGCTGAAGCTCAATTGCCACTCCTAAGCTTGCACAAGTCTGTTCATGTGCAAATAAGTGCCCCAAGAGTACAAAATTATGGGTTCACACCTTCTAAGTGAGAGCAAAGGTACCTTTATCCTAGAAACTAAGACATGTTAACCACTCTCTCCACACAAACTTAATTGCAATCCTAGCTCACTAGTACAAAATTATGGGTTCACACCTTCTAAGTGAGAGCAAAGGTACCTTTATCCTAGAAACTAAGACATGTTAACCACTCTCTCCACACAAACTTAATTGCAATCCTAGCTCACTTTATTTATTTATTGATCATCATGCCTTTCCTTCAGCAACTGTATTATTTGTGCAGAACCCCTGTAATTTGATATAAAAGATAAGCACTGTCACTATTCACAAGCATGGACCTTCAAGAAGATTTGTGCTCTCATTCCCATATTAAAAGTGTAGGAATAGATGAATCTATGTTATTTTCATGTTTTTTGCTTTTTATTTCATGGAATATAATTTAGCATCAAGGATTTAAAAAACGACAGTTATATAATGGTATTTTGGCCTTCTGTTACTGTTAAGGCTGTTATTTAACAGAAAAAAAAAATTGTAATTGTAACAGCCGTTACATAACAGCGTAACGGTCCTTACTTTAAATCTGCCACCTTAAAAAAAATAGTAATAATAAAATAAAATAAAATAAAACCTTCAGGTACTGTATTTCAATATAAATTTCTGCATGTGAATGGGGATCAAAATCCTCAAAATCAAGATGGAAATAATACACTATATCCTCCAAGGCACTCCTTCTGGTATTATTAAGGTAATAACTATAAAGTCTTTATTTATAGAGTATTATGCTCGTTAATTAGTTAAAACTCTTCGATTTAGTGATTTATGTTGATACTTCTCAATTGGCAATTTTTTGCGGTAAAATTGTGTAGCAGTTGGTCATTGTAGTTACCATTACGTTATGCCGTGACGACTCCGTTACCATTACACGCGACTGCAACTGCTATTTAAACCTATGTTTAGCATTGATGGCATCCTAAATTTTTGACTGATCCCCTGAGCTCAAATAGGTTTAAAAAAGTAAAAAACACTAAATCTCCATGCTATAAATTGAAAATACCTAATTCAGCTCCTTGCCTAACAAGTAGTTGGCCACAAAAAGGATCAACACTGTCAGCCAACAAGCTTTATATATTTTATACTATCACATACCATTTCAATCTTCAGTTAAGATATGACGAGCAAACTTAATGCAATTAAATAGTTTGCATTTGACAACACTAAATAACTTATGCGAACTACTATCGCCCATATTCAAATCAATAAAGTTGACAGTTGCCGGCTTTTACAACAAGTAGAAATGCATAATGTTTCTGAGAAGCAAAAATTTTAATGGCAGAAAGAAGCACACCTGAATGGTCTCCGTAGGGATCTGTTCTCTCGTACAGCAATGGTCCTGATAGAGTGAAACTGCCTCCTGTGAATTATGATACAAACAAGAATCAATTTGAGCTGTAATGGCAGTTTCAACCAGATCTTCCAACCTTCTTTCAGGTAGCACTGCTGGAGGAGGAAGCAATTTTTCCAATTCTGTCAACAACATTTTTCGCAGCTCAAGCATGGCATTTTTATCTAAATTACCAAAGTCCATCTCCTTCAAGCAAAGGAGACTATAAGCAAGATTTCGAATATTCTCCTTGCCCAGTTGCAATGCAGGAACCTGTTTCCGCAAAATAGTTAGTGCCATAGAGTCATCCCCACAACTCAAACACTCTAACAAACATTGCTTCAATACAAGAAACAAAGCGGAAGCTTGCGTCTCATCCACCCACTCCTTTATTGCATTAAGAGTATGAATACAGCCATTCCAATTTCCTTCAAGTATTTGTGACTCCAGCAACTCAAAATCCACAGATTTGTAAGAAGTCCCAGATTCGGATTCCAAAAAAGAAGCAGACTTTCTATAACCCAACGAATAAAGACTCTGAATTATAACCCTCACAAATTCATGCCGTTTTATTAGACCTTTGGGGCCAATCTTTATATCAGAATTCTCCATTGCCACAGTATTTTCAAAAGTTTTTGCACACTTAAATGAGCTTTCTTCCCTTCTATAATCATAAATTCCCATCTCCTTGACTCGCCATGAATTTACAGGTGGAGGAGCAAGCTAAAAATTGACACCCAATTCTCTGTGAATAGATGAAATCCCAATTTCCCAGGATATACCTTAAACAAGAAAAAAGATTCTATTTATTCACAAATAACCCAAAACCCAAAAATCAAAATTATCACTAATCAACGAGTAATCATTGCCAGAATAAAACAACACATACGCCAAGCACGAAAATTTAGCATCAGATATTCATAATAACGAGAACCCACAAAACAATCACATGAGAAAATTTCGAAACCATGATTCGAAGAGATTAATATATGAAGTAGCATAAAGCTTTATATATACAGCTAACGAAACGACAACAAAATTTCAAGTACAAATAGGAACTGGAACAAAAAAAATCATGGGAAAATAAGAGAGCTGACCAGAAATAGAAAAATTGGAGACAAAAACAAAGTGAGATTTGTTGCAGATTGTTTGTCAAAGGAGCTCAGAGAGAAGCTCTGCTTTGAGTTGTGATTGCTTCGAAACCTGAATTATGGGTTTAATTTACAGGAAAATTAGAAAGGACTGTAAAGTTCTAAACATGAAGGAGAACACCGAGAAACAGCAGATCAATGTAATCATGTAAACGATAATAACGCTGTCCTTTTGGTTCATTTCTTCAATTAAACGGTGTCGTTCTTTCTTTTCTTTTTCATTTTTTTTTCCCTCCCTTCTTTTGCAATTACTTGGAATATTTTGCACACTTAATCTTCATCATATCCTAAAGCCAGAATTGTTAAAAAAAAAAAAATTATTATTAATTAGAAGTTTAAATTTATCATATTATATTATCAATTTAATTTTAAAATTCTTTTTGCTTTGTAAATTTTATTAATTGAATTATTAATTTGATTATAAACTAATATTTGATTTTTATCAAAATGATATAATAAGTTTCAAGGTTAATTTCACTTTTATCTTATAAATTAATATAAAAGTGTTATTATTATTATTTTCAATTTAAGTTAGAAGTATAATTGTAACTAAATTTTAAAATTGAAATACAATTAAAAATATAATATAATTATAAAAATATAAAAAATTTATGATAAATTTATTTATTAAGTCAAATCTACATCTATATTTATAAAATATATAAATGTGTGTAAACTGGAGATAAGCAAATTTATATAAAAATTATTCAGTAAGTTACTTCTAATTATGCATTTATAATGGATAATATGATAATTTATTAATTAAATAATATAATTATCTAATTATATTTAATTTAAATAAGGAGTGATTAATTTAATTAGAATAAAAAAATAAAAAATAATTATTATTTAATATATAATTAATTATATCTAACCTCTAAATATATTTAATTCAAATAAAGATATGATGCATTCAATTAGAATAAATAAATAATAAAATAATTATTATTTACTAAATAATTAATTATATTTAATATCTAATCATATTTTATTTAAATATGGAATGAATAAATTCAATTATAATAAGAAAAAATAAAATAATTATCTAATTATTTAATTTAAATAAGAAAATATTAATTCAATTACAATAACAAAAAAATATTATTTAATATATAACTAATTATATTTAATTTAAATAAAAAAAATCAATTTGAATAATTTATGTTTTTTATATTTTTTGAATATTAAGAAATTAAAAAACTTTTAATTTGATTTTGATTGTTTGAATATTAATAAGTCAAAGAAATTCTAAGTTGATTTTCATTATGAAAATTATTAGTTTTTAATATTATCAATTTTAAAATTACTTGTTTTAACCATTAATAATAATTTATATGTTCTAAAAAAATAGTTTATATAAATGAATTCAATCATAATAATTTATTTTTTATATTATTTTAAATATTAAGAAATTAGAGAAATTTAAATTTGGCTTTGATTGTTTGAATATTAACAAGTTATTAAAATTATAATTTGACTTTGAAAAATTATATTATAAATTAGAAAAATTATTTTTTTTCTATACGAAGATGCAACATAAAAAGAATGTGTATTAATTGAAAGTTTATTTAATAACAATGAGTAAAATCCTATTATTGTATTATCAAATATCAATGGTCCTATGTATAATGGTATATTCTTTTGTAAAAACAAAAAAAATTAATTTGTTTACAATTTATAAATACTTAAATTTAATATTTATTTTTAAATTTTTATACTATAACCGATATTCAACTATTAATTTTAAAATACTTAACTTAAATTTAATATTTTTTTTAATTCTTTACATTATAGCGGAGCTTCTGCTACTAACATTGAAGATTATACTATTTAAATTAATTTAAATATATCAAAAGTTCATGAGTTACGAGATTCATGAATATATTATTTCTAAATTTTATCTTTAATAATTTTGAAAGTCTATTATTTATTTATAAAAATATTAATGTAATTATAATTTATGAAATTATCAGCTACGATGATATGATGCTAAAGGGCGACAAAAAGTGCTTGTAATTAAGTTAGGGCTGAGTACGTTTCAGAGAAATCCAAAAATTTGAAAATTTTTGGAACCAAATCAAATTTAAGAGATTTCTAAAATGATATATCTGGAACCAAACTGGTGAAAGTAAAATTTCCATACCGAACCGTTTCAATTTTTTATGATGAAAATTTTAATCTAATAGGATGATTCAGTGTGAAACGGGACAAAATAGAGATTTGAAAATTTTCTATTTTTAAATATCTGAAATATATATTTTCCCAATTTAAACCTAAAATTAAGTTAATACATGTAATAAAAACAAAAATCAAATTATACAATGTATAATTAAATCAAATTGAGCCTAAAAATTAAATATTATATTTTTTATATGGATCCGATTAATCTAAATATAATATCAATCAATTGATTTTCATAAATTAACTTAAAATAAATTAATCAAATAATTTATATTAAATCAATTGAACAATAAGTTTAATTAAATTTGATATATTTTCTTATATGTTAATAATGGATTTATAAAATTTTAATTAATTAATTTATATAAGTTCAATTCATTGGTTTCTATTTTTTCAATTGATTTTTATAGTTTAATTGGAATCAATGGTTTTATTTGTAACTTCAACTAATGATAATTGATTGATCTTTAATTTACTGTATTTAGGGATATAAACCACTTTAGTAAAATAGAGTTTTGAAATAATTAAATTATTTTCCTTTTGGATTTTAACCATGATAAATTGTTAATATTAATATTATACAAATTATTAAATTCTATGAAATTTTAAAATAATATTCATATTATGCAAATTATTGTTTTTTTTTTTTTCAAAATTTAGATTGCACTTACAAAATCGTAATGTAATAACTAATTTGAAAATGAAATTTTATAATTAATAAAAATTAAAGTTTATGTCAAGCCCCAAACCCCAGGGCACGTGACCGGTACTAGGACACGGGAAACGCACGTGGCTACCAGTGCCCGTAGTAAGCCTAACCAAAACATACAACAGAAAATCCAAAACTGCAAAGAGCTATGGGCTCAAATAAGTTAAGCAGATCTACTCAGATCTTAATATAAAATAAAAGTCTCGTTGGGCTAATAACTTGTTTATCTCATAAATAAAATAAATTACATAAGGATTATGCTTAACAACATATTTCAACTCTTTAAATACATAACTAAATATGAACTAATATACAGATATAAGGTATAACATTGCGGAGTTCTAGAACTACAATTACAATTATACATGCATTGTATACATTTCTGAATAATCAATAATACAAACTACTGTTAAAGGGAAATTGGCAGTTTACTCATATTACAATTTTTTTACAGGCTCATTCCTTAACCTGAAAACAACAAGAAGAATAGGAATGAGCGTCCGATTCAGTGAATGATACCAGCTAATACATTAAACTGGTATCCTACAGATAGATTTCTAATGCATATGCTATGCACTATGTCACCCAACAACCATTCATCACAGGAACACACACAAGGATGAAGTTCAGTCCACAAAAACCACACTAAAATCAAACTGAGGGAGTCGATCCTCATATAATGGCTCTCTTAATCTAACAATCTATCTCTTATATCCAAGGGGCCCAGCCGTCACTGGTCTGCACCATGCGCCCCTGACCCGACTGATAGCGACCTTGGCGATGAGTAAGCCCGGCTAGCATCCACCTGTCATAGCTCATATTTTCAAACTCATCGTAATCTCATCATAATCATATCATATCCAAAGTCCTAGGTGGTCTTTGTATCATTCTGTCTCCATCCAACATACATTGAGAATATGCAGCACATAATCAAGTATCCAACATAATTAGATGACAAGTCAAGCGTGCACATGTATATATTCCATGACATAAGCATCATGATTGAATTATATTCATAAATATAATCAATGCATAAATATGCTCAATGCAATGCATGATTAACAAGAAAATATATTAGAAGTATCACTCACCTAACTGACGATACTTCTGACTGGTTTCCCTCAGAAGTGCAACCTTTGAAACCAAAAAGACGTTAGAACACCGACACCTTGCAACAACGGATATCAACAAGTTAAGAATAACTCACTTAACTAGATACAACTTAAATACTACTGAGATTCTGATCGAGGTCTCGACAGAACTATACAGAACTCAACAATAGACCTGACAACTCATAATAACTACTCTAGAGTTTGTTAAACACAATATAACTTATTTAACAATTGAAATACGAGAGTTTCGAGTTAATCTTCACAAATTTCGATCATATGGATGTCGATAACCCCGTCGAAATGATGAAACGGAGCTGCTGGATTGCTCCCCAGGCCGCCGCCACGTGTCGCCGCTGCCGATGGTGGAACTAGGTGCTTTTCACACCAGCAGGTTCACCTCGACGTCAGGAGCCTATAAATCACCTCCACTCGTCGTCACTCGCCCTCCAGCTGCTGGAAAATGCTTCAAAAGTTTTAGTTTTACATTTTCCAATCTCCTCCTCCAGTGATCCTTAAGAGGCCTGGTTGATATCAAATTAAAGTTCTCATCCTCAAGAGTTGAATGACACCAAAACAGCTGGATTCCGCCGCTGGAATCAGCCGAAAAATTGACTTGAAGCTTCTGCACTGGCAGAGTTTCTTCCAACGCGTCTGCCGCCTCCCGTCACCGATCTCTGCTGCTGCCAGTTCCCAAATGCTCGTCGGCAGGTGGGTTGCCGCCTGGAGGTGGCAGTGCAACCCACCACCGGCCGGAGAGTAGCTCACCGCCTCCCAGCTCCCCCCTCTCTCTCTCTCTCCTCCTTCTCTTTTTGTTCTTCTTTCCTTTTCTGTTCTTCCCCACTCCCCACGTGGCCAATCACCACCTTCTTTTCCTTTTTCTTTTTCTTTTCTTTTCTTTCTTTTCTTCTCTTTTCTTAACACCAATATATATACTATAATATATATATATATATAAATATATATATATATATATATATATATATATATATATATATATATATATATATATATATATATATATATATATATATAACACTAATAATAATAATAATAACAATAATAACACTAATACTAACAATAATAATGATAATAATAATAATGATAATGATAATAATAATAATAACCCATAGTTATATATGATAATAATATCATAATAATATACATATATAATATTGTAATAAAATTACTATTAATAATACATATTCAACTGGTATAAATATATATTTATTTTAATAAAATATAACTTTAATATTTGCTTAAATAGATAAAATAATAGAATAATACTTTTCCATACAAAATAGGATTTTAGAAAAATAATTGAAAATTTAGGGTATTTCAGTTTACTTATACATTATTAATTTTTCTTATGTGTTGTATATATATATATATATATATATATATATATATATATATATATATATATATATATATAATCTTTAAATCGGCTATAATTTTGATTCTTTGGTTTATGATAGTTCGGTTTAAAAAAAGTCAAATGGTTAACAAATATTTTTCGGTTTGGGATATTTTCAGTTTGAATTTTTTGTATGATTCAGTATATTTGAATCCTGTACTTAGCCCTAAATCAAATATAAAATGACTTAGACAAGCACCAGAATTGAGTCTAAAAAAAATAACAAGAAAATCATTTCAAGTAAATAACGAAATGATATATAGATAAATACTTGAATTTATTATATTTATATAGTAATAACCTTTTTTTTATTTAATTGAATCTTACACAAAATACACAACTAAAGTTTATCCTATCGGATTATAAAAAAAATAGAGACGTGGCAAATGCAATATTATTGAGATGTGCAGTTAATGAATATACAAAAATTTATAGACACACGTTTTCGTAATATGTTACATTATGTCAATATAAAATTTAATTAATCATATATTTATTATATTACTTCTTATTTTAAAATTTTATTATGTTTTATTTTTTATTTATTGTAAAAATAAAGAGATCATAGTAAATTTTACAAAAAATTGATTGGCATAATTGGAAAATAATATTATTTTCTTATGATATTAACTAAATAATATAATCTAAAAGATGAATTTCAAGTTGTGAAAAAGATTCAAGATTTACCAATGATAGAAATATAAGTAATAAATATTGAAGAGAAAAAATAATGTGAAGAAGTCTAATCACTAAGGAAAAATATTAAGATCGAAAAAGGTTAAAAATTTATAATTATAGCATGATTGTTTCCTCTTGTAAGAAAAATTTTGGTAGACCAATTTACTTATTTATATATAATTTCAATTTTCAAAATTTATGACAATATGTTATAGTATATTTCTTATATTTTGATATTTAATATCCAAGTTGGAAAAATATAAGTTGTCACGATATAACAAATTAATATTTTCATTAATTTATATAATTAGAATTAATAATCTATTGCAATTATATATATAGAGTTGACAATTTTCGACATGATCCAATTAAATGATACAACACGATACCTAATTAAATAGATATGAGTTTGTAATAATGAGGTATGGAAGAGATTTTTGTTTTTGAGTTCAGGTCATAAACAGGTCAACTCATTTATTACACAGCAAAAAAGCAAGTTTAAACGAGTTGACCTACCTAACACGTGAATGACAAGATTAAACATATTCATTTAAATGGGTTAGTAGGTCATACACGATTAAATTCGAATAAACATGATTAATATATATATATATACACACACACACACACACCCACACACAAAAGCAATACAAAATCTTTATCTTTCACTTTAGTCACAAACTGTAAGTCAACATTGAGGAAATTAAAGCCATGATGAAAGAAAAAGAATTATCAGAAAAAATCCATAAAAAAAAAAACTGAAATTGAAAAATTAAAACAACAAATAGCAGCCTTAGAAAAAGTCATGAAAAAAAAAAAACAGTTTTCGACCTTTTGCCAAAAAACCCCATACTAAGACCCAAAACACACTACCAACTCCTTCGCTTGCAGATTAATTAATTAGTCCCTTATTTTTTTTGAAAAAATTAGTTAATTAGTCCCTTATTTTTAGTTCTGTTAGATTATTTAATATTTTCGTATAGTTTTTGTAATATTCTGTTAAATTTTATAAAAATGACAAAAATGCACTTATATATAAAATAAATATATTTTTATTTTTAAAAATAAAAATTTAAATTTAAATTAATAAAAGTAAATAATATTTATATAACAATTACATTTAATATCATAAAATTATTTATTATTATACAATTATAAAATTATTATATAATAAAAATATTTATAATAATAAAATTAAATAATAATTAAATAGTTAAATGATTATTATATAATTTTATTAATTTTTTATTTTTATTTTTAAATAATAAAATTATATTTATATTTATTATATATAATAACATTTTAATCATTTTATATAAATTTAATAAAAAAATATAAAAATTAAACCGAATAATTTAATAGTCCATTAAAATTAAAATTAAGAGACTTATTAATTAATTTTTTAAAAAATAATAATAAATTAATTAGTTAGATCAAACTCGAGTAATTAAATTAATAATTTGTTTTATTTGTTTTTACTTTTGAATCACATCAAGTTTCTGCTGGGTCTAGGTCCGGTCCATTCCCACCCTGGTCAAAATCCATCAAGCTCAACTAAACTAACCTTTGTTAATGAAAAAAAATGGATGGATTTTTTTATTTTTCAAGACAATGAAATCCTTAAGTGCAAGTCTTATTTTCTTTAATTTCTGTTGATATTTATTTATTTTTTATTGTAAAATTAAAAATTGAAATAGAAGAGATTAATTAAAAATTTATTCCTTGCAGATGAAATTGAATTTTTAGAATTACAATGAAGAAAAGTTATTTGTAAATTTTTTAATTTTGATGTGATTAATTTTTATGTGGAGTTTATTTTTATTTATAAGAATTTTTTTGTCTTTCTACAACGAGAGTTAAAATAAATTTAAGTTTAATATTTAGAAAATCGAATTCATTTAAATACTTATCAATATGGCTTAATATAGTTATTGGATAGAATATGTTTATTATCGTTGTGCTAAACGCAATTAAAGTTCTGTATATAATTATTTTGTCAATATAATTAATGAAGTGTAGAAAAAAAATTTATTTTTATCATAAGATTTATATGTATTTTTTAAATATAGTCAACTTTTACTTGTTTGATATAAACTGTATTTATTAATTATTATTAATTAAGGACTCTTTTTATTAAAAAGAATTGAATGAGATAAATGCAAAATTAAAAATATTTATTAAGGAAAATTCGTGCACCTACGCTTGCTTAAACTATTCATAGAGCAAGAAATAGACAACGTTTTAATTTTTGAATTCATTTTAATTTTTTTTTTCGCATTTTATTTTACTCAAAAACGAAAAAACGGTTTTTCCAAATGACGACAACAAGAAACGGCTCCTAAATTGTCGTTTAACAAGAGAGTAAAATTCACGCTCTATAAAAAAGCGTGAAGCAGACAACCATCATCATTTTCCAAAAGCAGCGTGTATTTGCTATAGCAACATACTACCACACTACACTAGCAATAAAGGCTCTTTCTCCTCTCTCTCTCTCTCTCTCTCTCTCTCTCTCGTTCTTCAACTAAACGACTCTCCTAATCAAAACTTTCATTTCAACACTCTTTTTGTTGATCTTTCTTCTCTCTTTCTCTGAATCTTCTCTCACTCACTTTCTCTCTCTAAAACACACTGTTCGTGTTCTGTAACAAATGCATATAGATAGAGAAAGTGTATGTATATATATGTGTATGTGACTTTTTAGATCTTTGGCGCATTTTATGGATCTGCAACCTTACACGCGCGCATTGTCTTGATTTGTCTCTCTCCTAGGGTTTTACTTTTACTACTTTTGCTGGCCAACACACACTTACTTAGCTATGCAATTTCTCAATGTAACTGCTACACAATGCAATGGAGTGGTTCGCCGGCTGTTCTGGAACCCTAGGAACATCCGGTGGATCTCTGAAATTGTTGCTGTTCAGCTTCAAGGTTTTGGTTGTTTCTGACAATGGTTGTTGTGGATTTTTGTTTGGTTTGAGACATGATGCCATACTTGAAGCAGCTGCTGCTGCTGCTTCTTCTTTGCTTCCTTACCTTTGTTTTTATTTGTTTAGGTAATTTTTGAGATTTTTAGCTGAATCGCCTACTTTAATTTTTTACATTATTTCTCTTTACATTTTGAGAGAAGACTTAATTTTATTGTGCTTTGAGGGTTTTAATATGAAGCATTTTGCGCTTTTGCGTGTGCAAAGCTTAGTTAGGAATGAATAGACACAATGTTAGTTGGGCATTTTTGTTTTTATCATTTAACTATCTCTAATTTCAAGAAATGCCAATGATGTTAGTTGGGCATTTTTGTTTTTATCATTTAACTATCTCTAATTTCAAGAAATGCCAATGATGTTAGTTGGGCATTTTTGTTTTTATCATTTAACTATCTTTAATTTCAAGAAATGCCAATGACGTATCCATTTTTTTTTTCTCACTGAATGCTTGTTTGCCTAGTTCTGGAGAATTATCTTTAGCATTCTTGGGATGAATCATGTTTAATTCTGTGCAATTTTAAAGAACATGGTAGAATAACCTATCAAGTGTGCATTTCAGATTAAATTCATTTTGCTGATTTTGAATGATGAACGACAAAGGACGAGCTTGAACTTGATGCTTATGGAAAGAAATATTGAATAAATTGTCCCTAAACTGAAGGAAAATTAACAAATTGATGGTTTAGGTTTGGAATTAGATGGGGTAGGATCATCTTTCTGCATTTTAAATTAAATATATGATCTATTCCCATGCTTGACGATGTTATTTCTGTCATGTGGCCAAAGTTTCTTGGGTATCTATTGTCATTTTGTTGGATAGTTTGGCAGGTATAATACTTCTGCTTATTTCTAAGTCTTAGTTTTAACTACAACTCGTAGGTTTGTTTAAGCTTAGGTTTGTGCCTCTATGCATAGTTGTATTATCAAGGACATGCATAGTGATGACTGATGAGGCATTGCTTAATTAGGAGAGTATCTCAAATGCTTGAAGATTACCAAAAGGGAAAAAATTGTTTTATTTTTGTAGGAATTCAGTACAAAATGAACTTGCAGCTTTCCATATGCTTTCTTGAAGTACATTAATAATCAAAACATTTTCTTGTCTTGGCCTTCTCTCTCAATTTGAGAAATGATCATAACTGATTTCTTCCATTTCTAATTTTTGATAATTTTCTTTTGCATTCATTGTATGTCTATCTATGCCTGGCTAGATATGGTTATGATGTGGCACATATCATTTGCTTATATCTTTTTTCATTTAGAAGGCCCTACATGGTCCATTGCCAGGTCCTTGTAATTTGCTTCATTGCGAAAAACTGATGTTTTAGTTCTCATCTTTCAGGGCATCCACTGCTGCATGTACACTTGTCTCCTTCTCCTCAACCAAATTGGCAATTATCTACAAAGGAAATTTTGGTGGAACATGGTAAGATTGCAAATGTTGTGGACTAAATATAGATGAAAGGAAGATATTTTCTTCTATACTCTTCTGCAGATGATTTCCTTGGTTTATTCTCAATTTAAAGAGTTAGAGTAGGAGACAGTGTTAATTTTAAACCCATGTCCACTTAATGGATGTGACTTAGACTGTTTCTTGGTTATTACATGCCATACCATATACTTATGCGGCAATTAGCATGCTGGTTAAGAAATGCCATGAAGATCTGCTTATGGTTGCAATTTGTGGATTATGGCTTATACGCAAGTTTGACAAATATAAAAGCCTCTATGTGTTCCTTCTATCTCAACATTTTGTCCACCTTGCATTGGAAGAATCTCTGAATTTTTTTTCTTTTGTTTCGATTTTTTATATTTCTAGCACATTTGCAAATTTTCCTCTCTAAGAGATTTTACTGGGAGAAAGTTAAGGGTGTTTTTTTGAAAGTGATGGAAAATTTCATGTCAAAAAATGAGTTTGAATGCTTTTTCCCCCTTGTTATGGCTAGTCATATGTTTGTCTAGGTAAAACTCTGCTTGGTAAGCTCAAGCCTACCAAGTAGATGAAGCCATAAACCAAACCTTGGGATATGGAAAACTTGATGACATGATATCTGCATTACAGCATCATACTATTGTGCCTTTTTATAACCTTGTATATATATATAGAGGACATTACCTATTTAAAATTATTTGTGATTGTTTCTTTTTTGAATAGCTTAAGCTCATGCTCCACTTGGCTCTTTATATTCAAATCACTTGCTGGGACCTCAACTGCAGGCTATAATGTGCATGCTTCAAATCATTTACTTGTAATATTTTGGGCATAATGTGTAAGATCTTTTTCAGTTGGGACTTTTTTTGAGGGAAATGTGGTATAAATATGTGGATATAGGGGAAGGTTAACAAATGATTTGGATGAGGTATCTTCTAGTTTGATAGGTTGCAGAAAATCAGAATGGTTTTCAACGAGAGGATCAAATTGGTGAACATTTTAGAACAACATATAGACATTCCTTACCAATGAGGGGATCAGCTGAGTGTTTGAATTTTGTAATCTTCTCACTTTTTTCTATTCTTTTTTTTTTGTCCACTTGACTTGAGTCACTTATTGTTGAACATCTCTCTCTCTCTCTTGGAACTTAATTTAAAACTTCTCCATTCAAGATGTATGGAAGTTTACTAATTCCCTGCTCTATTGTGAGGTCATCCTACTGTTGCAAATGTTTCTTTGACAAAATGCATCATTTGTAGCATAGGAATTATGACACCAGTCTTTTATCATTTCTAGGCTTATGTTAATTTCATGTTATAGCAATTATTGTTGCCAATAGATAACACATTGTGGTTGCTCTATTTCTAACAGTTAGGTTGGTTTCAAGGAATTTTCCATTAGCTCGACTACAACCACCTCAAGTGCACATGGTTAAGCCTTCTGTTTCCCCTGCACTTCCTCCAGCTCATCAAGGTATAATTACTATTGTGGCATCCTCATAACATTGTTGCTGGCTTTTGCTAATGTTCTCTCTTCAATTGCAGCATTTTTTGCTTCTGGTCCTAATGGTGCTCCCTCACCAAGACGCCATGGTCATCATCATCATCATCACCATGTGAAACCTCTTGTGGTTGCTCCATCGCCTTCTGAAGACCAAAGTAATACTTGGATGTCAACTTTAGTTATATATCTCTAACAAATGCTTGTGACTTTATGATGTTGACAAAAGAATCTTTGGCAGGTTGTGATCAAGTTTGCATTGAGCCACTTACAGCAGTTCCCTTTGGTTCACCTTGTGGCTGTGTTTTTCCTATGAAAGTCAGACTTCTTTTAGATGTGGCTCCTTATGCTATTTTTCCTGTAATGAATCAGCTAGAGATTGAGGTTGCGGCAGGCACATATTTGGAGCAAAGTCAAGTGAAAATAATGGGTGCCAGTGCTGATAGTCAAAATCAGGGAAAAACTGTAGTGGATATTAACTTGGTTCCACTGGGAGAGAAGTTTGATAATACCACTGCAATACTGACATATGATAGATTTTGGCATAAGAAAGTGCCTCTAAATGAGACTCTTTTTGGTGATTATGAAGTGATATCCATTAGTTACCCAGGTAATAACCTCATTTGTTAACTAAGTCTGTACAAATTTACCATTGTATTCCCATATCATGGTTATGACTTGAGAGTGTGCATCAGGGATTCCTTCTTCACCACCGTACCCAGATTCTGTGGGGAGCGGTCCAAGTGGAAGTTCTGGAAATCTTCCCATCACTGCAAATTTTGTGAGCAAGAACCAGAAGATGAATCTTAGAACCATCGCCATCATTGCTTTATCAGCATTTGTTGTCTTACTGGTTTTTGTTGGGGCAGTCTTCATTT
Source organism: Reutealis trisperma (assembly GCA_947687605.1). Lineage (NCBI taxonomy): Eukaryota > Viridiplantae > Streptophyta > Magnoliopsida > Malpighiales > Euphorbiaceae > Reutealis > Reutealis trisperma. The sequence continues at coordinate 3,648,400 of CANTUT010000050.1, forward strand.
TCATAAGATGGAGAAAGTTTGGAAGACCGTCAAGTGCTGTTGGTCCTGCGTTTACATCATCCATAAACAAAAGATCTGGTATGTGCTTATATATTTGTAGTATTTTTTGTGTGCATGTTGCGGAGGGGTGTCATCCTTGTAAGTTTATGTTCCTCATGTCAGCCGTTGTATGTGTCAATCCTGTTAGGACCAAAGTATTTCCAGCTATATTTGATTGACTTCCATCATTTGCAATAGAAAATGTTGCATGTTTCTTTTATAATGGTTAATGTGAATTAGGTGAAATAATGTTGGATGATTGCCTTAACACCTTCAATGCCATTGTCATAACTCATAATATCATTAACATTAGATTGCTCCTATTCCTTAATTTGTTCTCTCTCATGGCTCTTTTGCAGCCTCTAATGAAGAAAGCAGTTGGGAAAGTTTACCATTCTAGTAGTTGTGCTTGGTTGGATTTATTTTGCATGATATCTGGAGTTGTATGCTGGCGAATTAATGACATTCTCTAAACAAGTTAATCACTCAAAACAAATAATATGCAAAGTTTGATATATTTTGGATCTTTACATGTGATGTAGGCATTGGGTCTTTCTTGTCGAGCAGCATCGCAAGCTCCACATCAATGTCCCTCATGTCAACCATGGCTACTTGTATGCATTCTGTTAAAACATTTCCATATGCTGAGCTTGAAAAAGCAACAGAGAAGTTCAGTTCAAAGAGGATTTTGGGTGAAGGGGGATTTGGACGCGTTTACTGTGGGACTATGGAAGATGGAACTGAGGTTGCAGTTAAACTGCTTACACGGGACAATCAGAATGGAGACCGTGAATTTATTGCTGAAATTGAGATGTTGAGTCGATTGCATCACCGCAATCTTGTGAAATTGATTGGTATATGCATAGAAGGACGCACTCGGTGCTTGATCTATGAACTTGTTCGAAATGGAAGTGTTGAATCCCACTTGCATGGTATGTTTCATCAGCAACTCTGAAGTATTAATTGGCTGGTTGATCAATACATAAATTTTGTATTAATTGGGTAAATGTTGTGCCATATTTTTATCATATTAACTGGAAACCTCTCTCTGATTATATTTTCCATAGGAACAAGCATACTATGTATTAAATCTTATGCGATGCCTGTTTATTGATGTTTCAGGCATTGACAAAAGAAAAGGACCTCTTGATTGGGATGCCCGGTTGAAGATTGCCCTTGGAGCAGCAAGAGGATTGGCCTATCTTCATGAAGATTCTAACCCTCGTGTAATTCATCGAGATTTCAAGGCTAGTAATGTTTTGCTAGAAGATGACTTTACACCTAAGGTATCTGATTTTGGCCTGGCAAGAGAAGCAACTGAAGGAAGTCATCATATATCTACAAGGGTCATGGGGACTTTTGGGTAATTGCACTAGTCTGACTCCCACCTTTCTTCAAAAGTACTGATTTATTACCAAATGGTTGTCCAGTCAATCCATATTCATGCTTTATATTATTCCTGAGTTTTCCCAAAAATGTTACTACCAGCCTTAGAATTTTTAATTTAATTATTCCTCAAAGTCGTATGATCTTGACAAAAGAAAATGCGTTTTCAAAATTCTAAAAACACAAATATGCAAAATCTTCCTACTGTGATTTTGTCTGACTGCCCAATTTTGTTTAATGTTTATTTATTTGTTGCAGGTATGTTGCTCCTGAATATGCAATGACAGGACATCTGCTCGTCAAGAGTGATGTTTATAGTTATGGGGTTGTGTTGCTTGAGCTTCTGTCTGGAAGAAAACCTGTGGATATGTCCCAGCCTCTGGGACAGGAAAATTTAGTAACTTGGGCACGCCCATTGCTAACCAGTAGAGAAGGATTAGAACAGTTGGTGGATCCTTCCTTGGCAGGAACTTATGACTTTGATGATATGGCTAAGGTGGCAGCCATTGCTTCAATGTGTGTTCACCCAGAGGTGACTAACAGACCATTTATGGGTGAAGTAGTTCAGGCTCTAAAGCTGATATATAATGACATGGATGAGACTTGTGCAGACTACTGTAGTCAAAAGGAGTCTTCGGCTATGGATTCTGACATTAAAGGCGATTTTGCTCCCTCAGATAGTAGCTGGTGGAATGCTGGCGGAATCTCCCCTCGTTTAACTTATGGGCAGGCCTCTTCTTTCATCACAATGGAGTACAGTTCAGGTCCACTTGAAGAGATGGAAAATAGACCATTTTCAGCTTCAAGTTTGGTTGGAGATCGGTTGTCTTTAGCTATTAGGCAGGGAAACAGGTCAGGTCCTTTAAGAACAGTAAGAAGTAAACCAGCGTTTTATAGATTAAGAGGGAGCATGAGTGAGCATGGGGGGCTCCTTTCGAGGCGAAATTGGAACGATGGATATTGGGTATGAGGTTTCTTTTGAGAGTGGTTTCCAAGTGTACAGTTCCAAGGGACCGGGCTTTTGCAAGCGGTCTTGATTGATTTTAGTTTAGGCATTTGGCATTTTATCTGGTTTACAATGTTTGAAGAGACCTTTGCATCTGATTTTGATGGGAAGAAAAAAAAAATCTTGATTCATTATTACACAAAGCTGGAGATGTAAGCTTAACACTCCTTGTATTATATATCTTCTGTTTAATTGTTTCTTATTATTGTCTGCTGTTGTATTAAACTTACGGTGACTTTTGGCACCATTTATTTAGCTGGAAATCAATTCTAATTGTTGACTACTGTCTTCCAGGAGTTTTATATTGGAAGTGAACTATGGATAATTTAGTGTCAAATTTTACAAGGCAATTATTATTAGGCCTAATAATTTTTTAGTAAAAAAATATTTAAAAAAAAAAAAAAAACATAGACAAGTGTTTCTTGTGGTAGTTAAAGCCTGTATCTTTTCTTCTTGTGGAAAAAAATTCAATGAGCCAGGGTCGGTACAAACTGTTGGAGTATTCAATTTGAAAACCATTCAATATATAAATGTATATATAGAGTTAGTTTCTTCCACCTAATTTAGAATAAATAAATTTGACAAATTTTTTAATATATCTTATTGATAAACTTAATTTATCTTGTTTATGTAATAAAATAATAATAATGATAATAATAAATTAATTCATACGTAATAATTAAAAAAGAAAAAAGAAAAACTAATTTCAGAATAGGGCAAGTTCTCACCTAGTCCCAAACACACCAACATAACCATATTACAAGATTAAAAAGAAAATACAGAAAACCAACGATAGCCATAGCCACAGCTTGCACGTCCGATCCCCTATCGTGTACCCTATCACGTCAACAGGTGCTTTTTATCTGCCACTGAAGTAAGGTGACCGCTTAAGAAGGTTAAAATAAGACAAAGAAAAATGCTCTTCTCCCACTCCACAATGCCAAATTCCGCTATTCTCCATTCTTCTTCTTTGCGTCAACGGTTTACATCCTCTCTTCTTTTTTCAATCCCGACCTCAAGCAACGACTACTGTGCCAGCTCCTCCGCGTCTGTCTTTTCCTTTCTCACGTACGCTTTTCTATATATATTATTTCTTCTTTGTATATTGCTTAATTTCGATTTAATTTCGTTTTTCTTTTTTATATAGTTGATTTTTCTGACAAGTTTCAGGGTCAAAATGTCGTCCAATTCGCTTCCTCCTTTGCCAGAAAGCCGCATCATTGTGAGTTATTGATTTTGAGTTCGGATTTTATTTTTTGTATTTTAGTAGTAAATTATAAGTTTGTTTGGTAAAATGCGAGCAGCTAGGATGTGGAGGAATTTCGGTGGATTTTTTAGCGGCTGTCGCTGCTTATCCTAAGCCTGACGACAAGATTAGAAGCACTAGTTTGAAGGTCGTTTTTCTCTTCCGTATTCATTGATTTCTTTGTAGTTTGGTCGCAAACATGTGGTTTCTTAAAACAAAATGGTATATAGTGCTGTGCTGTCGTATCTCACAAAAGTCTGGGTCAACAAGGCCCTAAATTAAATAAGAAAAATGAATCAATTATAGGCAGTGAATTTATAAATGCAAAAAGTAAATCATATTTTGAAAGTTTAGTTCTAAAATTTTTGAAAATATAATTAAATAAATACATTAAGGGTAGTGTGTTTTCAGGTTCAAGGAGGTGGAAATGCTGGGAATGCCATGACATGTGCTGCTCGTTTGGGCTTAAATCCTAGGGTTATTTCTAAGGTTTAATTTTAAATTTCTCAAAAAGGAATCCAGAATTTAGAGCAGTCTAATACTTGATGATTCGGTGATTTTTATTTTATTTTTTTAATACCAATTTTGTTGACTGCAAAATTTGACTAGATTGCTGATGATAGCCAAGGCAGGAATATTTTGGAAGAACTAGAGAATGATGGAGTGGATACTTCATTTCTTGTGGTGAGCGTCAAACGTTGCACTAAATATCATTTTCTTGATGATTGAAGAATGAATTTTGAAATCATGCTTTTTCATTAGTCTTTGTTTTAATTATAGTGGCTTTTCTTTTAGTGCTTTTTCACTGTTCTGTTATTTCTGTATTGGGAGACCAAGGTCATGGTTTTTATAGGATTTTTGTACTGTTTTAAGAAAAACATTACTTTTTCTAGCGTATTTTTGTGTTAAATTTTGTATGTTAATTGAAATCTCTGGTATGAGATTGCCTTCTATTATGAATTGCAAGGAATTGTATAATCCCATGGCTGTTTTTTTTGCATCTCTTTTCCTTTTTTATATAACCATGGAAGTATCTCGTGGATGGCCAACAGTGTAATATCTGCAGACTGCCTTGTTATACCTTTTTTCTCTTTTGACATTATTGAAATTTGCATGTTTGCCTTATATTGAACTTGCTATACAACTACTTTTGACTTATCATCACTATATTATTAGTCTCTGTTGGCATTTTGGTATGACATGCAGCACTGCATACCTCTTGCTTCATTATTTGTTGACTCATGCTCTCCTGTTTCTAGGTTTCCAAGGATGGTAATTCGCCGTTTTCCTATATTATTGTTGACGACCAAACGTGAGGGCCCTTTCTTGAATGATGTGCTCTCTCTCTCTCTCTCTCTCTCCCCACTTTGGTGCAGATTTATTTTTTGATGTTATCAATTTGTGAAAATAACAAGTTCAGTGAAAACCAAAATTTGTTAAATAATTATTATGTCTAAGGTTTTCACTCAAGTATCTTGTTCATTAGATTTTCCTTAGGACATTCAAGGGAAAAAGGACAGGTACTCATTGGAATTTTGCTAGCTGTTGAGGTTAAAGGGTTGACACCATCTGGATATGGATTTTAGCTATTAGACGAAGATCTAAATTAAGTTATTTTATTTCTTTGTGCACACAATATGAGCTGAACTGTTGCTTTCCCTATCTAAGAAGGAGGGGTGAAAGTCCCAGAAAGTTAAATTTTTGTTGGCATCCTGGATTTTTATGTATTGAGAGAGCAAAATGGTGGGTGGTGATCATATAGAAGACCTTATTATGTCTGTAAACATCATGTTTTACTTTTAGATTCTTTTGATGCTTCCCCAGTGGTTGAGGCTTGAAAACAATATGAGTTGTGATAAATTGGTCTCTAAAGGTCTATTCGGTGATAACATAACTTATCTTTTTCTCTCTGTGTCTACTTTCTTTTGCATCTATATTCATTAGGGCATTACTGATGCATTGGTAGTTAGAGTATTGTTTTTCTGAGTCCCAGTGCCTCTTTTCCGTTGCAGGCATTAAGAATGTTAGTTGGCTGAATAGAGTGATCCCCTTGCCAATGTTTTGACATTATTGCATTGTGATTTGATCAGCAAATGGTCTTAATTAGCCAAATTTGTGAATTATTATTGGAACTTGTGCCTAACTTCAGAATGAATGGTTTAAAATGTTGATTTGAGAAATTGTTTAGCTCACTTTAGTATGTGGTGATACTTTCAGGAAAACTCGCACATGTATTCATACACCTGGGTTTCCTCCCATGATACCAGATGATCTGCCCCAGTCAAGCCTGTTATCTGCATTGGATGGGGTAAGAGTTGTCTATTCTGATGCAAGGTTTCCTGAAACTGCTTTAGTTGTTGCACGAGAGGTAATGGTTATCTTTTCTTTTCCAGTTGCTTTGGTGTTTTACTTTCTATTCAGTTGTAAGCTTATACACTGTCTGTTCAACTATGTGTCTGTCACTCCATTATGAGTGTGATTATTGTGGATGCAATTCCTCTGGTTTGATTAGTATAAATGCCTCTTATTCAAAATCATGCGTCTTCTTTTTTCTTACCTTTTCAATATGTTCACATGAGGTTACTGTTCATCCTTTGGTCTTGCATTCTTAGAAACTTCATTAATTTTGGCAATTTCATTTTCTTAACATATGCATCGTTCGGTATTTTTTGACTTTCATATTGAAGTATTGGATCCTAGAGCCTTTCTAATTGGAAAAAGCAGTTAACCATAAGCCTAAAATTTAGACTCTTTTTTTTTTTTTTTTTATTTTTTTTTTATTTTGAAATATAAGGTTAGCACTAGCCACTGCAGCAGTTTTTGGGAACTGTTGCAGTTCAGAAATGGATTATTTCCCATTCTTGTATGCATTTCTCTCTTTTTTTTTTTTTTTTATTTTTACTTGGAGACAAAATCTTTAGAATCAACAACCAGAAGGCGACCACAACTCTGTTGATTCTTTCAGTGCAGGCAACTCGCCAGAATATACCTCTTTTTATTGATGCAGAAAGGAAAAGAGAAGGATTGGATGATCTTCTTAAAATGGCTACTTATGTTGTTTGCTCCACAAAATTTCCACAGGCAAGTTGATCAGTATTTGATGAAATAACTTTGCTGATTCTCTTTCTAGGATTATTTGAAATATTAGTGCAGACGATCAAGGGCTCAAACCCCTAGTTTCCCTACCTTGAACGAAAAATAATACTAATTAATTAAAAAAATAAAAACCTTTCTTGTCATGAGCATCTCCCCTTCTCGCTCTTTGAGAAAGACTTCATGAAATGTATATGCAATGTCCCTATCTGTTAATTTTCGTGTACATAGTATTTACAAGTATGTTGGAAGTGACACTAAAGTTGCATGGTTTTCTCACTAGCGAAGTATTTCTGTTCTTTTTGTGTGCTCCAGCTAAAGTCCTCACTCAATCTGTACGACACAATTGTTTGATGTCTGTTTCACTACTGTTTAACTGAGTATGCTTCGTTCATTCTAAGCACAAATTCATTCTCTTTTTCAATTTTCACTACTACTTGTCATCTTTTAAACATTGATTTTTAAATGGGATTTTGGGAAGTTTAAATTTACCTCCAGTCGCCTAAAATATGTGCCTGGTGGATGTCACAGAATGCGTTCTTCTCAAATATCTTTATTGAAAGTATAAATTGCTGGTTTCGCAGTCATGGACAGAGGCACCATCTGTTCCAAGTGCACTTGTTTCTATGCTTTTGAGGTTGCCAAACGTCAAATTTGTGATTGTGACTTTGGGTGAAGATGGATGCATAATGCTTGAGAGAAGTACAAATGGTGAGTGTATGTATATTCACTAATTCAAAGGATGATCATATGCTTTTAGGCTCAGAAATAGTCACTTAGAAATTTGACACTCATATTTGCTTCATGAACTTATGGTTTATATTGTTATCCTTATTCTGTAGAGGCTTCTGCATGGGAGGAATCAGATGTGGATAATTTATTCGAAGAATTGAGGAAAAGAAGAGATGATACAATTTCAATCCCAAAATGTTTCTCGTCGGTAATTAACTAAATGAATGCAGAATTGACTTTCTTGTTTACCACTTTCATCTTTGGTAACTATCGTAATCAATGCATGAAATGAACTGTATTTCTCTTGAAGTTCATAAGGAAAAGGAAGCCTATATTGGCCTCACATATATTGCCATGTTTCTAGCCACCATCTCTGTGTGCCCCTCTTGATCAACCATGGCAATGATAAACTTCTAGCATTGTGAATACATTGTAAGAAAATGGTCTTACTTTTGCATGTAAGATGCCCCTCACGCAATAACCACTTTATTTGATTAAGGATCAGTATCTGTTGGGAGGAAAAACAGCCACAGATATAATATGTGACATTTGATAAAAGTATGATCAGATGAATGACTCATTTTTATTGAGCATTCTTGAAAATAACATGTGTCTTTATGCATTTAGAAATCTTAATATGACTATTTGAGGCTTTCTATTGTGCTAGACTATTTGTCCTGATAGATAATCAACTCCAGTTCAATTCTGTGCCATTTGAAAGGCCTGAAATGGACCCTGGGCGTTTGGACTGCCTATAATTATACTGTTTGAGCATTAGTTGACTCAATGACAGCCATTTAATATATATATATATTTTTTTGTTTTCCCAAGTAATTTGCTTGTTCAAGCAGCTGAAGAAATTTTGTTACTTTTGTTATATACTTGCTTTATTTTCTGATTACATTCAGAGATTACGTGGTGAAAGCTGAATAGTGTTTGCATTGATTGGAATTAATATGGTTTTGCATCTTCTCCTTCCAGTCATTCACAAAGCTAAGAGCAAACGGAATAGGAACAGTGAATGGGAGAATGTTTGTGGGAACAGCTGAGAAAATACCTCCGCCAGAACTTGTGGATACCACTGGTGCTGGAGATGCCTTTATTGGAGCAGTTCTTTATGGTATGTGTTAACACTGCATGTGGAGGAATGTACATGTGTATTGTGAGTGGTTGGGTGGGTCTCTATATGCGAGTGTCTGTCAGCCTGTGTATGTCCATGTCCTTACAAATCAATGTGCGATCTTGATTTTTAGTACATCACTGTTTATGAATGCCTCTGTTGAATGTTGGTAGTTTCTTTTAAGAAGACGGCTCTGTGTCCATCATTTTCCAAGATTTTTTTTCCTTTTCAATGAATACATTTCCAGCATTTTCTACCATTTTTTATTGATACACGTTTGATTTATGTCGACCGTAGAAGGTTTGGAGCTCATCTTTCTTAATTGGTTTTCTTCTAGCTATATGCACTGACATGCCGCCAGAGAAAATGTTGCCATTTGCTGCTAAAGTGGTAAGAAAATTTCCACACCCCACTCCCAAAACCGTTTCTATAGTGGAATTGGCCAGTTTTTTATGATTTTATTTATCTATTTGGAGCTGATTGCAGGCAGCTGCTGGCTGCAGAGCGTTGGGTGCTCGAACTGGTCTTCCACACCGCGCAGATCCATGCTTGGCACCGTTTTTACAATAGAGTTTCATAGATGCTTAATAGTATCTCTGGTTGAGGTTTTCATGAGCCTTAAACTGTGTTTCATCTGTACAACATTGCTACTCCTAATCCAAGTTTTTTTTTTTGCCCAAAGAAATAAGACTTAGCATTAATAAGGGAAAAAACCCAAAATTAGTAAAATGAGAAGCATTACAAGTAGAGCCCAAATAGGAAAACATAAAATAAATATTTCCAAAATTGGGTTTTTTTGCCTTGGGCACAAAGCCCAAACATAAATCAGCCCTAAGGCCTGTGAAAAAACTCTTATGCCATTGTTGCTCCTGGTTCTGGTATAATCTCCAAAAGCTATTGTCAACATCACTAGCCATCGTATAAGTGTCGGCAATTGACCACTCGTAACTAGAAATACAATGGCTGAGCTTACCAGAGAAGAAAAGTGCTGAAGAATTAGAGTTTTTGCCCTCCAGTGAAACACACCTAAATCAGTGGAGGATGGATATTCCCTCCCCTATTGACAATCGATCACCATCTGAGAGTAGAGAAACATCCACCTTTGGCCCTGCAGCTTATCCTACTCAAAGTAAAAATCAACAGCCAAGCCCAAGCTGAGTTTTCAAAGTCATAGTTAGTCAAATTTTCCGTCGCCCACTGACTGGAGCTCTTTACCTTCAAATGATAAAGGACATGACGGTGTATATGTTGAATGTCGCCGTAGTTGGAATCAGTACTGATGCCAGAAGTGACTGGATCATAGCAAAACAAAAATCCAACTGAGTGGGAAGGTAAAAAAGCACATAAAAAATCAACTGTCAGTATTATTGTTCGAAAATAATAAGAGAAAACATGGAAAAATAAAAAAGAGAGCTTTCCCACCGGTGATTAAAGTCACCAAAGATGCCCTTAGCACATATCTCTACGGCGTAAGAGGAAATAATCCTAATGGAGAGAAAGAAAAGGAGTTCTCTATAAAGCTAAAGCGTTAATAATAGCACAATAATAGCACTCTTATGCAAAGTTGGTTCGCTATAAAGCGTGATCATCTTATGCCTTCAACGGTGATTTGTGAAATTCTAAAGAAGGTTGGCCATATTTGGACGCTTGAAGTCCTAGACTTCTTGATTTAATATGAAATTGGTTGGAAGTGAGTTTGATCTTCACATTTTTTATTATGATTTTCATAGTTTGATTCTTGAGCTAGGTCGGAAATGAGAATTTTTATTTTTAAGAATGGTCTAATAATCAATATAATTAGTATATTTTCAAATAAATTAAAGAGGTGAACTTAATACGATATATGAATTATGACACTTAATTAGTAAATAAAAAAGTGCTTCTACTTTTAAAATTAAATCTAATTAATCAAAAAATATTAAAACTAAATTAATTTTAATAACTTTAAATTGTAGATTTTTTTTTGGACAAATTAATTTTGGATTATTTTTATGTAATAACAAAATTTGCAAATTAGTATCGGCTTTATATTTATTCAAATAGCAAATGTTATTTGATCATTATATATTTCAGGTATTGGTCAAATGCAATTGATTTACAACTTTAAACCTTCTAACAATTCTAAATATGGGTAAAAGGGGAGAAAATAATTCATGCAATTTAGCTTTGCAAGTACTAACTCTACATAATATAATCTTAATTATAAATAAATAATACAGTAATTTACTATTAAGTTTTGAATTTTAAGCTAATTTACATTCGAGGTTTTTTTTTATTTTAAAAAATCAATCATGTCATTCTTCTATTTTAATTTTGTTTACACTTCAGTTCTTCCATCTAATAAAAAATTAAAGAAAAATTAATTAAAAATTTTATTTTTTTTATAAAAAATTTATTTTGAAAATACCCTTTCTTTCACCTTGCCCCTCTCTCTCTCTCTCTCTCTCTCTCACTCATTATTCTTGGAAATGGTGTTTCTTGAAGGAGATAAAGATGGTTTCTTTTTTACTCTTTTTGTTTGTATATGTTGATCTGTGAAAGGATTGTTCGGATTCCTTTCCAAATATTATCAAATCTAATTTGGGAAATGCTGCTTCATTCATTGAATTTCAATCTTTCAATTATGATTCCAAAATTCATTTTTCAGAAATTTTGAAATTAAGAAGAAATTTTAGATAGTTGTGAGGGCGGTGAGATAATTTCAACTTCTAATTTTCCGTAGTTGTTTGGGTAATTTAAATGGAAGAAAGAGAAGTCATTGGTAAGAAAAGTTTGGTTTTTGCTATTAATGGACAGAGATTTGAGGTGTTCTGTTGATCCTTCAACTACTTTCCTAGAGTTCTTATGTACTCAAACTAGTGTTAAGCTTGGCTGTGGCGAAGGTATATTTGAAAATTCCATTTCTTTTTTCTACATGTCTGCGTCTAGGGTTAATGGGTTTCTATTTTTTTTCTTTTTTCTATTTTTAAAAGGTTAAAATCTGGATTCTTTTACTTGATGTGGATGCTTCATGACTATATAATTTTATACTAGTAATAGCTTTTTACTTAAAAATAACCATTACAGAAAATTAAAAGTTATCTGATGAATTAAAATCAATCTGAGATTTTTTTTTTGCCTAGTTCTAATTATATTGATTGATAAGTAAATTATTTATGAATAATTTATTTATTTTTTCTACCAGCAAAATCACCGATTTGAATTTGTTTTTTAAATTTATGAATTTTTGGTTGGTAATATTGGTAAAAATAGTGAATTAAGATTAACGTGAAAACTATTTTAGTCATTTTACATGCATTTAATTGAAAAAATGAAAAAAAAAAGGGCGAAAAAATTAAAAGTTAAACAAAATTAAAATGTAAAAATGACATAATTGGTTTTTAATAATAAAGTGACTGAGTGTGAATTGATTCAAAATACAAAGACAAAACAGTAAAATACCCATATAACTTTTTTTTTTGGCCAACTAAAATAACCATATAACAATATGCTAATAGATAAATAGCCACATAAATTGCAGGCTACACAAATTTCTTAACTAAATAGATAGGGCATGTAAATGCCCCTAAGTAAACACATTACAAGATAACTAGGCCAAGACAAATAAGGAGAATGCTAAAACCGGAGTCCTACAACTATGTTCAACTACACATGAAGCCATTGCATTTTCTCTCCCTACAAATCTTACAATAAACTATCAGCTTTTGCAGGCAATCTCCTGAAGAAATTTAGAGCCCTACAAGGCAACTTGTTCCTGAACCTTGGTGGCCTGAGCATATAAATCCCCCACATAGCCACCACAACTCTTATAGGCACAGCATAGAATCCAACAGCAGCAAACAAACACATAATCACAAATAAAAAAGTAGCTCTTGGGTCTCTCCAACTTAGCAATGCTTGAAAACGTTCACCTTGTGTAGCCATATCACCTACTACTGTCTGAATCCTCCCTGCCACACTTCTTAGCCTATCATACCTCATTCTTACTATCTCAGCACTTCGACTAGTTGGAAACGAATCAAATTCTTCATCAAGTTCATCAGGATATATATTCTCAGCATAAGAAAGTCTAGTATCCATATGGGGTGGATGGCGTGGCCGCGACCGATATCTCCAAAGCCCCAACGTTGCCATATAAAGCAATATCGCGGGGATAATAAGCTCAGGCATTGCAACCATCAAAAGAAAAGCTAAAAGAAACAAAGTTGAGTACACTGGTTTATGCCAATTTCGCATAGACTCGATCCATCTACCTATGGCAACAACACTAGAAAGCACATTTATAAGTCTTGCAAAATTAGCCTTGCTTCTTCTCATGCTCCACATATGAGAGTCATGATCAAGCATGTACTCCACCACTTCTCGCCCTAGTGGTGGCTCTGTCCGGCTGAGCCTTGATGCCACTACATTCATTGCCTGATACCTTAAAGCCTCCAGTTGATTCACACTCAATGGTTGCACATAGTGCATTTTTGGTAGCAAATGCAATGTGTACATATGAAACATATTAGCCATATTAGCACATGAAAACCTTACTGCTAAATGAAGCTCACCCATCTTCTTGACTCCGGTCGGGTGCAGCATAAGAAGGGGATAAGAGTGAGTATAAACTCTGTCTGATTCAAGAGTTGATAACCGGATTCTAACTTTCCCAATCCTTGAATCACGAACATTGTTTATTGCATTTTTATCGACTCGAGAATTATCAAACACCCCAATTGTGATAACTGTGCTAGGATCAAACACTTCCCAAGTGTATTGTTCATTCCATTTTGGTGATAAGCTATCAACAACCGTACGAGTTCTCACCCATTTCTGACCATACTTGGCTACACAATAAGCATCTGCAGACTCCCTTTTCCCTTCCTTGAGTTTTGTTGGCATAAGTCCTGATGCACCCAAAATTCCCATTTCAAGAACGCCAATGTGAGGCTTCCATAACTGTTTCGCAGTTGGTCTAACATCACTGCTGTACATTGTGGCCTCATCAAGAACATGGTAACCCCCATCAAGAGACAGTCTAATGTGAATTCTTGACACAAATCTTGTCATAATTTTTGACTCAACTGCATTACCAAGATGATTATCAAGATTGAACCACCTAGAAACCACTTGTTTCTCATCGTTCCGCTTCTGAATTGCAGTCATTGGAAGCAAGATTCTGCCCACAGACTCCTCTCTTCCTGGTCCAATTCGGTCCTCAACAGAAATCATCAAGTATTCCTCAAATGGCTCAGCAACTACAAACAGCAAATCTTCATTCCAATAAGGATTGGACATGCTCCTACTAGGGTTAGGCACTGCAATTTTAGTCCTCAAAACCTGGTTCCCCACCTGAACTTTGGTGAAAAGCTCAGGGAACCTCATCATTGCAGACCCTTTATCCCCAGGAACAATATCTTGTGCTTCGATAACAGAAAGCCTGAAATACCAAAGTTTAGGTGATAGATAAACCTTGGATTTGATAGAGCAAAGCCCATCAAAGTGCACATTTGCTGCCTTTGAATGCCAAGCCTCTGCAAAAGCCTCGTCAGCTTGAGTGCCAAACCAAATTGAAACCATAACTTCACCACCTTTACTTTTATCCCCTTTTTTGTCCTCCATTGTATACCATTGCGGTGCTAATTGACTATCCGGTGGTACCCTTCTTGGAACCTCACTCAAATCAAACCAAACACGGCCCAGGAAATCATCCTTGTTTCCTTCTTTAACAAAAATCTCCACCATTGATGACTGTATGCAATCTTTAGAGAAAGCAAAAACTTGGTCCCATTCCATATTGCTAGAAGGACCAACTCTCTTTGTAATCCCCCTATAATTCCCTAGCCTAACTTCAGCTACTATTTCAGCACCACCACCAAACAAAATTAAATCTTTAGCCTTTACAACTCTAATATAAAGGTATTGCATTTGTTCGACAAGATCATAAGTTGCACTGGACTTATCTTTATTTAAAGGGCCACCACCAAGGTGAGGACTTGTCTCTTTAAGAGAGAACTCATTAGAACTATTTGTATACAAACTGACCATACCACCACCACTACCACCACCGGTAACCATAACGCCACCACTAGAACCAGAAACAACCGGACCAGGACCAACAGTGGTAATAACAACAGGTTTTATTTCACCTGGGTTTGGCTCTGCAGGCTTTGTATTGTTTTGGCCTTGTAGTTGTTGTGTTTGCTTCCTGTTGTTGCTTTCTTGAATCAACTGTTGCTGTTGATGAACTACAACCGGACTCTGTTTCTGCAACTTCTTGCTCTGCTTTGAAGAAACGGAGCCAGAACCAGAGACAACAACTCCATTACCAAAACCCACAACTTGTTTAACCTCTTCTCTTGCAGAGACATAAAGCTTCAAACTTATCTCACCCCTTATATGAGAAAACAAACTTCTTTTATCCAGGGTATGCAACTGCACCATTTCTTCACCTTCTTTAGCAATGCTGGAGCCAGAAATTCTAACTTTACCCAGAAAATTTCTACTATTGCTTGATCTTTTTTCATTAAAGACACTAACATCTATAGTTCTGTAAGGAAGATCAGCAACATCTTTGATATGAAACACAAGCTTCTCGTTCCAAATGGGGTTCAAGTCTTTGTACTGGACTTGAGTTCTGAGTCTTTGATTCTCGAACTCTACTTCTACAAAGGGTGATGAAGAACCTTCTCCATCTTTAGGCATTAAGTTGTGTGCTGCCACCACCTCCACCACCAGCTTTTCTTTGCCGGCTGTCGCTTCCATGGCTGGAGAGACTGGTTGGTTCTTTGAAAAACAAATTGAAAAATAGATTATATTTTTAGAGAAAGATTAGATTTTTAGAAGAAGATGAAATGAAGCAGAGAGAGAGAAAAGGGTAGTGGAGACAAATTGGGATGCTCAAGGAAGGGAAAGCTAAAAAAGAAAATTGAGCAGTGAATCAGAAGAGCGTGCACCAGAGGAGCAGAGTTAGAAGCCGTGCAAGACAGTTACACTAGTCCAGAGTGGATATAGTGGAACCCACAAAACATTCTTAACGTTAACCTGCCCTTTTCATTGTATATGGCAAAGCTTAGTCCCATGGTTTTTCGCTTGTGTAATGGAGGGGGTCGGTCAACGAGCTGTCATTTTATCCATTAGATATTGATATTAATAAATTATTTTTTTTATAATTTTTTTTCTGAATATCTATTAATTAATTTTTATATAGCACGTAATACTATTAGTGAAAAACTAAATTTAGTTAGTTTTGAAAATAGTTCAAATTTAGTCAATGACCTTCCACATTAAATGTATACAAAATTATCTTATTATTTTTTTTTAATCACCATATTTTTTATAAGTTTTAATTAAAGTTTATACATATCAATATATAATATTTTTTTTATCATTTTTTTAGTTTGCTCATATAAAAAAATTTAAGCCTATATAATTCATTTATATTAATATTCAAAATTATCGATAGGTAAAGTTTAAATTTAATAAAATAATAATAATTTTATACATATTAAAATAATTTTAAAAATTGCAAGTTAAATAAAAAAAGTTAAAACTTATGATTAATATTAAATAAAACGTGAGAGATAATAGTAAATTATATTTTATTAATTGATATTATATTATCATACAAAATATTACATTATTTTTATCTATTTTTATATACATCATAGGATATATTTATTTTTTAAAAATTATCTTCAATGCACTTTTTTTTAAATAAATAGAAAATTAAATTTAAATTTATTATTCAAACTATATATATATATATATACATTTATTATTACACTATATATTAATATGTTAACCCATTCAATTAATAAATGGTAATTAATTTAAGAGAAATGTAAAATAAATTAGAAGGGAAGCAGTGAAGGGGGCAGAAGTAAAGAAGTAATAGGGTGATAGGCAGGGTGAATGGCAGAAGAATCTTCACAGTGACACAGAGGATCCCATATTTGATATTTTTTTCAAGTGGAAGAACCAAAAAGAACAACTACTCACTGTTCATAGTCTCGAAGTCCGATGTTTTTTTTTTTTTTTTGGGGTTTTCTCTGTCTTTTCTTGAGAATGTTTTGTTTTGTCTCTTCGCAACTCCATAGGCGCGTGTAACACGGTCCCTTGTAATAGTGACTCTTGTAAGTTTCTATGCCCGTCATATGGGCCCCCCCAGACTCCCGCCTTTCAAAATTTCAGTCCCTTCCTTTTTTTTGCCAAAGAGTCCCTTTCTTTTATAACCATATTCGAGTTTAGTTCTAAATCACTCCAGCAAAGAAAATATTGTCCTAATGTTATGTTACCATGAGAGATTTTTTCTCTTTGGTCTAAAATTACTAAATAAGTTAAAATCACTGAGTTTATAAAAATTATGTATAATAATAAAAGGTTTCAAAATTTTAAGTAGATAAACTTATTAATTAAAATTAATTGATGAAAATATTCTTACAAAGAGATAGGCTGTCAAAACGGGTGTCAAAAATACTTCTGGTGAGCTCACTTCGATAACTAATAAGTTAATATGAGATCTCATATAGAAAATTTTAGAGAGTAAAATGCACATATTAGATATTAAGATTTAAGAGAGTATTTTATCTTTATATTATCTAGCAATTAAAAGACAACAAACAAAAGTCTCTCATCGTTGCACAGTATCCATCAGAGTCTTGAGGTGGTTGCTAGCCATTTTGGCCGATGACCACCTCCTTCTTTCTTTTTTGTGATGTTTTCAGACTTTTTTTTAGTTTCTTCATTTATTTTTTCAATTTTAGTTCCTAGTTCTTTATATTTGGAGACTTTCTATATGGGTGCAGTTTTTGTTAGCCTTCAATCCTAGGAATTCAAAGATCTACTAGTTTCATGAAATTTGAAAGCTAATCCGAGAGTTTTCCAAACTTTTAGAAATGGAATGAGATAAAATCTTTCTGCTTATAAGTCATACCTCATTTTTATGGTTTATCATAGCAACTGCAATTCATGCAATCTCTTGAGAAGATAGTCAAATTTGCAAATTTGATCTTTAGTAGTATTATATAGAGTGAAAACCACAACAAAGCAACTCCTTAAAGATTTTAATGACAGATGCAGCAAACTTTGAACTTTTTTGGTTGTATTTTCAATTTTAGTTGAGATTAGCTGCAGAAATTCTTGTATAATTTTGTGTTGGCAATGAAATGAATTTGTGTTTAAAAAAAAAAAAAGTACTTTACCTTTTTTAGTAGATAATTTACGTATAAGAATAGGCCTATTAATTGCTCTGTGGACTTTCATTGCCTTTGAGCTTAGAATGGTATTATCACTAATAAATATGCAAAATTTGTTAACAACTCCAATATGCTCCTTTTTAATTTCTTTTTTTTTTTTAAGTACAATATAAATTTTAATTATTATAATGAAAGGATAAATTTTGTTTTATTTTTATTATATTAAAATACATAATAAATTATGATTTTAAATACATTTTTAACTCCTGGACTGAGATATTTATTGGTATAGGAATATGATATATAGTGTAAAGTTTTTGGAATTTCTGAAAGCTTCTGCTCTTCGCTCGTGCTGTTCATGCAGCTTTTGACTTATTTCTACTTCAACATTATTTCACACGCGTGGTCAGTTCACGGTTGAGCGCTGATCACTGGGGAGGGACCAGACTCAGACTCCCTCACTCTCCTTTTCTCAAACCGATTTGTTTTTAAAAGGGAAACTTATGGAGTTTGTCCATGAATATTTGATTCATAAAATAAAATATATCAAAACTATAAATTTGATATTTTCTTTTTTCATTTATTATTATTATTAAAAAAAGACTATTATATCTAAATAAATATATTGATTGCTAATTAGGTACGATCTTATTGACTTTTTTATCTCTTTAAATATATAAAAAATAAAAAAATTTCATATTCGAGTCTCCAAAATCATTGCCAAATTAATTAGATATTTTAAAAAAATGAAAATTATTACCAAATTAATAAAAAATATTAAAAGGGAGAGTAAGTTATTTTCTACGTAACCTATTTTAGCTAAATAAGTTTTTGAAAATATTAATTCAAACATCGTCACGAATAAGTTTAAAGTCTGAATTAAAAAATAATTTGTATTTCAGAAATTTATTAAAAATATAATATTAAAGTCTGAATTATGACTTTCTAAACTATGACAAACACATATTGAATTAGATGGAAAAGAAAATTCTTTGTTTTGATTGTAATGAAATTTGAAAAGATTTGTTACCTTATAAGGGAAAGATTTTGAGGCTTTGACAAAAGACCAATGGATTTGGCTGAATGATGATGGCATATGACAAAACTATATGAATATTTCATGTGAAGTACCTTCCACATATGCTGGCAGATATTTTCAATTATTTATTTTTCTAAGTAACCATTAGTTTCTTTCCATTTCAAGAGCTTACATGCAAAATACACATTACAATTTTGCCTTGCTTTATACGAACATTATTAATTTAGTTAAAAAAATTGCACATTATTAATTTAATTTCTAAATTGAAATCCATGATTTCCATTTATATATTACCACTGCCGCAAGTGGTTTGGCTACCCTGACAGTGGTCAAATATATGTATGGCGTTGAAAAAGTCTCATTAAGTAATATTACTTCATTACTATTCTCAGAAATATGTAAAAAGAGGCATATCACCATTTTCGGGTAGTTTATTTTGCATATTTTCATATCATTCTTTTACTTGTATATTTTCTTAAAATCGCAAGGAAATTAAATCTTTTTTCTTAAGATTTTAAAGTAACTTCAAAAGCTAATTTAAGCATCAAGCTCCCCAATGCTTTTTGTTCATCTTGCAGGTTCATATCCAAATCTAAAAAGAATTCAATCCATCATCTTGATCGAACATCGATGAAAACCTATATATATGTATGTGTTTAAATATCATATGTTTTGAATTGGAAACTACTTGAAAATTATTTTTTTAATTTTCTAAAATATAAATAGCTTCTTTAGAGAAAAAAAATTAAATTGTTTTCCCCTTTTTTTTATAAAATAATTGTCATGTCCTGAATCCGAAAGCACGTAACCAGCATTAAGATACGAATAATGTATGTGGTTACCAGTACATATAGTAAGCCTGACATCACACTAAACGATAAAACTATCACACAATAATACTATAGACCCACATGTTAAAAAAAAAACCAACTAAAAATCAATTCAAATCAAAGCTGCACGGGGCTATTAACTCAATCATCATATAGAATCAATTAACATATTATTGATTTCTACTTAACAAACAACTTAAAAGATACAAAACAATACAATTAACAATTAATCAGAATATATGTAATAGAGGTAACATTACGAAATTCTAGAATAATAACACAATTATATGAATATTATTTATATAATTCAGTACTTAAATGCAGAATACTGCAGAAAAACAAAAAGGCAGTTTAACTCAATTCAAATTCTTTCACAAACTCATTTCACAACCTGAAAAGATAATTTGAAAAATAATAAGCGTTCGACTCAATGAATGATACTAATTAACATATTAATTAGGTGTCCTATAACTATGTATCTAATATTCA
This sequence comes from Reutealis trisperma, assembly GCA_947687605.1. Lineage (NCBI taxonomy): Eukaryota > Viridiplantae > Streptophyta > Magnoliopsida > Malpighiales > Euphorbiaceae > Reutealis > Reutealis trisperma. The sequence goes on from CANTUT010000050.1 coordinate 3,668,559, forward strand.
TGCTAGTGCAACGTGTCACATGAATAAATAAATCACATAAACAAATATGGATAGAATACAGTATATAGTACCATACTAAATCTCAATATGGGGAGCCAATCCTCTAATATTGGCTCTCTTAATCCAATAATCAGTCTCATATATCCAATGGGCCTGACCGTCACTAATCTATACCACACAGCCCTGACCCGACTGTCAGCAATCTTGGCGATGAGCAAGCCCGGCTAGCAGCCACTAGTCATAGCTTATCTTCTTAATCTCATCATAACCATATCCATAAATCCTAAGTGATACTGTATTCTCCCGATTTCATTTGTCAACCACAATCATTATGCAATAACGAATATCAATTTATCAATCACAATCAAATATTAATATGCATTTATGCAATAATAATGCATAATATACATATATAAATACATACAATAAATGCAGATACATGAAAAGAAAAATAATATGTTAGAGAGTATTACTCACCTAGTTAATGACACTCTTAGTCGATTCTCCCTTTAAAGTACAACCCTTAAAATCAGGAAGATGCCAAAAACATCGACACCTCACAATTTTCGATCAAACGCATGCCGAGTATCGCACCAAAAAGACGAGATGAAGCTGCTGGATTTGCCCCACATGCCACCACTAGAGCATCGCCAGCCGACCTTATGTTGTCGCTGCTAGTGGTGAAATGGAGCAATCTTTGTACCAGTGTGCTCATCTCAATGCAAGAAGCTCAAAGATCATTGCCACTTGCCGATATCTCGCCGAAAAACGTCAAAGAAGCTTCAATTTTGAATTTTTCGGTCTCCACTTCCAACGACAACTAGGAGGCATGGCTAGTATCATCACGAAGCTCACACCATTAGGAGTCGAACGAGACCATAATCGCCATATTCCAAAGTCAGAATCGGCCGAAATTCGGCGCCGGTGGAGCTTCCCTCTACACATTCGCCATCGTCCATCACCCAATCACAGTGCTGTTACTTCCTTTGGAATCACCGGAAGTGGGCTAGCTGCTAGAGGTGGCGGTGCAGCCCACCGCTAGCTGAAGATCCCTTAAACGTCTCTCTCTCTCTCTCTCTCTCTTCTCCATTTTGCTTGTTCTTCCCACAACCATTTGATTGGCTATTTCCTTTCCAGCCAATCAGATGGCTCTCTCCTCTTTATTTTATTTATTTATTTTTTATAAAAACATACACACACATATATATAACAAGTCTTATACTAATAATAATGATAATATTCTTAAATCTTGGGTAATATAAAGTTGATCTTTATAAATTTTCATAGTTACTAAATAAATCCAATATATGCTAAAATAAATAATTAACTACTTAATAATTAAAAACAAAATCCTGAAACTACAAAATAAATTTTCATATTGAAAGAATTTAATAAATTAACTTCGCAAGTAAATGAGTAAGTAAAATATTTTCTTTAAATTCATTATCAAAATTTAAATTTTAAAATTAACCATTATAATATTTTCATAATTAATTATATAAATACTTCCTTCAATTAAACACACATATTTAATGCTTGAATAAAATTATGATTAATAGTACATTTTCAAATTATAAAATATAAAACTTAGTAAAAATATAATTTCAATTTTTAGCTTTAGTAAAGAAAATAATAAAATATTATATTTCTATGCAAAATAAGATTTTATAAAATAAATAAAAAATCAAGTTGTTACAATAATATTTTTCAAATGGAAAACACAAGATTGTAATTATTTAAATGTAATATATGCATATCAGTATAGCTATCGAGCAAAATGTATTTCTTGCCGATGTGCCAAATGCAGCCAACGTATTATATCTAATTGTTCTGTTAATACGATCAATGAAACTAAAAAAAAAAAACTCATATTTATAATAAAATTTATATGTATTTCTTGAATGTAGTTAATATTGCTTTTCTATTTCAAATTATACAGATTAATCGTTATCAATAAAAGATTTTTTTATTTAAAACAAATTATAGTACACGCATATTAGAAAATATATACAAAAGACAAAAATTGAATATGTTTTATAAGCGTTTGACTCGATGACTACATAGGATAATTATGCTATAAATTATATTTCAATTCTCACATAGAAATTAAAGTTTTAAATGAAATGGTTCATTAACATAATATCAAAATTTCTCCAATTAAAATATTTTTTGAATCCTCAGAAAACTGATTTCTAATAAATTAAGATAACTTTACGTGACAATGTAGAAGGCCCGAGGAAGAATTGGGTCGCACTACGGTTACTCTTAATTTCCTGCAGTTTCCTATTAAAATTGCCATTGCCCACCGGTTGAAATCCCAGTAGATATCTTATTTTTATTAAATTAGTTTGCAGATAAATTAATAAAATTTCTTCACGAACTCACATGTCATAATTTAATATTATTTTTTTATTTTTCAAATTTTTAAAATTTTAAATTATATATGATAAACCTAGTTTGATTGATAATTTTTATTTTATTTGCATCCAAAGTAATATCTTTATTTTCATAGGATACCACCTTCCATTACCAAAAGAAATTTTAAAGTTTGAGTTGTTTTAAATAGATAGATAGATAGTGCTTGATAATACCATTAAGCTTAATCGTTTTAAGTTGCTATGATACCACATTTTTTATAAGTCTTAATTAAGCAAAAATCTATTTAAAATAGTAAGTTAAAATTTATACTAAATATAATAAAAAATTAAATTTTTAAATAATTTTATATTTTAAAATTATATTAGTTATATTATTAAATATTTAAATTTTCAGTTTTAGCAAACATTGTCTATCCTAAAATTGAGTATTGTACTTTATAACACAGGGTACTATGGAATGAACTTAAAATTTTTGGACTCCTACTTAAAATTTGAAATTTTTTTTTTTAACAATTTAAATATTCAAACTTGACAGAGGCTGAAGCTTAGACTGCAAGACAGAAAGGGGTGATAAGGGAAAGAAGAGAGTGTAAATTAATAAGTGTCTGAGTATTTGAAAGGCCCAATACAGACATCCACGCTTTTTTGTTGGAGACCAGACATCACAAATACTTTATCTAACATTAATATTTATCTATCCTTTTCATATACATTTTTTGTATTTTTATGTGCATAGTTTATAACTTTACCGTATATACCATTGGAGACACAATAGCTTAGTTGCCTTAAATCAAATAATGAAGTATACAATTATATTATTATCCACTATATATATATGGTGAAAAAATTTGGCTTTTTCAAAATAAAGGTGCAGAATAGCCACTCCTTATGTGTTGAGATAAGTGAGTAAAATTTTCATATTGAAAGGAGAGAGATTAAGTATAATTGAAAATCTCATAGTAAAAAAAGAATTTTTAAGTATAAGTGAAAATGGTCTATAAACTCGTTCTCTTAATATTTTGGGTTAGAAAATATTGCTAATTTTTCACATATATTCTTTCATTCTACCCTGAATGAATATCTTCTAAGTAATATTCAAAAATTGTTATCTTAATCATGGATGCTATGATTTGTATTTCACCTTTTATATATATATATATAGTTGCCTCAAAACTCCAAGATTGTCCTATATATGTTTGATATTGAGGTAGAAATTGTTTTTTCAAAAGATATGCAAGCTTCGTGGTGATGCACTTCTTGATTAGATAATAAATTTAACTTCGAACTGCTTATTCTCCAATATTAAAATAAATGTTTTTAACGAAAATGATTTTAGAGTGCTAATAAGCTCTCGGAAATGCATATAGTCATGTCTGCAACTATAAATGGCAACGGTAATCTTACCTCATTTAAATAAATATGATTTTACCAGAATATATAAATATATATATATATATATAAAGTTATCACAATTATACTTTAAAAGTAAAAAATTGAAAAAAAATAATAATGTTTTATTTAATATTCCTTTTTTTTTTTTATAATCACTCATCTCTCTTGCATCTTCCCTCTTTTTAATTTAAAAATAGTTCACTTATATTCCACTATGTAATTTGATTATCTCTATTGTTATATCCATTGATTACCACCAATTTCACTTTGCTATCATAAACCATCCTTGTTGTACCGTTATATTCAAATTGCCTCTACCAATTCCAATTCTACAATCACCATCTTATCATTATTGTGCATACTAATCATAAAATGTAGTAATCATAAACATTTAATGCTTTAACCAAAACCTAGTTTATATGTGCCACCATTATTAGTTATCGTCTTCTATAGACCTTGTGATACATGTGTCTTTTTCTCACAAGTCAAGACTACTTGTTTCATCAGACTTTATGAGATATAAATAAACCTAAAATTTAGGGTATATTTGTTTAATATGTCTATTTAATTAATATTTTCAATAAAGTATTTTTCTTAATAATTGCTCAAATAAAAACATCAAACAAACTTTTAGTTGGTTACTCGTTTTCAAATTGATTTTTATTAATAGAAAGCTTGATTTTTAAGATCATTATTCAGAATAAGAAATAGATTTTAAATATATAAATATCAAGTTTGAATATATGCTTGTAAATTCTCTAAAAAAAAAGATTAAATTATATAAAAATAAATTTAATTTTAATAAATGTGAGTATTTGTGATAGAAATGAAAATGCAGTAGTTGCCTTTTACTTTTTAGTTTTTGACTCTACGGTCTTTGATACAAATGTTAACTTTACTCGTATATGGTACTTCTCCACTCTCCAGTCCCCACTGGCAATTGGAACACACTGCCACCGTCTTTATTTGTTGTCCTCTTAGGCCGCTGCAGATGTGCACCTTCCAACTGAAAAAGAGTACACTTCGTTTTCTATTAATTATAAATATAAAATCTATTTATTTTTAATTATTTTTTTAAATTATATTTATTATATGAAAAATATTTCAGAAAACAATAATAAAAATAAATCATTTATAAATTTGTTCCAAACATAAAAATTTTGAAAATCAATTTAATTCTATATTTTAATTGCTTATTTTCAAATTCATTTGTGATTTGTTTGTTTTACATGGGCCGATAAAGTTTAGATTAAATGGTTATAAAGGAAATATATTATGCTAGGAATATTCAATATTTTATTGAATACTATTTTAATGCTAATTTTATATATTACAATGATAAAAAATTTTAAATAGTGGTATTAATTTTTATATTATTGTTAAAACAATATTATATTAAAGTTATTTTATTAGAAATTATTAATACTTTTAATTCTTTCAATGATATTGTATTTATTTCAAGCAATACCCATAATAAAATTAATAAAAAAAATTATAGTTAATGTGAATCTCATAAATTCCAATGAGGGCTTTACTACCTTGGCATCAAATAAAAAATTAATATAACATAATAGAATAATTTCATATAAAATTTTTATAAATAATAAAATTTATTAAAATACAATTGTATATTTAAAAAAATGATTTGCCCTTAATTTTTATATTAATTTATTAAAATTCAATTGTATGATCAATTTAACTTAATCATCGTTTCAGTTTAAAAATAGCTAATTTTAATTTTTAGTCTAATTTTTTTATAAAAAATGAAATTAAACTAAATTTCTTATGGTTTCGATTTGTAACCAAAACTATAACAAAAAAAATGATTTTAATTTTAATTTTATTCAGTCAGCTTCAGTTTGGTATAACGGTTCTGATTTGGTTTGGTCACCCCTAAGTTTGAGGATATATATATATATATATAGAGAGAGAGAGAGAGAGAGAGAGAGGTTAGTAGCCGAATTTGATGTTGACTTCTTATACGAGGTTGATGCAAATGGAAAAAAATTCAAAATGTTTTGTCGTGGAATTCATTATCAAGAATGCCATAGCCAGGCCCATTTAATGGCCACCATTGGATTAGGGTGATTGGGCCCTGAAATATTTATTTGGTGGGCCGTAGGCTCATATCCCAGTCACAAGTGAATTGAAATCCGACTGGGGGCATCTATCAGCAACACCAGCAGCAAAATGCTTTAATTTTGTCATCTTGGGTTCGTTTGTGTATTTTGCAACTTACAAAAGTGTCGGTTGGTAACTTCAATAAATTAAAAGAATTTCTTGATATGAATAAATAAACGAAAATTTCATATTTATTTATATGTGAGATTCTTTAGATAGAAAAATGAACTAAATATTTCATAAAACTGGAAAAAAAAATTGTGTTTGCAAATTTAAAACTTAGAATTTTAAGCTCTAAATAAAATAAATTTAAAATTAAATTTATCTACTAGTTGGAAATTGGAATCGTTTGTGGATTTCAAATAGCTACCATGATTGAACCTATCAAAACAAAATTAATAATTATTATAATTGATAAAATTTTAAAATTAAAAAATTACCATTTTAAGTGAATTAGAAATAATTGAAATTTTAAATCAATAAATTGATAATTTTTTCTTGGTGCTAGCCACTTATGTCCCCAAATAAATTAATAAGTTTTATCAAATAATTTAAAATAATGAATCAATATTAAATACCATTTAATCCAAATAAAGAAAATGCTTAAAATTATAATATTTTTAAATTGAATATCTATAACAATAACATTAATGTCAATCAAGTATGATTTGGTTGATTTTCTCTATTCTTTTAAAGGAGTAGAATTAGGATACTATTATATTTTTATGGAATGCTCTGTACTCAACAACGATAATAATAACAAACATTAAAAAATAATAATAACAATGTAATGGATTTTCTTGCAAATAATCTTGATTAAAATGCAATTATTCTATATCAAAATCTCGTTTTGAATTATTATTTCTTAACTAGTAATAAAACTATTTCCATAAAAATTGAAAAATTGTAGGTGTAAGCAATAATAACTAAACAAAAAGAAAAAGATATTAACGAATTTAGATGTGACCTAATTAATTGATAGCTCATCTAAAGATGGCCCCCATTAAAATCCAACTTTAGTTTCTATTTCTTTACAATTTCTTCCTTTTTTCTCTCCCTTTTTATTTTTTCTTTCCTTTTCACTCAATTTTCCCCTTTTTATTCTTCAAATCAAACATGTGAACCCTAATCTCATCATTTCTTAAACTAGTTGACTCCGTCTGTCATGGCGGTGACGCGGAAAAAGCTAACTCCATCTCCATCCAGCGGCTACAATTGCGCCGAACACTACTTCCTTTGATCTAAGCCGTCCTTTTGATTCCCTACGCGGTTGGAAACGTGCTTTGATATAATAAACCAGTTCTGTTCTAAAATCCCCACTCTCAGAAATCTCACGCTCAAACATGATTGGCTGTTAAAGTGGGCCTGCTGACAGAGCAAGTTGCGGCATCATCCTTGGGCGCGTGGGAGTTGTGCAAAGCTGATGTTGTATACGTGGCATATTTCTACTGGCCTGTTTCCCACATTAATGTGATAAACTGAAGTATTATAATTTTATTTTCCCTATATATTCTGTGTGGGGGAAAGATTGAATCCTTACCGTTGGTTTTCTAAAACAGAATGACAATCAGCCATAAATAAAGGAAAATTGGTTATTATATTGTCATTTACGTAAATGCCCATACTTGTAATAGAGAATTACAATGGTACCACGTTTCTAAAATCATTCACCGCTTGTGTCACAACAGCCTCCCCTAAATCCTTGGCGTACCAAATTGAAATTGGACATCTTTTTTTTTTTAATTTTTATTTGGACGTGAATAATTTAAAATAAAACAATATAATGGGTTATAATATTTAAATTGAAATTAAATAAATTAAAATAACTATGATACTTTTAAATTTCATATAACAAACAAAATTTAAATTCAATTCAAAATCATTTAAAAGTTAATTTGTGATGATATTATTTCTCTATAAATTTATATAATTTTAGGTAAATATTCATGTATAATAAAATTATTTTTAATATTTTACTGGGATAATTAAGATAGAAAATCACTAAACTCTGCTCTAGATTATAATATAGTCATCAAACTTTTCAATAATCACTAATTTTAATTTTAATTCTATTAAAATATTCTTATTTAAACTTCCCCAAAAATTTTTTGTAATTTAAATTTTCTTCCCTAATACTTTTGAAAAATTGATATTACAATCCATATTCAGCCAGTGTATGGATGAGTAGTACTAACTTGATCTACAAAAAAATATATAGAAGAATATTATTATTAAATCTTTAAACATATATATAATTAATAAATATAGTGTTTAAAATTTCATTATTAATTTACAGAATTACATTTTTTTTATTTGTGTTATAACATACAAATTTTTATTTTATTTTAAATTAAATTGTCATTCTTATCTAAAAAATAAAAATACTCATCATCCCAATAATTATAATAATATTGCATAAACTACTTGCTAATTTTATTTTATTAATTTTTCACATTTTGTATAATTGAGGCTCATTTAAATTGAATTAAATTATGGAGGAATGGACTTACAATTGATATTTATAAATGAGCTACTCAAACATGTATGAAGATCAGGAGTTCTGGTATTTTCAAAACCATGATAATACAACTCAATTCAACTTAACTTTAATTTTAAAATTGATTAGAATCGGTTTTATGAATTATTTATTTTCTTTCTTAATGATTTTCGATTACGTATATAACCTAAAAACTTTGTACTTTTAATGTTTTTTCCATTTTATCTAACTCTTTCAATTATGCCATATTAATGCATATAAAACCAAATTTTCTTCAAAAATAGAAAGTAAAATCAGGCAAGATTTGCTTAGTTGGCACCAGAGTATGACACGTATATTACACGTGGCAACTAATGAAATTTAAAAAAAAAATTACTGCCACGTATAAAAAATGATGCATTTTATTATGATAAATAAAAAATATTATCTATTAAGTTTTTCTTTTTGCCATCTATTAAGTTGAAGTATTATTCAAGATTATTTCTTAAAACTCGATATAATGGGAGAATGATGAAAGATAAGAACACAAGCTAGACAAGAGAAGGATGAAGAAAACTAGTGACCAAGAGCCAACAAGATCTAAGATGGACTAATGAAGAATATAAATCATAAGTAGAAAAACTAAAGTCACATTCAACAAAAAGAAAATGTAGAAAAACTAAAGTCAAACAAAATGAAAGTGAAGAAGCAAGAAAAAAAAAGTACTTGAAAATTCAAAAACAGAAAAAAGAAATAATTGATGCACCTCCATTACCTTGTGAATTTTGGGGACAACATATCTAAGCAAATAGAGACTATCATTGAGCCTCTCTATTCTCTCCCTCTTAGCCATAAAATTCTTTGTCGACATCCCCTTCTTCTCCCTCTTTTGCTCACCACCACCACCAGTCATAATGCTTTTGGCATTTGAATTGCTTTCACCATTACTCTTCACACTCTCTTCCACCTTACCATCCCTATTTTGCTCATTAGAATCATAATTTAACCCAAAACATCAAAGCTCACTTCCTCAATTTCACCTTTTTCGCTTTTTTTTCTCTTTCCTTCTCATTTCTCCCCATTTTCTCCCAATTTTTCTTTCGTACCTTAGCCCTGATATCTCTAAATTCCTTACTTTATCTCCATTTTGTCTTAAAATAGTTTGCTTCTGAAAAGGAGCTAGTGGTGAACCCACATGATGCAAAACCTCAAGTGACCTCAAAACCTTGTCCCTGCTCAAAAGCAAAAAATTTATTGAAGAAGCATCATCGAGTCCTACATTACCGAACCCACCACTACCTCCTTCACCAAGAGTGACAGCATTATCAACTAAGAGAGCAACTAGGAAGTAAGAGGGGATAGGAAGAACAAAGAAGAGGATGGTGAATAAACTGAAATCCTAACTTTCAGTTTGAAGAAATAAGAAGATGAAGAAAAGAAAGAGGGGAGCGGAAGAATAAAGAAGAGGAGGAAGAACAAAGATGAATAAACGATACATTTTATATGTGGCAAGTAAGTTTTTTTTTTTTAATTCCATCGGTTGCCATGTGTAATAGATGCATCATACTCTGATGCTAACAAAGCAAATTTTGCTGGATTTTACAATCAAAATCATCGAAATGCTATTTTAAAGAAAATTTGATTTTATAGACATTAGTTTGTAAAAGTCAAAAGAATTGGATAAAATGAAAAAAAAAAGTTGAAAGTTTAGTTTTTTTTTTTTTTTTTTTCATATCAAAGGTTGATCTTCATTATGACTTATTACAACTAGTTTCAAAATATAGTTTAATTTATAAATATTTACATTTTGAATATAATATAAATACTATATGACATGTAAATAATTTAAAAGAATATTATGTGATATTATTTTTCAAATTATGGTACCTGTTAGACAACAGAACTTTTTTATAAACTACATTCTTAGTGTGAGTTACTTTCTTTTCATTTGGCTTTTCACTTTTGACAAATACTTTCACAATTGATCTCAAACACCTATTGATAATGTAACATATAATTATATAGAGTAAAGATACCTTTACATTAAGTATTGTTTGTTCATGTGCTTTATTAATAGTCATTATAAAATAAAAACGCATAACTAACTTTTTTTTTTTTAAATGAAAAGGATATTCCTTATTTTCACCTGGTGACAGTAGTATCCTTAACAATATAAACTATTTTTCTACATACTGTCATACTATTATTTTTGCATGTATAATATTTCTATTAAAATTTTTTTTGCACATTATCTTGGTTTCATTGAGTAATATTATCAGAAAATTTACTTTTTAGTTATAACTTGTAAGGTGATAAGCCATTTGATAACTATGTGTTTAAAAACTATTATTTTAGTACAATCCACACATTATTTTTCTTGTTACATTTGAAATCACTGTTTGATACTCTCTCTCGATCTCTCTATTCAGTTTAAATGAAACTATTTCAAATTTAAGAAAATTAAGCATTTATGAAATTTTACAAATAAAATATTTAAATATAATTTGGCTCTTTATAATTATATGGTTACGTAATATACTGAATTGTGTTAAAAAAAAGTATATTATTCATGAAATAAGTCATGGAGCTTATGAGTATTATGTTGTATTTGAATTTTGTACTTGTGTGTTTTAATGTGAGTCTTAGTATTAGCAAGTAATAGAATGAACAGAAAATAAGAATTTTTTTTTGAATTTATGATAATTCAATCAATTCAAAATAAATATAAAATAAAATATCTTTTGATTTGAAATAAATATAAAATTTCATTTAATTTTTATTTTTTTCAATTCGTATTAAAAAATTTACTCATTTATATATGTCACAACTCAAACATGAGAGCACGTGACCGGCACTGTGACACAAATGGTACACATGGCTACCAATACCCGTGGTAAGCCTAACTACTCGTTAAACGATAAAACTAAGAAGTGATAGCAGTAATTGTCACAGAACGGGCTATGGCATCACACTTAAGCAGAATTGGCCATATATCACATTCGATTAACGCCACTCATGCAAATATATTACGTCATATTACAACTTATATAGATTTTGCTTAATAAGTTCATAACAATCAAATTAACAAAGAAATAAATAATGAAAATATAACTATGCGAAGTACTAGAATTTCAATAATACAAAAAAATATAATTTTAAATACATAACTGAATATTAAAAATACAATGATATTGCTAGAGAATAAAAAGCAAGAAAACTCATTTAAATATCTTCATGAGCTCATTTCATAACCTAAAAAAATAATTGAACATAAATGAGCGTCCAACTCAATGAATGATACTAATTAATATACTAACCTGGTATCTTATAAGCATATTACTAATGTTCATATTGTGCATTATGTCACAGATACCGATAAATCACACAAGCAAATAATGATGAGATACAGTTTACAGTACCATACTAAATCTCAATATGAGAAGCCAACCCCTTATCATAGCTCTCTTAATTAAATACTGTCTATTAATCTAATACTAGGGTTATAGCCGTTCCAGCAGTGCTGATCCAACTTGCCGTAACGAGGCGATGAGTAGGCCTTCAGCCTCCAACCACCAGTCTTAGCTCATATTATCCCAATCATCATAATCATATTCACATTCCTAAATGGCACTGTATCATCCCAATTCCATATGACAACCACAATTAATATGCAATAACAAATATTAATTCATTAATCACAATCAAATGTTAACATGCATCTATACAATAATAATGCATACACACACACACACACACACACATCTCTCTCTCTCTCTCTCTCTCTCTCTCTCTCTCTCTCTCTCTCTCTATATATATATATATATATATATATATATATATATATATATATATATCATTTGGTTACTTACGTTGAATGCTTTTATAGTCTTTTTTTAGACTTACTTTTGGTACTTGTCTATATTTTTTTATATTTGATTACAAACACTTTTAATCATTATTCAACATGTCATCATAACTGATAATTTCATAAATTATAATCACATTAGTATTTTTACAAATAAACAATGGGCTTCTAAAATTACTGAAGATAAAAATTTAGAAATAATATACTCACAAATTTGTATCTCATGAATCTATGATATATTTGGATTAATTTGAATAGAAATAATTTTCAATGTTGATAGTTGAAACTCGGTTGTAACATAAAAAATTAAGAAGAATTAAATTTAAGTAAAGTGTTTCAATGTTGATAGTTTAATTTCGGCTATGGTATAAAAAAATTAAATATTAAATTTAAGTATTTGTAGAATCATAAACGACTTTTTTTTTTTTTTAGAGAATGACATATTATTATAAATAAAAATTTTGACATTTGATAATGCAAATAAGATGTTCCTCATTGTTGTTAGATGAACTTTCAATTAGTATACTTTATTTTTGTGCTGCATCTTTCCATAGAACCAGAAATAAAATTTATAATTTACACAATGAAAGTTAAATTAGAATTTATATAATTTGTTAATATTTGAATAATCAAAGTCAAATTAGAATTTCTCTAATTTAAAAAAAAAATATTTTTTTTATATTTTTCTATTATTAATAATTTTTGAGCGCACTTCTTAATATTTTTTCAAAAATTAAGAAACTTGCTCAAAAGCTTCTTAATATACGAAAAAATATAAAAAGTAAATTATTCTAATTAAATTTTTATTGAAATTAAATATAATTAATGTAATATTAAAAATAATAATTATTTTCTTATTATAATTGAATTCATTATTTTTTATTCAAATTAAATTAGATAATATTAATATGATTAGATAATAATATTATGTAATTGTAATAATTATATAATTATAAGTTTGCAATATAGTTAATTATATATTAAATAATAATTTATTATTTTATTATTTTTATTAAATTAATATTTTTTAGTTAAATTAAACACAATCAGATATTAAATATAATTAATTATATTAAATAATAATTATTTTATTTTTTCTTATTCTAATTAAATTTATCTTTCCTTATTTGAATTAAATATAATTAGATAATTTGATCATTTAATTATTAAATTACTATATTATCAATTATAAATACACAATTAAAAAAAATAAGTGAGAATTCTTATATAAATTTGCTTATCAATTCTTTCGTATATTTTATATAGTATAGATACATATATAATTGAATATTTTGAGGATTAATAATTGTATGCGGATTACAATTTTCTGGTAGCCCTACATAGCCAGTAAAATTATATTAGTATTAAGTGCAGTTAAATAAAATGAATTATATATGTATATAATACTGAAAAATTCAACTGGTATATTCTTTTCATAAAATTATATAAATGGTAAGTCGATATATATTATAAGGTGAAAATCCATTTCATAATAAATGCATGCCCAACGAAATTGGATGATGAACATAAAAAGTCAATAGACAATTAATATATATATTCATACACGACTGGGTCAAAAGTGATTACATCTAATAATTATATTATTTGAGGAATTATAAAATTTCTCTCACATAATTGGGTCTATATTTCCTGAATTTTTTTTAGGTATTATTTAATATTAAATAAGTAAGTTAAAAAAGCATAATTTCTTGATAATTGAAAAAATTTGATTTATTTATTAATTATTATTAAAAAAAAATTTGAAAAATAAGACATTTACTTTTTGAATTTAGAGAAATACATTTTTTTAGAGGAACTAAATAAGTTAAATTTTATTGCTTGAGATAAATATAATTGACGTATCTACCCTCAATTAAAAGAGACTAAATAAATAGAGGCTAAGTATATGATTTTTTTTTCTTGGAAAGTGAAAAAATTCAATTATAAATTTATTTCAAATATAAAAAATATAGAATTCAATTGAATTTTATATTTTAAGTTGCATTTTTAAAATATGAAAAATTAAATCACAATATTTTGTATTTTTCCCCTTGGTTTTATATAACCAATCTTGCAGTCTGTTATGAAAAAAATATTTTTAATTAATTTTAATGCGTCATAAAAAAGTAATGATATATAAATATTATTCTAAATAAAATGATATATAAATATAAAATAATTGTATATTTTACATAAGTAATAGTAATTATTACTATAATAGATGTTTAAGGCAGTTTCCTCGTTAAAATATTTTTATTTTTTTATACTAATTATATTCAATAAAAAAAATTACGGGAGAATATAATGAAAACAATATACTATAAGACTTCAAAAAAAAGTAATATAATATAATTATATTACTTATTTTTTATTTTTTTATATTGTTAGTTTTTTATTTTTTATATTGTTATTCTTTGTTTAATTTGTTCAAATAAGGTTATTATATGAAAAAGAAAAAAAATAAAAAAACTCTACTGGATTGGAAAATATTGAGTAAATTTTATTTTTTGATGTTGACATCATATTTTGTTTGTTATAATTAAAATAGCTTACATTATTTGAATTGAATTTATTTATTAGTTTTTTCATTATTGGTTCAACTGCAAATTCTTACTCATTTATTTTTAATGTCAGTTGCTAGAGAATGGTAGAGCCGGAACCTAACGGTAGATTAATGTCCTTTTATTTATATATATTTTTTATTTTATTTATGTTACATTTTTGTACGAAAAAATTGCCACTTATTAATTTAAATATCGAAGTGATTTTTTAAATATATTACTTAGATCCCTTTATAAGATTATTTTACAAGTCAACCAGCTCGCCAGTTTATATACTAGAAATCAGCCTTTTATTCGAGTATATCTATTTGCATCATTAATGTTTGGTAGGTAATATTATATATATATATATATATATATATATATATATATAATTAAATTTTTTATTCTCTAGATAAATCATTACTTTACAATTGATATTCTATTTACATGTTTTGCTATAATTATGAATTACATATATTTTCAAATCCATTTTTAGCCAAATATATAAATAAAAGCAATATAATTGAGCTAGTAAGTCATTTTTTAACTTCTCTTTCCTTCCATAAATCATTTATTGATATAATTGCTACTTATTGTATGTAGAAATAAGTAACTTAAATAACTTGTCAAATTTCAAAAATTTTCACTTAAATTAAAATTAAATTTAAAAATTAAAATTTATTTAAATTTTAAATTAAAGTAATATTAAAAATTTAAGGTTTATATGATTTTTTGAGATCATAACTTAAAATATCTATTATTCTCACAAAAAGTTTATAATTTCATTTTTATTTTAAATTAATGAATTTAAAAAAAATAAAAAAGGGTATAAGCACGATGCTAGCTTTGAAGATAGTTCCATTATTATTGAATCAAATGCTCGTTAGGAGTACCGTTTACTGTTACCGTAATTTTTTAGACTTTTATCATTAATATATATATATTTAAAAAAAAAATAACTTTGGTTGATTTCAATAGTTGAAATAAAGAAAATCAAATTTAAAGTTGTCCTTTTACAAAGTTATGGAGGGTAAATAGCTCTAAAAATTATCAAATTTTAGAATTTTTTCAATATAGTCACAAAATATTTTTTTTTTGCCGAGAAATACCGAAAGTTTCAATAACTTTTCAGAAGAAAGTCAGTGACCGGAATTTAGGCTGAGATAATATTATGGCATGCCACATCATTAAATTTGGCCATGTCACTTTGCCACATATAATTAATTTTCTTAATTTTTATTTCATTTCTTTTCTCTTATTTTTCTTTTTTTTTTTCCAAAAAATATTATTTTTTCTTAATTTTTTTTCTTCTCTCTTTCTTTCTACATGACATTAACCTAAAATTGAAAATGAACAAAAATCAAAACACCAGAAATCACAATCAATCTAAGAACTCACAAATCAAACATTAGAAAATGAATAAAAATTAAATACTAGAAATAAGAATCCACAAATATTCTTATTGAAACTCCAAGAACCCATAATCAATTCAAGACCCGTTTTGCCCTTTCCTTCAAGCACCAAAGATGATTTAACATAAATCTATCTTGAACTACCAAAATCACTCAAAGACCAAAACCCCAACTTGAAGAAGAGAATGGTGCTAGCAGTGGTGATGAAGCTCAAGCTCGCAATTCCAATGCGAATTGGATCAGACTCTTTGACGGCGGCCTGCAATCCCTTTCAATGCTTTCAATATGAAAGGAACAAGAGGTAACACACATCAAATGCTTCTAGATTTCCTCTTATTGCTAGAATCATATTCAAAAATCTCATCTTGTCTCATGTCTCTTTTTCTCCTCAGTCCATGTTCACCAAATTAAGCAAACTTAACTAACCCAAAACCAATGCGAAATAATAGTTTCAAAGCAAAATGCAATCATCACAAATAGATGAATCAAAAATTTAAAAAGGGAAATGATGTCATTTTGGAGATTCAAGTGACAGAGTTGAGCTTCAAGAATCGCAATTAGATTGTCTGTGTCGATCTTCGAAATCTTCAGGGTTTGAATTTCCCTGAGGAATTGAGCAACGTCACTTCCTTTTGACTCAGTTTTTTATTTCATTGCTTTTGATTTCTTTTTGCAGAGAAAGATTAAATATTGATGAAGAGTGACTATAACAGAGAAGAACATAGAAACTCAATAGACCCAAAATCGTGGAGGCGAACGACGAAGGGGAAATGATGGTCTCTGATACTTGCGTCAATATTGGACTAGCTAGGGCACGTATGATATGGAGGGTGAGCAAAGTTTGATAGAAGAGAGGAGAATTTGTGGGTGGATTTTGTTTAGTTAATGGCTATGGTGAGTAGTGGAATTGGGTGGAGGATGGAAGGTCTGATGGTGGTGAAGAGTGAGGATTTATGGGAGGATCGAAATGAAAAGCAAAGTCAATTGAAGATTTTGGTTTTGGAGAGATAAGAAAAAAGAAAAAAGAAAAAAATTTAATTTTTTTGAAAAAATAAAAAAAATAAAAAAAATAAAAATTAAGAAAATTAATTACACATGGCATGGTGGCATGGCAAAATTTGATGATGTGGCATGCTACATCATCTCCTCAAGGCTTGGATTCCGGCCAATAACCTCCTTGTGAAAAGTTTTTGAAACTTTTGGTATTTCCCGGCAAAAAAATTTTTTTTGTAACCATATTTAAAAAATCGCTAAAGTTTGATAATTTCTAGAGCTATTTACCCAAGTTATGGATATTACAAAATTAGTCACATTGTTGGATGCAGGAAACATGTAGTCCCACTACCAAATTTAAATTTTTAAATTCATAAGGTTTCAAATTAAAGTGTTACAAATTAATACTCTTAATTATTGTTATTATTATTATATGCATATGCCATAAGGTCCCCTCCAAAATTCTTTTTGATAGTTTACCAAAAAGAAAAAAACATTGATCATGACATGATATTGTCAAATTATATTATATCAAAGAGAAACTATCTAAATGAAAAGCAATGTCTAACTAAACAATAAACATATAAGTGTAATAAGTAACAACATTTTACTTTAGGTCAAAGTCCATGAATAGTTATGATCAATATGTAAGATGAAAATTTTCTCATGATCAATACATTTTTCTCAACAAACAAAGGTCTTACTTGCTTTCAAAGCACCTTTTACATATATATATATATATATATATATATATATATATATATATATATATATATATATATATATATATATATATATATATTACATGTCAAACAAAAATACAAGGAAAAAAAATTGAATTAATATTTTAGTTATAAAGTGTGTTTCTTGTAAAATAAAAATTAAAAAATTAGAATTTCAACAAAAATTAGAGATAAAAAAAGGAAGAAAAGTGTCATGCAGGATACTGTAAAGTGGTGTTTGCAAATATTTAAGTGAAAATTAAGTGTTGAATAATATAAGTAATATGATTTTTAATTTGTAAAAATATTTAAAAATTCAATCATTTATGGTATTGAATATAAATTTTAAATTAAAATTTTCTATTTATTATTAGAAAAAAATTGATTTAATTGAGATTTTTAAGATAATTATTACTTAAAAGTTGAAAATTTATTTTTTGAAATTAAAAATTTTAATTTTAAATATTGAATCATATTGTTAAACATTGTCTAAATTTAGAATTATTTGAGAAAAAAGTCTGATTTAAAGGTAACTTTCTTTATACTCCAAACAATTTAAATTATTAGTTAGAAAAGAAAAATGCAAGGAGAGATAAATGACCCACAAAACTTTTTTTTTTTTTAAATCAAATCAAAGAATTTTATTGAGAATTTTTATTAATAGAAAACAAAGGCTCAATAAAGGATGAAGCCACTTGCCATACACATAAGCTAGCGTTGTTATTAGATGCTCTTATAAGACAATGAGCAACAATATTAACTTGCCTATAAACAAACTTAATACAATAATTTTATACTAATCTAAGAGACAACTTACAATTATCGACCAAAGTACAAAACTTATAAGCATCACAAATAGAAGATGCTAAAGTATCAACTACTCTTTTATAGTCTATCTCAAAAATAACCTTGCTAAAACCTAAAGAATGAATCCATAAAATTGCTTTGCAAAGTGCAGTGGCCTCTGCTTCATGAGCTTCCATGTTTCCAGCAATAACTTTGGAAGCACCAAAGAGAAATGCTCCAACATTATTAGGAATAATAAAACCCTTCCCAATAGAGTGAAGATAAGAGAATAGAATTATGTCTAAATTACACTTTAAGTATCCAGCTGCTGGCTTTTTCCAACGTAAATTAGACCTGCATACTTCTCGCGACGAAAATCTTAAAGCTGATTTAATTCTTGTCATTCATGCAAAAAAGTAAGGCTTTCGCTTACAAATGCGACAGGAGAATGATAACCCACAAAATATTAAAATTAATATTTTGCAAAATTTTAATCCTTTATAGATTTTTTTTAAGAAAGTATAATTTTATAATTTTAATGGAAATTTCTTAAAACCCGAATTTATATAATTTAACATATTCCTTTTAAATAATATATATAAAAATAAGAAGTAAAAAGAGAAAAAAGTGATGACAAGACAAAATGCAGAGTAGCAATTGCATGTTAAAAATTGAAGTTATTATAAGACCAAAACTAATTTTATTATTATTATTATTTTTTAATTTATCTTGTAATAATAATTGGAAGAACAGCCATGGACTATTTTATTTTGATTCTTGTAACTGTAAGATTCGGACAACCCCAGTGGATTCAAATCTGACCCATGTCTTTTGTTGTTTCTGAATGATCGTAATTAAAGCCGATAAACAAGGGCAGCATCGGAATTAAATTTCACTTAATAAAACGCTTTTATCTTCCTAATTAATTTTCATTTAATTAAATTAAAATAAATTAATAACAACAGGCAATAAAAATACTTACTTAAATTATTATTAATAAAAAAATAATCTTGATTCTTGACCCAAACCCAAATCAGCTGGGAGGGAAGAAAAAGAACAAACACGTTAAGCAAACAGGGAAAAAATCAAAGAAAACGAAAACAAAAGTTCATTGCTTTAACAGCAAAGAGGGCCACAGAGAGAGAGAAAGAGAGGCTTATTCTCTTCTTCAAATAAAGTTTTGAACTTGTAGAAGGGTTTAAGCTTCTCAATTTATATATATATTTTTTACTTCTTTTTTTTGTTGATTTTTTTGTTGGTTTTTCAGTGTAAATCGATTTTTAGTTGTACCCATTGAAGGGGAATAGAAGTTCATATCATTTTCTTTGGTCCTTGAATTTGAATGGTTATTGTTGAAGGCTTGTTGAAGTAGATCGAGGAGCAACCCAAGTTTCTGATCTGATCAATTTCACTGAAAATGGTATTCTTTTTTGTTTAATATTTTTGCAGTTTTTATCTCTGTTTAATTTGATTTTGGGGAATTTTAAGTCTTTTATTTGTGTAAATGATGTTCAGTTTCTATACAATTTGTGGGTTGTGGTTGTTTTACTTCGTTGTTGACTGATCTGTGCTTTTCTTGGAGCTAAAGTATATGCTAATTTCGCATTGCCATTTTCTCTTTATTTTGTGCTTTGATGTTGTGATTGTGATCTAGTTGATATATGTGCTGCTATGGTGTTTTTTGGATGTGCTCATTTTAGTTTTATAAGGAGAAGTGTAGACGCTGGCATTCTTTGTTTACTATGTTAAGCAAAGTCATTTATAGAACAATGAAAATGGAAATATTTAGCCCTAAGGTTTTAGTCCAACTAGATTAGCATTTACCAGTGCTCGATTTGTTGGTTGCTGATAATTGTCTAGGCATTAGAATTAGTAATGGAAAATGGTTAGCTTTTTCAGTATTAGTCAGCTATTCATTATTTGATTCTCTTAATATCAAATTTGAATTGGACTATGCTTTATTGAATTGCAAAAGAGTCTTGCATTGGAACTAAAGGCCTTTTATCTTTGTGATTTGGGTTAACGACTAGAAAAATTCAAACTTTTTGCCTGAATTTTAGTTGTGGTCAATGCTTTATTTTGTGTCAATTATATTTATAACCTCTAACTGTGTCAATTAAGGGTAGACTTAGCAGTGCATGTGACAAACCTCTCAAAATTTTAACACGGCATGTATTTCATATTTTCATTCACAAAATTTTCTCATTAGCATGTGATGTAACATATTTAGGTGAAAGAACCCATATGAAATTATTAATCGTATTTTAAATGTTAATTATTATTAATGTTTAGAAGAATATGAAATAAAAATTTGGAATTTTCACCCTCACTCGCTCGCCAACCCTTCCTCTTTTCCTTTAAAACTGCCATACCATATGCTAATGAGAAAATTTTTGAATACAATATGACATGTTAACAATTTGAGAGTTTTGGTATGTATCCTTGCAAGTTTACTGTCATTAGAACCAATATTATAATTAAAGGTTATGTATTAATTGATACAACTTAAAAAATTGGCCATAATTAAAACTTGGACTAAAAGCTTGGATTTCTTAAATCATATAAGTATTTGTGATTTTATATGCATTATCTTTGATAACTCAAGCCAACTTAATTGTGCTTAAGTTTATTAAATGAAGGGTTAATTCCTACCAAATCTGATTGACCATATGAATAATTTCACATCATTCTTCTTTCCCGCAATTTTGTATGATTCCAAAATCATGATCAGTGCTTTCAAAATTGCAACCACCAATTCCTTCCTCAAATTCCAGCAAAACTCAGAGACGGTTTCAACTTGGATGATCAGTAAAAACTGACTGATTGAGTGCAGAATTATCGAGTAGATGGCTTTTAGCTGTAGTGTAGTCTCATGATTTATTTTTCTATAGTTTACTTTATGAACAACATTTTTTTCCCCTGCTAAGCATCTTCTTTGTTGGTGAAGAGGATCTCTCCGTTATATTGGTCATGATTCTTATGCTGCATATGTTTTTGGCAAATCAGTTCCTAGTGTGGTTAAATATGGACCTATTAGAAATGAACTTAGCCTTGTAACTTGATCCTCTGAGCTAAATTTTGGCGTAATTTATTTTGTTAACTTGATCATTTGAGATGGGGGTATGGAATGGATTTAGCGGCTTCATTTAATTAATGAAATAGAGATGGATTTTTTTTCTCCATTCCACTTGGTTTAGGGCTACTTATCCGGAAAAATCTAGAGCCATCTAATCCTTTTTTAGTACTCCCCTGCAAGTCATTTTGGATTTGCCCTTCACATTCATATCTCCTTCAACTTCTGTCTGCTTAACATTGTGTATTGGTGTATTTGTTGTCTAAAATGCATATATCTAGACCATCTCAATCTCCCATTTCTCAACTTCTCCTGAATAGGTGTCACTTCCACCTTTGAAAAAAAAAAAAGGGTGCTGGTACCCTCGAACTTTTCTGCTGATTTACCATTAGCACTCTTTTATCCATTGTAGGATGCATATATAGTGTATGAAGAAAAAATCATATATACACACACACACACACACACACACACACATATATATATGTATGTATGTATGTATGTATATATATATATATAGAGAGAGAGAGAGAGAGAGAGAGAGAGAGAGTAAAATATGTTACTGACTATAGATGTTAGTGCTTACTTTACAGATGCATGGAGTGGTGATATTTAAAACATCTCTTTATTCAGTATCCGTTGGTTACTTTGGATTAGTCCTAGAATCTTTTATTGATTTCTCTGTTCATGCATTGGAACCAAGAACAAAAAAAAGTTGTTTTCCATTTCAATAACTGAAGTAGATATATGAAAGTAATTGTTTGCAACACAAATACAATATATGATGCTTAAATCTTATAAATTTGGCACACAATGATACAATTATTACATTGAAGCAGTAAATCCTCAACACTCTTTGTTTTGCAGGCTGCTGCTGTGAGTTTGGTGGTTGGATCTCTTGTTTGGTTGGAAGATCCTGATGTAGCTTGGGTTGATGGCGAAGTTGTGGAGATTAATGGCGAAAATATTAAGGTCCTTTGTACATCTGGAAAGACGGTGGGTGCTTTTATTACTTTCCTCAATGCCTATGTTTAATGTATGTATCAACCTTGACTGATTATATTTGCCAATTGTTGAAGTGACAATTCACCATTTTTATGTTGTTATGTCTAGTTACTTGTTTCTTATCGATGGATCTTTAGTGTGATTTTAATATTGTTTTCCTTTATGTGAATCTATAACATGAAGAAAGAAGATACGCTGACCTGCCTTTCTTCACTATACTTTTTGGCTAATTGTAGGTTGTTGTTAAAGCTTCCAATGTCTATCCTAAAGATGCTGAAGCCCCACCTTGTGGAGTGGATGATATGACGAAACTGGCTTATTTGCATGAACCAGGAGTTTTACAGAATTTAAGATCAAGATATGATATGAGTGAAATTTATGTGAGTATTTGTGAATAATAAGCAGCAATTTTTTGTTCTTATACTTTTTGTTTGGACGGCAAATGCTGGATTGTTATTTGTCTGAATGTATGCTTTTATGCTTTCTATATGTTGTATTATGCTTTAATGGATATCAAGATACCTTTCTTGTTTTCCCTTACATCTTCCACGCTTTCTGATCTATTAAGGCTAATACACTAAATTGTGCCTCCAGACTTACACAGGGAATATATTGATTGCTGTGAATCCTTTTAGAAAGTTGCCACATCTCTATGATAGCTATATGATGGCACAATATAAAGGGGCAGGCTTTGGTGAGCTTAGTCCACACCCCTTTGCTGTTGCAGATGCTGCATACAGGTACACCATTTCTAGTAGTTGGAAGCTGTTCATTTCTTTCCTCTTTACTCCTTCAAAACAGAAAATGCTGTTGCTTGTGGATACAGGCTAATGATCAATGAAGGAATAAGTCAGTCTATTTTAGTTAGCGGTGAGAGTGGGGCTGGTAAAACAGAAAGCACGAAATTGCTTATGCGTTACCTTGCTTACATGGGAGGGAGAGCTGCTGCTGAGGGGAGGACTGTTGAGCAGCAAGTCCTGGAGGTGACCTATTCATACAATTTTATTCTAAAACACGCAGATATAAAAATTCAAGAAATCTGATGTTGCAGGATGATTGACAGCATACTTACATTTGTATTGTTCATCATTTTGCAGTCCAATCCTGTTTTGGAAGCATTTGGTAATGCCAAGACAGTTAGAAACAATAACTCAAGGTGGGAAGATCTGTAATAAAAACTTTCTTCATATAGTTATGAATTTGATAACGTGTGTTTAAATGGGCTGTGTTCTCATTTACATGCTATCAATACTGCAGTCGTTTTGGTAAATTCGTTGAGATTCAGTTTGATCAGAGGGGAAGGATTTCAGGAGCTGCTATCAGAACTTATTTGCTAGAAAGATCACGTGTGTGTCAGGTTTCTGATCCTGAGAGAAATTATCACTGCTTCTACATGCTTTGTGCCGCACCACCGGAGGTAATGGATCTTAGATTCTGATTGTTGCTTTATGAAGAAAGGACTTTGTCAGGAGTCAATATCAATCCTTTCATGAGCTGGATTTATATAATTGGATTGGATATTATGCTACTAATATTCAATGTATATAATAGTTTTTGCTCTTGCTTCCTCTGTGCTTAGGGAACCTTATCATGATTTAAACCTTGTCTGTGTTACCTCGTGCTGTTCACATAAGTAGATGATTATGTTAGCAACAAAATTTGGCACCATATATTGCACTTAAGTGAAGCTACTGTTCTGAAGGTTACCATAATTTCAAATGCTGTTTTCTTACTTCCTAGATATTTCTCATGGTTTCTTTCCTCTATTACTCATCAGGATCTTCAGAAATACAAATTGGGAAACCCAAGAACATTCCATTATCTGAATCAAACAAATTGCTTTGAATTGGATGGTGTTGATGATTCAAAGGAATACATTGCAACAAGGAGGGCAATGGAAATTGTTGGAATAAGTTCTGCTGAGCAGGTATTTTATAAGGATTTAATTGAAAAACATAATCAATCAAGTGCTAAAATCTCATAAAAAGCTCATTTTCCTCTCTGTTACCCTTTTCAGGATGCCATATTTCAAGTTGTGGCTGCAATTCTCCATCTTGGAAATATTGAATTTGCAAAAGGGAAGGAAATAGATTCATCAATGCCTAAAGATGAAAAATCTTGGTTTCATCTAAGAACTGCTGCTGAACTTTTAATGTAAATGGTCTATTTCATGTACATATTGACACACTGATAGGCTATTCTTAAAAATATCTACACCCTGTATGCTTTCATAATGGAAGGAAATGCAATTCTGAAATCTGAATTTTGTTTAGGTGTGATCTGAAGGCATTAGAAGACTCTCTCTGCAAACGTGTAATTGTAACTCGTGATGAAACAATAACAAAGTGGCTGGATCCAGAATCTGCTGCTCTTAGTAGAGATGCGTTGGCTAAAATTATTTACTCAAGATTGTTTGATTGGTAATTTTCAATTTCATATTCTGAATTATTGTGTTTCCCGACTTTACAAAGCATTGCTAAATTCTTAGTGTCTGGGCATTGGAATCTGCTGTTTAGCATTGCTCTAATATTTCCTGTCTTTCTGCAGGCTTGTGGATAAGATTAATAGTTCAATTGGTCAAGACCCAGACTCTAAGTTCTTAATTGGTGTGCTGGATATTTATGGATTTGAGAGTTTCAAGACAAACAGGTGCTTAACTGGTATGCCTTTTGTTTACATTATTGAGAGGGATTGGTTCTGTAAGAGAACTAATTGTTCCATTCAAATGTCTCAAGTGTGACATCATGTCTTGAGGCAATAGAAGTTCTATTTATGTGTCGTTGGTTGTGTAGCGCGGAGGAGGAGAATTTAGATTTCTTGATGCTGTTTCTAGTCATGTAAATTCGTTGAAAATGATATTAGATTTTTGATAGTTCAACATCATCTTACAGCTTAGCATTACTGCTTTCATGATCGCACAGTTAATGAAACTCCATTAGGCATATTGGTTCCCTGATGCACCAGTATTGGAGGGGTTTCTTTTCCTAGGTGGGATCAAGGGAATAGCTGGCCATCTGGTTAATCTCCTTTTCACTTCGGTGTTCTATAACATAAACAGCTGCCTACTATTTGGAGGATATGTGCAGCGTACAATAGTTGTTATCTTCTCTTCTGTGATGCGTAAATGAGGGATTATTGAAGCAATCACGATTAGATGAATCTTGATGGATGCTTGTCTCATTCTTTCATCTGATTGTTGATATGATATGATTCTTGCAGTTTTGAGCAATTTTGCATCAACTTGACAAATGAAAAACTTCAGCAACATTTTAATCAGGTATATTTGGAAAGTCAGTGCTACTCTCTTCAGATGCTGTGTTTCTTTTGTCTACTGGATGTGTTATTGATGCATAAATATCTCTTGGCAGCATGTCTTCAAAATGGAGCAAGAAGAATATACAAAAGAAGAAATTGATTGGAGCTACATTGATTTTGTTGATAATCAAGATATTCTTGATCTCATTGAAAAGGTTTGTTTTTCTTCTACCTTTGCATCAGGTATTACTGGGTCTGATCTGCTGTGATTTATTTGATATGGTACAAAGTGATATTGTAAATTCTATTGTTGTTGTTGTTCTTAAATTCTATTTTTTGAGATTTTTTGTTTGATGTTTGACATATTTTTGAGATTTTTTGTTTCCTATTAATTTTCAGAAGCCTGGTGGTATAATTGCTCTTCTGGATGAAGCATGGTAAGCATAATGGCAACATATTGTTCACATTTTTCCTCTATTTCACATTAATATCAATGGTACAGCTGTTTTTTCTTTTTTTCCCCAAATTTTTCTTGATTGTCCTGTATGATAACATAGCTGTGACTTGTTTTTTCTAGCATGTTTCCAAGATCAACACATGAAACTTTTGCTCAGAAGTTGTACCAGACATTTAGAAATCATAAACGGTTCAGCAAGCCAAAATTAGCTCGAAGTGACTTCACAATTTGCCACTATGCTGGTGATGTAAGTGCATTTTTCATTTTATGTTCTGGTTTGGCAATGTTGTGACAAAATAATAATTTTTGGATTTTGAAATATATTGATGGAACCATGACTTATTACCAGGTCACATATCAAACTGAACTGTTTTTGGACAAGAACAAAGATTATGTTGTTGCTGAACATCAAGCGCTCTTAAATGCTTCCAAATGTTCATTTGTTTCGGGATTGTTTCCTCCTTTAGCCGAAGAATCCTCCAAACAGTCAAAGTTCTCTTCAATAGGTTCTCGGTTTAAGGTATGGCATATTCTTTCTTCACTTTTTCCCCAAATTATGTTCTTTGTCAGGTCTTGTGGATATGAATTTTTGTTCTCTACTTGCATGTAGCAACAACTGCAAGCTTTACTTGAAACTCTCAGTTCAACGGAGCCGCATTACATTCGTTGTGTAAAGCCCAACAATCTTCTTAAGCCAGCAATTTTTGAGAATAAAAATGTTCTTCAACAATTACGTTGTGGGGTAAGATTTTAATGGCTATTACTTCTGAAACTTGACTATGTTAAAGTTGTAATTTTGAACTGCCTGAATAGGTGCTAGTCCATTGTGTGTCTCATTTCAGGGAGTCATGGAAGCAATTAGGATTAGTTGTGCAGGATACCCTACTAGAAAAACATTTGATGAATTTGTAGACAGATTTGGCATCCTTGCACCAGAAGTTTTGGATGGGAGGTATTTGATTCTTTCTCTTAGCTTTAAGATTTTCTGCTGAATCATTGCAGATTCTGACCCTTTAATATTGCAATTTTCCGCTAGCTCTGATGAAGTTGCTGCTTGCAAGAAGCTTCTGGAAAAAGTAGGACTTGAAGGCTATCAGGTAATTGTCTGAGATGTGAACAAATTCTCTTTTAAGAATATAATTCTGTTACTTAGTTGTGTAATTTCTATAGTTTCATTATAAGTTATAGGAGGACATATTATTTTCATTCTACTATGGATATGATATCATGTTTGTTTCAGTGCAAGGCTTTGGAAGTTTAACACTGTTGCTTTTCATTGCCAATCTTATAATAAGACCTAGATTGATGAGCAGCTATGACATTTTCTTAATAACTCTGCTATTGGGAATCAACTGGATCCTCACATGAGATTTTCCTCTATCTTTGGGGATTTTTTTTTTTTTTGGGGGTTCTAATACTATGTTCCATTTTATTTTGCAGATTGGTAAGACGAAGGTATTTCTTAGGGCTGGTCAAATGGCGGAACTGGATGCTCGTAGGAGTGAGGTGTTGGGAAGATCAGCAAGCATTATTCAGAGGAAAGTGCGGTCTTATTTGTCTCGCAGAAGTTTCATCATGCTCCGCCGATCTGCAGTACAGATTCAATCAGCAATCAGAGGTGTTTTATTGCTTCTTGGTCACTTGCCTTGGCTGGTAGTGCTAAAGGCTTAGGTAATGAGAATTTTGTCTCATACTATTGATTTTGTCTGTGCCCAATGCAGGACAACTTGCTCGACAAGTTTACGAGAAGATGCGAAGAGAGGCTGCTTCTCTGAGGATCCAAAGATATTTGCGGATGCATTTTGCTAGGAAAGCTTATACGGAATTGTGTTGCTCTGCTATTTCTATCCAAACGGGTATGCGTGGTATGGCTGCTAGGGATGAGTTACGCTTCAGAAGGCAGACTAAAGCAGCAATTGTAATTCAGGTAAATTTATTCTGGGGATATTCATCACTAAGTTCATAAAGTATTTAGGCAATTTCTTTTTTGTTGTTACTTTCTGCACATTGCAAGCATTTGTTTTAACAATTTTCATGCTTTTTTCAAGTTGTCTGTGCCTGAATTGATATGCCCTTTTTGCACTGTACCAGAGTCAATGTCGCAAATACTTGGCCTGGTTACATTATATGAAGTTGAAGAAAGCAGCAATCACAACACAGTGTGCATGGAGAGGGAGAGTTGCTCGTAAAGAACTGCGGAAACTTAAGATGGTCAGCTTCTCTCATTTCTTTAATTTGATCTTGCCAAATTGTTTGGGAAACAGCTGAGGGTGGAACCCTTCTCTTCTATACGTGTCTTCTCTTTTATTCTAATAGATCTTCTGTTATGAATTAACAGCTTTACTTATATACAATGGTTTTGCCTAAACAGGGCCATTGGAAGAAAAATCCTGTTCTGCTTTTTACTTTGATAAAATCTTTTCTGAAACTATAATGATCTATTTCCCTTGTTTATTGCGCAAGGATGATGTTTGGTATAATTATTAATGACCCCAAAAAGCGACTCCATGGATCACTTTAAAATGATGGGCGCATGTATTGCACACACTTTGTTTTACCAAGAACTTGTTTAGAATGAAAATTTGCATGCGCTTAAATTGCATCTGTGGATGTAATTTAGTATGAAATTTTGGTTTAGTTCTTTTAAATTGTAATGGAATTAATTTCCTTTATTTTTTTTATTAATTATTTTTCTGAAATTATGCAGTTCTTTTGAAGCAGTTAAAAATTGTTGTGCTCTTTGCTGTTTTTACATGTGAAATTTAGTCTCTTTATTTGTTGCATTATTCTCTTGATAACAGGCTGCTAGGGAAACTGGTGCTCTTCAAGCTGCCAAAAATAAATTGGAAAAGCAAGTTGAAGAATTAACATGGAGACTACAGCTAGAGAAGCGCATGAGGGTATGCACATTGGAAATTTCTGTGTACTAATTATGTGATGTTTTTCTCATCAAAAGTCATCTGAATTCTTTGAGCTATTGGCTTTAATTTATTCATTTTCTTAAACCATTTATTGAGTCTGTTTATCTCATCAGTTGGCCTGTTTGAAACATGCTTCAGTTTGGATAACGTAAAATAAAATGAATTATTATTTGAAATAGATGAATAATATTTCTCATTTACATTTTCATTTTGTTCGTGTCCTCTAGACCTTGTGTGGGTTTGTAAGAGGACAATTTTTGTTTTGTTTTTATTTTATCTAGGAAAGAGATGATATATCTTAAAAGCATGCATAGGAGATACTAATTGTTGACCATAGGGCTCGGTGAAACACAGAACTAAAAGGAGCTGTCTGAAAGAAGCTAACTTATTCAATCTTTTTTTAGTGTTGACATTGATTTAATTCATATTGTTTGCCTCACATTTGATAACTCATCGTAGATTGTTATTTCTCTTCTTTTCTCTTCTCAAATTTTTGTATCATCTGTGATCTATAGGCCGATTTGGAAGAAGCTAAGACACAAGAAAATGCAAAACTGCAGTTGGCTTTACAGGAAATGCAACTTCAGTTCAAAGAAACTAAGGAAATGCTCGTAAAGGAACGGGAGGCTGCCAAAATGGCCAAAGAAATTGTCCCTGTTATACAGGAGGTTCCTGTAGTTGACCATGCAATGCTGGAGAAGCTGACTACAGAAAATGAGAAACTCAAGGTAGGAGGCTGATGGATAGGGACCTATACCATAAATTGAAAGCAGACATCTAAGAAGTGTCCTCGGAACTTGGGAATCATGTTTTTGATTTTTTTTTTTTTTTAATTATTGATGATGATTTTGTCTTTGTGATAAATTTCAGGCTCTGGTTAGTTCATTGGAACAGAAAATTGATGAAACAGAGAAAAAATTTGAAGAGACGAACAAAATAAGTGAAGAAAGATTGAAGCAAGCTTTGGAGGCAGAGTCAAAAGTAGTTGAACTGAAGACTGCTATGCATAGGTGGTTGTTACGATGAAGCTACATTACCTATAGACATATATTTGTCATTAACTAAATGCACTGTGAACTATCTCTGTTAATGCCTCGATGCTTATGTGCCTTATTTTCTATATCTGTTGAATTGCTTCCAGGCTGGAAGAAAAATTTTCTGACATGGAAACTGAGAACCAAGTTCTTCGGCAGCAAGGTTTGCTCCAGACACCTGTTAAGAGGACATCGGAACGTCCACCCATTCCAGCAACTCAGGTCTGCATTTTCTGCAATGATGTATGGATCCTCTGTTTCCTACGTCTCTCTCATGTTAACCTTTCTTTTAATTGCAGAGTTTGGAAAATGGTCACTACGTGAATGACGAGCACAAAGCCAATGTAATCAATCTCATTGATCATCTACCCATAGCAATTGAATATTGTGTTTTCATAATTTCACACTCTGCTTTCTGGTTAATGATTGTCAATTGGATTTTTTTTTTCTACAGGAACCACAGAGTGCAACACCCGTAAAAACATTTGGCACGGAGTCAGATAGCAAGCTTAGGAGATCCCATATTGAACGCCAACATGTATATGCTTACAAAATTAGTTTTTGCTTTATCTATTATCTTTCCCCTTTCTAAGAAGGATCTGGGCTGTGAAATTCCAACATTTGGATATCCTCTTATTTGTTGCAACAGGAGAATATTGATGCTCTTATCAATTGCGTTATGAACAACATTGGGTATAGTCATGGAAAGCCTGTTGCAGCATTTACCATATACAAGTGCCTTCTCCACTGGAAATCCTTTGAAGCAGAAAGGACTAGTGTATTTGATCGTCTCATTCAAATGATTGGCTCTGCAATTGAGGTAACTGGGTACATTATAATATCATGGCTTGTTCTTAGAAAAAGCTACCTATGAGTGCAATGATCCATTGAACGAGGCATGCCAATGATAATTCTGTTCGTGATTACAGAATGAAGATAACAATGAACACATGGCTTACTGGTTATCAAATACATCAACTTTATTGTTTTTGCTGCAACGGAGTCTGAAGGCAGCTGGTGCTACTGGTGCTACTTCAAATCGGAAGCCATCCTCTGCAGCATCTTTGTTTGGGAGGATGACCATGGTATTGATTTTTTTTTTTCTCAAATTAATTCTGTTTCTTGTGACATTTGATTTTGTTTGCAAGGTTAATGTTTTGTTCACTAATTGCATTCTTGGTCAATTCTAGGGTTTTCGCTCTTCACCCTCCTCTTCCAACCTTGCTGCTGCTGCTGCACTAACAGTAGTGCGCCAAGTAGAGGCCAAATACCCAGCCTTGCTTTTCAAGCAACAGCTTGCAGCATATGTGGAGAAAATTTATGGAATTATTCGAGACAACTTGAAGAAGGAATTGTCGTCTTTACTTTCATTATGCATCCAGGTATATTACATATCACTTCTTGCTATGTTGTGGAAACTGAAAAAATTGTTTCTAATCCAATTACTTGTCAATTTCAACAAC
Source organism: Reutealis trisperma (assembly GCA_947687605.1). Taxonomy (NCBI): domain Eukaryota; kingdom Viridiplantae; phylum Streptophyta; class Magnoliopsida; order Malpighiales; family Euphorbiaceae; genus Reutealis; species Reutealis trisperma. The sequence goes on from CANTUT010000050.1 coordinate 3,700,455, forward strand.
TAAAACTTCATCTTATTCTTTTTGTCCACTTTAGGCTCCCAGAACATCTAAGGGAAGTGCACTAAGATCTGGACGGTCCTTCAGTAAAGATTCTCCTTCAAGCCATTGGCAGAGCATAATTGATAGTCTCAACACTCTCCTCAGCACTTTGAAACAGAATTTTGTAAGGGCTTTACTGTTTGCTCTTTTAATTGTCTTTTAAATGCGCAAAAAAGCTCATTGTCATGGATATTTTAGGTGCCTTCGGTTCTCATCCAGAAGATCTATACCCAAACTTTCTCATACATCAATGTGCAGTTATTCAATAGGTAATTAGTCAGCCTACTCCTGTGATATTATCATCTTATGCCAAACGGTTTTCTTACATGGAGATTCCATGATGTTCAGTCTTCTTTTGCGTCGCGAGTGTTGTACCTTCAGCAATGGTGAATATGTGAAAGCCGGATTAGCTGAGCTAGAGCTATGGTGTTGCCAAGCAAAAGAAGAGGTAATCTTATTTGCTTTTAAACTTGTCGGCACCATCTTGGCTCATTTCTTTGTTGTTTGCCTATTTAGTCATGTTGCATTTGTATTCTTTAGATTCCTTAGCCATGTGCATAAATTTCCTTTATTCTCATTTCTCAACCTCCTTTGATTGCAGTATGCTGGCTCGTCTTGGGATGAACTAAAGCACATCAGACAGGCTGTTGGATTTTTGGTATACTGATGACTTGTTTTTCATTTAAATTTTAGTCCTAACAGCAAACATAATGGTAATCTTGTTCTGTGCTGTTTATTTTCTTGTCTTGGTCCTCAGGTTATACATCAGAAGTATAGAATATCGTATGATGAAATCACAAATGATCTGTGCCCTGTAAGTCTCTCTCTCTCTCTCTCTCTCATATAGTGTGCATGCGTTGGTGCAGCACAGTTGAGGAAAATGGGTACAAAACTCGCATATTCACATACTGACATATTAGCCTTTTTACATACTCCAATAATGCATGCACACAATAAAACATCAGAAGCCTACTTACTACAATGCTTTGTTTTTTCAGATCCTGAGTGTGCAACAGCTGTACAGAATCTGTACTCTATACTGGGATGACAACTATAACACTCGAAGTGTGTCTCCTGGTGTAAGTGTTTTTGAAAGATGTTCTACAATGGTGTTTTTGGAGTTTGTTTTCCTATCAAACATATTTGAATGCTCTATAACTCGCACTTTCAATCTCTCTTCAGGTCATTTCCAGCATGAGGGTACTTATGACTGAAGACTCCAATGATGCTGTCAGCAGTTCCTTTTTGTTGGACGACAATTCTGGGTAAGTTTCTTCAATTCTCAAATGTGTCAATTTGTTATTATGGAAACTTCTTGCATGTTTATGAATGAAGTGATGCGTGCTATCTTTCATTTCTATTAAACTAGGAAAGTGATGTTCTTTATAGAGATACTGAGTTATGCACATAAAATAAAATGAGGCTAACTGAACTGTCAATACGTCTTTTCCTTTGATCATTTACTTCTGGTTCTTGTGAGGTTATACAATCTCACTCATCTCACAGTTCTTGGTATCTCAATGAAAATGGCTCATATGATTGTAAGATGCATCCATCCTCTGCGGTAGCACTGTTGCTACGTATTTTTCTCTGAAGATATCTTCTTAATCTGTCAAAAAAAAAAAAATGTTGCCTTTTGCAATCTATTCATGTTGTGTATACCATTTAATTTGTAATTCTTAATGCAGCATCCCATTCTCGGTTGATGACCTTTCTAATTCACTGCAAGAGAAGGATTTTATGGATGTTCAACCGGCAGAGGAACTACTTGAGAATCCAGCCTTCCAATTTTTACAAGAGTGAGGGCCAAGGAAAGCTCAAGCTTAGTATCCTTTTTGTCTGAAGTAGGCAGCATTCAATCTCTCGTCAGTGATAAGATGGCTGTAAAGTTCAAATCTTTTTTCCCTTTTTCCATATTCTTTTCTTCATCCTTGCCCCCATGTAAAAATCTTTATTAATTTATTATTATTTTTTATTTTTGAGATTCAAATTTGTAAAATCCATCCTTGTGAGGGGCAAAGGAAATTACCTTGTTGGTTGGCTGCTTGGTTGAGTGCATTCTTTAGTGAAATCCTACATTTGTTTTTGTTTTGTTCTTTTCTTTTTGCCATAATGGGCAGCAAATTTCTTAGGGAGTTTGGAGGGAAGTGCATAGTCTCATTGTTATTTTGTGGTTGAGGCATTGCTCTCTCCACCCAATTTTCATTGTACAAAAAAACAAGACAGTTGAACATTATTTCATAGTAATGAGAAATATATGGGATTGGTTTATAATATTGCATGGTTTGTTTCAAATAAATTCTATTCAATTTTATTTTTATTTTTATTTTTTTAATCATTTATATATGGATGGGTTACCATGTATGCCTGTGTGAATGACCTACTTTTATTCAATTAATTTCACTTTCATTATATTCTAAGTTGGATTCCCACTAAATACACTCTCTAGGAGAGAGATAAAGAGTTATAACTCTGACTAAATTTCGAGTTTATATTAGTCTAATATTATGTGGTAATGGGGATATTGAGTTTGCCCCAAAAAAAAAAAGGTTATTTTATGCTTTTTATGGTAGAAATACGTATTTTGTTATTTATTTTAGGGTTTGAATTGCACTCACTATTATTGGAATAGGGTGTGTGTGTTGGTAGGAGAGTTTTTTTTTTTTTTTTTTTAAAATAAAAATAAATAAATTACAAAGCTAAACTTGCAATTTTTTTTTTCAATCAAATTAAGCTCTTTTAGCTAGATCAAATAAATTAAATTACCCGAAATGAAATTGCATAATTTTCTGTTTTAAAAAATGAATTAAATTGAAGATAAAAAAACAAATAGAAATATTATAAAAAAAAAAAAAAAACTGAAATATATTGCATTCACTTCTTTAGTTTTCTTGAAGATAAACTTGGCAATGTTTTTATAACAGTTTCAACATAAAGTAAATTTTCAAATGATAAATTGAAAATTTTAATATCTTTTAACTTACTAAAAATTAGATGACAAAAAATTAATTTTTTGAAAAATATTTTTTTAAAAAATATTTTCTTTGAAAAATATTTTTTAAAAATAAGTTATTTTTTGTGAAATAAACAATCTTAAATTGTAAAACAGTATTATTAAAAACTGGACCGGTGATCGAATCAGTCATGTCACTAGTTTGTGGTTTAACTGGTTTGACTGGTTGAATCAGTGGTCCGACTGATTAAATAAAATCCCTCATTTTTTTTATTAGTTTCTATTGATAGAGGTTCAACCAGTTAAAAACTTGTTAAAATTGATAAAAAAACTGATCAAAAAGTGTTTGAACTGAAAATCTAGTTTTTTAATTGAATCAAACTATACTAGCTAACAGTTGCCAATTCAACCAATTGAACTGATCTATTTGGTCTGGGCTTTAAAACACTGCTGTAAAGCCTCCAATTACATAGAATTTATGCTTGGTAACAGCTCAAAGAAATTTTCATTCTAATTGTGCAGGAGCTTGAGCACAATATTAAATTTTAATACGATGTGAAAAATTGATTAATAAAATTCAGTTTAAAGATAATTTGGAAGTAGATATTATTAATTAATAAAATTCAAAAGCTTTGAAAATTTAATGAAATTTTATGCTTTTTTATTATTAAATTTTTGCAATTATGCCTACAATTTAAAGATAATTTGCTCTTCCTTTAGTTCGTGGGAAAAAAAATAAAGGAAATAATCTATGAATCTAAGATTGATAATTCAAAATTGATTTTTAAATTAAACGAATAAGAATAAGAAATTATTTGATTACAATTTTTCTTTTGATCGGAGATTTAATGGATCAAAATAATATTAGATAAAAAAAAACAAATGAATATTTCTTTATCCAATATATAATAAATAAATAAATAAATTTTTTATTTCCGCTTTCCGAAGTAATCAAGAAAATAAAATTTGATTACATTTAAAAAAAAGAAAAACATAATAAACATCAAAGGCATCCATCAAGGAAGAAATTGCTAGAATTAGGATTATATATATATATATATATATATATTGAGTTGCAATTTAAATAATAAATGAATAGTGACAAGTATCTAAAAAATCAAAATCAAACAATATTGAAAAATAAGTGCAAAAAAAAAAAATCTTTTGGTAGCCCATGAGGAAATCACATGGATGTCCTAAAAAACCCTCGCCTAATACAGAATTGACTACCACCTCACCACACCCTTCTTTGCCACAAAACCAATGCCCTATGCTACTAGATTATGGACCATACACTCATTTAAGGGCTTTGGACCCAATTTAAGGACACCTACTGGACATTTTTTGCTTTTAGTCTTCAAGATTATACAACTGTAACTACGCTAATTTGACCAAGTCTTGGGGTCCGAATTTTGTAGCTTGTACAACTCAGTGGCTTCTATGGCCAGTCAAAATGCAGATTAAACCATGTATATGGAGATAATAACGTTTCCCACATTTTAAAACGGGTCAACTCAGTGCTCAGAAATTTAAAATATCTTTTTAATTAATAATTATTTAAAATAACTTGTCGATTCAGCATTAAGAAATTTAAAATATATTTTTAAATGGAATAAATTTTATTAAAAAATTAAACGATTAACAAAAATTATATAGATATTAATTAATTGAACCTTATAAATCGTTTTTCACTTTCATTCTTACTCGAGGTGAAATCAATTTTTGCTTGTAAGCTGGCATATCAAGCTAACAACTCTTTTGATGTGGGTCTTTATATTTTTCCCTCTTTTTAACTTGTGATGTTTTCGTTGCGACATCATTAATAAATTATTAAAAATATGTATAATTTTTCCAAATAAAACTTATTGTTAAAGCAAATTAAAAAAAAATGCAATAAAATTATATTTGTCACTATTTTTTAAAATAGTGATAAAAATAAAATAAAATTCAAAGATAAATTTCATAATATATCATATAACACTATAAATTACTAGCGTATAAATATCAATAGATAATAAATAGATAATAGATTATAAAACATATTAATAGATAATAAATAGATGATAAATTAATGCTTCATCCTTGCAAGATGTTTAAAATTAATTTTATTGAATTAAAAAAATAGATATAAAATTAAATAAACAATAAAAAAAATAATTTATTAAGCATAATTGTATCATAATGTTATTTTAAGTGATGATCAGTTAAAAATAAAAAACAAAATAAAGTATAATATTAAAATCGAAACATAAAAATTGAATACTATAATTCTAGTTCTTTGATAATTATATATTTTTTAATAATATAATATAATATAATTGTATAGAATGACAGTTAATATCTAAAAATTTTAATTTAAAATAATAAAAAAGGAAATTGAAGTCATATCTTCTATTAGCATGATGTAGAAGTAACTTAAATAATTGAAAAATATATTAGGTTTGAATTTAAAGAAAATGATATGTGAAAATTCCAAAAAATCTTTAAAAATTGATAGATAATATATAAATTTAATGGATGAGTTCTTTTTATATGAAATTATAAAACATATCTAAATTTTACTATAATAAGATTTTCTTATATAATAATAATAATAATAATAATAATAATAATAAATGTCTAACTTAGAAAATATGAAAAATTAAAAAGAATGTTTTTATCAATCAATATATACTCCCTCTTTGTACATTTATATATACTTTTTTTTTTCAAGCGCGTTGCATGTAATTTTTTTTTTTATTAACCCACAGATTATTAATAAACAATATTGATTTATAATTTACTAGGAATGAAAAATAATGATATAAATACAATAAAAAAAATATAAACTATTTTTGTTATTCTAAAATTATGTAAGAATGAAAATTAAAAGAACAATATTTAACACAAAAATGTGAAATTTAATCAATACCTTCAAACATGTTTATAGCTTAATAAATTGAAATATGATAAGAATAAAATTTTAGTAGTATTATCTAATTAAGTTAATAAGTTGTAGTTACATTATCATAAAAATTCAAGAGTATTTATCAATGATAAGAATAAAATTTATATTATCTAATTAATTTGATAAGTTATAATTTATTTATGGAATTAATTTTAAATCACAAAGACTTTCTAATTAAAATAATTAAAAAATAATTATCAAATTAAAATAATTAGATAAATATTCAAATATTATAGTATTATCTAATTAGTATAAATAGATAATATAAACATATTAGATAATTAATACTTAGCATAAAAAACTAATTAGACAATTGCATTAATAAATGTATTTTTCTCTCTTCCGTGCATTTATATATAGGATAGATACTATAGATATGTATAAAATGTGAAATGAGAATAAAAGTCTTAGTGTAAGTGTGAATATATATAAATATCTAAATAGAGTTGCATTTGCATTTAAAGTGTCAAACAAGGAAGGGGGTGTGGTTAGTCTAATGGAGCATGTGGGTTGTCCTTACAGTTCACCTGACTGAGTTAGTTTAACACTCTGTAATTGGTCCACGGTTTTGGGCATTTAGATTTTAGGTCCCCTATCTATTCTATAACCCATTTATAGGTTACCCCTCGTAGATTTTGAAGAGAATTTAACCTATCCACATGAATCATACACCTATAAGGTTTGGACCTACCTCCCATTGTTGGGTCCATTTTTCAGGTTTAGAACAAGACTCCCTTAGCCTCCTATCAGCCCACATCCTTATCAAAATAGTCCTTGTCATTAATGCAAATTACAAAAAAAAAAAGTATTTGAATTATTTTTTAATCGATTAGGAATATTTTCGAATTAATTTATATATTAAAATTAAACTTCTTTCCAAGCGCGTCTAAGAATACACCTTTTATGTTTGGTTTATATATTAAAAAATTACCTTATGACTGTTGGCCCTGAAAATCATTAAACTTAATTAATAAAAAATATATTTAATAATTTAACAAAAATCTAATATTTTTGAGACATTTAAAATCTAGCTATCTTTCATTTTTTTTTTCTTTTTGTGTTACCGCTATTTTTTTCTTTTGATCGGCGGTTATTTCTCTTTTTTTTTTACTTAAACGTTTCTATTTAATAAATATAAATTTCTATAGATATGTTAATTTGTGTGTTTTTTGATATAGTTTATTAGTGTTCTTATTATTTTTTTATTCTTTTGATGGGATTTTTTTTTCATTTATAAAAGTAGTTTATTCTTCTCTTGTTGAAGTATTTTGTTCTTTTAGACTATTTATGATTTTTGAGTTTATTTTCATGATTTTAGATGTATTATTGATATTCAAATAATCGGATTTATTTAAAAACAAAAAAAAAATAAATTTGTGGCTTAATAGTCATCAAATGTAGCACGCTTCTTATCGAATTGTCAATTCTAATACTTTATCAACACAATTATAAAATATTGAAAGAAATTCAAGTTATTTTATTATATTTCATGATACATTCTTATATTTTTATTTTCAAATTAAGATGCAGTTTTATAATTATGAGTAAAATTCAAGATATTTTCTTAAAAAACATAATTTAATACATGATGTTAAAAATCAGGATTAATAACAAATATATATGATGATGATGATATTAATTAAATAATATTATTATTAATAAAAACTCAACATCAAAATTGATGTTAGACCAAATTAAAAGAGAGTAAAAAGGGCAAAAAAACATCAAAAAAAGAACAACAAAAGAATGAAAGTGATTAGACTTGTATCTTGCTTATTGGATCCCAACTCATTCAAGCACACCAATATTCTCTTTCAATTTTAGCATGACATTGAAATCTTAAGCACTATATATATATATATATATAGGGTATGAATTTTTGACATTTTCAAAAATTTCAATTAAATGCAAATTATTCATATTTTTACATTGAAAAGTGTTAATTATTGACCGATATAATTAGTGCAAAAAAATCAAAATAAATAATAATATTTGTTCACATTATTAAAAAACAAATTATTATTATTGTATGACTTCATAATTAGAAACATAATTAATAAAATAAGTATATTAAAATTTAGTTAAATGTGATTTAAATTTTAGTTAAAATTGAATCTATTTTTCAAGCGAATGTACACACTTTTTATAGAAAATATTACTTTTTAAATGTTAGTCCCGAAAATCGAATTATAGTAAATAAATGAATAATAAATTCAATTGATTAATTGAATAAATTCTTAGAAGTAAATTAATCTTTGATTAAACTTGATTGAATACAACAATTAAATAACATAGTATTAATAAGATCATTTGGGAGGAATGAAAACAAAAATAGTAGCTAGCCGACTAGATTATTGTCCATAAAAAATCACAATCATATTATTATTATTATTATATAAAATAATAATAATCAATGCGTATTCTCAAGTTAAATGGACCCAAAGGGAGGAACCCTAGTTAGTCACTTTCATACCCACATGCCAAATTTGAAATTGAATTCCCAAATTTCCTAAATTCGATTATGAATTGTTATATGATTATCCTATTTGATAGCAAAATCTTTGGTGGTTATTAAATATTTTTTTGAGTAATGTGGAAAGGGAATTGCTAACCTTTTGTGGGTCTTTATTTATTTCATAAAATTAATGCCACTCTTAATTATTATTTTTGGAATGGGGCCTAAATTTTTTAGCCTGGCTTCATTTGTGGGGAAATAAATCTCAGCCATTTGATGCTCTCTTGACAATAAAATTTTGATGCATCATGATCTAACTTTTTATTTTCAAATTTCAAGAGATAAAATTCAATAGAGAGTTGAAATTTTGATAACTAGAGTAAACTAATTTTTATATATTAAAAATTACATCTACTATATTTTTTTTATACTAAAAAAGAGAATATTTAATAAAAACACATTAGACTGCATAATAGGAGTAGTTTTCACTTTCTAATATTTCTCACCATACAACTTTTCACTTTCCAAATCTTTAAAAATGATAAAAAAATCAATCAAATCAGATCTAATTTACTATATCTATTATATTTAATAGAGTAAGTTTTGCCTACAATATTCAATATAATGATGATGAAATAAAAAGGATCTTGATGTCTTTTTATTAATTATCTTCTATATCCATTAGTTTTTTTGAATGCAAAGGATGAGGAGACCCAGAATACTCACGACAAGACCCAGCTAGCATCCAGGGATGATTACTCTCCTTGCAACAGCCCTGCCTAACCAGTCCTCCTCTAGCAAACTGTATCCATTACTTTGAGTGTATGAAATAATTATATACTTATAATATAGGTAAAAATTTATAATATTGGAAAAATTTTTATCATTTAATATTTATTTTTTGAAATTTTTCAAAAATTTGAGGCTCCAGTGTCATTTGAACTGTAATGGAGAGAAATATAAATATTTTTCTCAAACATATCTTGTATTTTTTTTTAATATCGAAAAGCTTATTAATAAAAAAATTATTAAATTTGAAATTTTCTATATTATAAAGTAAATACTCGATTACTAAACATATTACCCATATAATTTATTGATAAAAACACTTATTAAATAACTAAAAAGAGAAAATAAGGAGAACAAAAAAAAAAAACATTGCATGACCTTTGATTGAAACATTTCATTAGTTGAAGGCATTTTTCAAATAATGAGAAAAACAGAAAAAAGAGGAAAAAAAAAAAGAAATAATAATGTACTTTTTTTTATTGGTGGGTTATAGAAATATTTGTAAGTGGGTCAACTGATTAAAGTGTGAATAGAGATTAGAGAAGGTAAGGCCCATAGAAAATGACCAATTAATTGGGTTTAGTGTGAAAATTCAAAAGCTTAACGGAGACAAATATCAACTTTGTTAAAGTCCCATCAAAGTCTATTTTGCAAACACTTGTGCTTTCATAATTGGCAAAACCATAACCATAAGTCAGTGCAAGTTTCGTTACCAAACTGTCACTCTCTTATTGATTTATTAAAAATGAATAAATAAAAAAATTATGATTTCTTAGCCATTCATATTTTGACAAATTGTTCAATTTAAAAAATAAAAATAAAAATGACAATTTTCAACCTTATTATTGATTTCGTATAGTATTTAAGTATTGATGAGTTGTTCATTCTTTTATTTTTCTTTAATTATTTGAGAAATATAATTATTATTTCTTATTTGAATTTTAATAATTTTAAGTGTATGGAAAAAACAGTGAAAACATGAAAATTTTTAAATGGCTGCCAATATTCTTTTATACTGTTAAATTTTTAATATAGATTTAAGACAATCAATTTTAAAAGTTAGCTTATTAAGATTGAGGTGTTCATTTATATATTAATCACTTAATATTTTTGTATGTAATCAATATGAGATATTCTAACACTTTTCTCTCAAGTGACAATGGAGTATTCAAAATTGTTATTTGAAATAATTAGAGCCGGATTAACCAACAAGATAATTTGGTAAATCGGACCAACCGGCAAGATAATTAAGTAATCAGATAAATTGGATCAACCGGCAAAGTAATCAGATAATCAAGTAAACCAGATCAACTGATAAAGTAATTAGGTAATCAAGTAAACTGGACAACCCGGCAAGGTAATTAAGTAGACATGATTAATCTGGTTTGATATCATGTTAAATTTTTAAGATAGATTTGAGAGAATCAATTTTTAAAACTAGTTTATTAAAATTGGAGTGTCTATTTCTATATTTATTATTTAATATTTTTATATGTAATCAATGTGAAATATTCTAACATATGCATTGCACGTAAATTAAAAATTATGCAAATAAGTAAATAGCAAAACCTCCTGTAACTTCAAAAAGGTTCAATGCGAAATCATGTTTCACATAAATTGTCACAAGGTAGTTTAATAATTATGAATAGGCAAGCCGATACAAAATAGGATAGAGCTAGAATAATTATTGTATGAGATCTATCCAATGTTTAATGCAAAGGCATATATAAAAATAAAATTCAAATATTCCAGTATGTTAGAATATTTTAGCTGTATACATCACTGCATGTTATATATATATATATATATATATATATATATATATTGAAAAAAGACACTTTTTGCACCCACAATTACCCTCAAAAATCATAAGCAATTTTATATATTCTTTTATTTTCCTTTATAGGAAAAGATTTTGGGTGACTCGCATAATTATATGTCTTGTATCTCATTTTTTACCCCTTTCTTTCTGCAATTTTAATATTATCCGTATTTTCCCTCTTTTATTTATTTTTTGTCTCATTAAAGCTGACATAAAATTTTTTTTTTTTTTTCAAAGAAGTATATAAAATAAAATGGATCATGCATGTTTAGTCAAAGGGCATATATAGATGAGTCCATACTCCATACTATTAATAAGATGATATAAAACAGAGAGAAAAATCATTGAAGATAGGCATAGAATAAGAATAGTTTCACATGTTATATATTATAATAATTAGTTTAGAACTATAATAAAAATTAAGTTTAATTAAAACTAATTAACTCTATTAATTTGACTAATTTCTCACCAAAGTCTCTGTATTAGTATGTTAATTAATTAATTGACATTTCAAAAACCATCAGTTTAAACCGCTGGTCCATGTGGTCTCATGTGTTCTACAAATATATTCTTCTCTTTGAGAATAATCTTTTAATTAAAATGAATCCCATTTTTATGACGTAAAGTAAGCAAATCTAATCTTTGAGTCATGTTCTTGTTTCTTTTGGTAAACCTTTTAGTCATGTTCTTGAAAATATTGATTCCCTTTTTTTAAATTTAAATTAAATAATTTGAATGTAGTTATTATAGTTAGAAAGTTAGTTAGACATACATAAATATCTTAGAAGATTTTGAAACTTAATTAATTAAAGTCCTTGAAATTAAAACAATTAATTAAAATTGAGCATGTGTACTAATCAAATAATTATTATTATATAAATTGTTCAATTTGAACAAACGTATGTGTATTATTCTCTCCCTTTATGTGATGATACTCTAATTCTCAATTTTGTTAATTAGCATCTGCTTAATCTCTAGAAGTCCCACATAGACAGCTAAAATGAGATGAGCTAAAGAAGATTTGCAACTATTGTCATGCTAGCTATTTCCTTATTCAAAGTGTCCTCAAAATAATAATAATAATAATGTTTGCACCATAATTTTTTAGTGGGGTAGCTAGATCTATTAAATGGCCCATTAATATTTAAACCCAAGCTGAGCAATAAGGCCTATAGAGATCTACAGATTAAGATTAAAGATGATTAATATTATTGATAGCTATAGATAATTCCAGAAAGACAACAATTATTAGAGGTTACCAGCAGTTGATTTATCATAAAGAGCGGAGCAATAGCTACTGAAATATTATTGTAGCAGAACGGTTATCTCTTAAAAAGTATTTAAGTTAAATGATATCTCCTGTACAAACTTCAACCAATTAATCACTCAACAGGCCATGCATCTTTTATTAGCTCCATCGGATATATTTTTCCTTTTCTACTTTTTGTTTTCAAGTTTTCTATTATCACTGCAATCACTCAATAAAAATTTTATTTTATTCCGTTACTATTACTTTACTTTCACAGTTACTACTTATTTGCTACTAAGAGTCCAAACGTATTGTAATAAGGAAATTTGAAATCTATGGTCCATTGATGAGAAGTCAAAAAGGCATAATTCGCAAGTTTGTACACCTCCATCCATACGTGGCACGCTCGTGCAATTACTAATTTACCCTTATACCAAATTTCACAACCAACAAATAATAATAAATGGCATAAATTAAATCTTTATTAGACACTCCAATAATTAAATAGAAGTTAGGATTTTCAAATATTGTTTTTGATTTTAAAATTTTCATTTTTTACTACACTCATCTCATGGCTACTCTGGAAATTTGGCATGATCTCTGATCAGTGCAACAATTGTCAAAATTAAATAAATTATGATCAAAATTAAAAGTTGGTGTTAAAATTGCAAATTTGATGAAAATTTATTTCTTTTTGTAATTAAGTCTTTCTTTCAAGTGTTTGACATGGATTTTTTTTTTTTTTAATCTTTGGCCACCAAAAAATTGCTAAAATTAGATAGATTATGAAATTAAAACTACTTGCTAAAATTACAAATTTGATAAAAGTTTATGTTATTTTTTTAAATAAGCCTTATTTTAATGGTATTGGACTCGTTTCAAAATTGTAATATCTAAAATTTAAATTTTAGTTAGAGTTAAATTTACTAAAATAACAAAAGTCTAATTTGACAAATTTATGAAAAATAGAAACTAGTTACAGATTTTTTAAGTGATATTTGATAACACTATAAAATTAAAATTTTTAGCACTTAATAGTTTTAAGTCATTTAGTAAGGTACATTTTAAAAGTGTCAATTAAATTAAAAACCACTTAAAATGATAAGTTAAAATTTTTAATTTAAAATATAAATTAAATACAATAAGTGATTAAGCTTTTTAAATATTTTTACAATTTAAAAATTACATCACTTATTTTATTCAATACTTAAAATTCCATATTTAAATTTGCAGCTTTTAACTTTCAATTTTACAAAACACCATTTGATTTTGAAAAGCAAATTTGATATTCTTTCTTAAAATTTCATCATTCAAAATTCCACATTTCTTCATTTTATGTAAAAGACAAAATAATTTAAAAGGCATTTTCTTCTTTAATTTTTTTTTTTTTTTTTATAAATGTATTTAATTGGAATCTTTTTAAGAAGGGAGAGTGCATTACTAACACTTAATTAGTCTTATTAATTCATGAAGAAATTAATTGTTTTTGCCATGCACTAAAGAAGCAACATGGTTGACATTGCCTTTGTTAACTAATAAATGCAAAATGGCAACATTAAGCAAATTAATTAATTTTCAACTTGGAAGATAATTAATTAATTAATTAAATATGGATTAAGAGGCTCACTTTACTAGCTATTAGCTAGCCATTGAAGATGGGTATAGTCACATGGCTTCAAGACCCCAAAACATAAACCACAATTAAAACTTAATTATGGGCGGTTAAGATGATCTTTAAGTTTCAATTATACTTCATTCTCTATCTCCAATGCCTAGTAATATACTACTAGTATTAATAATTAATTACTATATATACAATATTGATTTAATTAATTAATATATATATTTATATTATTCATTGGAAAGAATTCTCCAAACATTTCTTGTAGATTTTCTAGGAAAATTTTGAAATACTAACAAAACCATATGAACATGCAGCTTTTTGATAAGAATGGAGTGCTTCTACCTCAAAAAACCCACTTTTAATTTTTAGTATTGTTATTTGAGTATTTATTTATTTTTTGTGATTTACAACTTCTTGGCCTCTCACAGGAACCTTGAAATTCTAATATGGCTTTTGGAGTGAGATCATCACTATTATAAAATCACAGAAAGATTAATTTTCATTAATAGATCTAATTAAGTACCTAAAATAATTAAATTACCTTTGATAAACGAGCCCAAATTTAATTAATTTAATCTAACTAAATAAAAATATTTTGGTTTGATTAATTTAGTCAATTATGGACTATTAATTGAATTTTTTATTTTTTTTTTATAAAAAAAAGGACATTTAGGTAGTCATGCATTATGATAGGAACTCCTAATTCTCTGGCAAAAACAGTCCTTTTGATCACTTCTTCACATGCACGTAGAATTAAACTTGAATTTGTTTTTAAAAAATATATATATCTGGATATATAAAAATACACATCATATATAATAGAAAATTTAATTAGGAATATATTTCTATTAATTATTCAATTATTTCAATAACCAAATTAACATAAACACTATATTTTAGTTTGACAATAAAATTTAAACTAAATAATGCTAAAAAAATTATAATTAAGAAAAATAAGTCATATGATAAACAGTATATATATATATATATATATATCTAGAAAAGCTATAGAGTAATTAAGTATTGTGTTGGTCACCTACTATATATGTACATGCAAATGATAGTGCATATGACATTGAAAAGACTATGGAAATGCATTTGACACAATTAATTAATTATGTTCCTACTTAGCCATCCAAAATAATTAAATTTTTTTTTTAATGGAGTCAAACAAGCTGTGGTCATATATATTTTGCATTTGCCTTAAACTAAGATTTTGCAATGGTTAATTATTTAGTTAAATTATCCATTGTATTAAGAAAATTAATGACAATTAATTAGAAATAACAATAACTTACCAGAATGTGGGAGGAATAACATTAATTTTTGACCAAATGCTTATTTGATTTATGATTAATAATTAATCAATTAATTATAACTATGAATAAAAAAATTTCTTGTGACTTATTACTTCCTCCGTTTTAAAATATTTGTCATTTAAAATTTCAGCATATGATTTAAGAAAGTTATTAAAATTATCATAATTTTAAAGTAAAAATACTAAAATACTCTTCATTGATTTTGATATAGAGAAAAAAAATAATTAATGTAAATATTTAATAGGAATAATAAATAGAGGATAAAATTAAAAAAAATAGTAATAAATACATTTTTAAAATCCTAAAATAACAAATAAATTATAATAATTTTTTTTAAAATGATAAATATTTTGAAATGAAAAGAGTAATAAATAATAAAAAAATTGTGATTTATTAATTAGATAATTAAACAAGAAGAAGTTGTTCATCCACATCTCTCACTAAAAATAGAGATTGCAACAATGTGAGTATGGGGTAGGTTTCTCATTATTTGCCCCCTTTCTGCCAACATATTTTTGTATTCATATGAAGTGGGATAGGGCGAGTAACCGAAAGAGGCAGATTGTAGTGGTATACTCATTTTTATTTTTTTATATTTTTTAAAAAAATTATTTTATATATATATATATATATATATATATATATATATATATATATATATAAAATTTAATTTTTACAAAAAAATAAATTAAAAATTAAAAATGATATATATATATATGAAAAATTAAAAATATATATAATCATATCGGATTATATTATTATTTGCTCTGACACAAACTCAACTTAGATTTAAAATTTAAAATTTTCTCCGTTTCATTTATAATAAATGAGACGTGACGAATATTCGATGGGATGGATTAAATTATCATTCCTAATTAAGAAGCACCATATGTTCATTCCCTAGTTCCCATTTTAAGAAAAAATAAAAAAAATTTAAAACCCACCTCACCTCTCTCTGCTAATTAATTATTATTGGAAAACTAAATCTATGTGTGGAATGTGGTGTGTTAGAACAACGGAAGGGGGTGGCACCTAGGTTTAAGAGAATTAATTACTTTATTAATTAATAATTAATTATCATTAATTAATGCATTTTTCTTAGTGTAAATTTATATATATATATATATATATATATATATATATATATATATATATATATATATATATAATTTGCCACATGCAAGGCTATGGTTATGCCAGGTGCAATGATCCAAACAGGGTATTTGGATGACTATATACACACACAATGTTCTTTTTGAGAAAATAAAAATACACACTAATTAAGAGTGAGAAAGAGAGAGAAACATGACTTGTAATTACAACCAATCAAACGGTTTTACCGACCTCATCAACCGAATATAGCCGTTGGGAAGTGTTCTTAATAATTTTTGTAATAATTAAAAGGAATTAGGAATTGAATTAATGAGGTCACCCACATTCTCCATCCAGCTCAATTATCTCAATGATCTAACATCATATTCAACTATACCCTCTCTTCATTAAGTTAGATTCTATTATTATTGTTATTGTTATTATTATTTTTTCTTAATTATTATATATATATATTCCATGTTCTATACCATGTGATTAACATATAAATATTGCTTAATATCAACTATTTTTGTTTAATTAAATGGTGTTGCGCATAAATATGAAGCCCTAGTTTTTGGCAGGTCTCTTTAGGTCAAATTAGGTGGTTGAGAGACAAAAGGAGTTGCTCATACATGCATATTCCAAGTTGGAGTTACAAAACCCTTTTTTTTTTTTTACACTTAGAGTTTCAAACCAAGAGAAAGATTGTATAAGTGCGGATGAACGAGTGTATTTATGTACTTTTTGAGATAGCTAGTTACTATTTAAAAAGCAGAATTATAATTGTTTATATAATATAATTATCATTAGTTTTCTCAATAAAAAGAATATTAAATCTCCTGTGGATTTAAACAAATTTTCGAGCCACGTAAATTTTGTTTCTTATATGATTGTTTTTATTTTTTCTCTTTATTTCATTTTCTACTCGTAGATTAAAATTAATTATTCCCATAAAAATATAACAGAAGGCTTGCAACCCGACTACTCGAGAACTATCCGAGGTCAAGTAACCCCAATTCTATCATTCTTGAAAATATCTTTAAGTCCAGTTGGGACATTCTACAATAATTAAATCCCTTATTAATGTTAAGTGAAGCATTTGCTAACCAATTTGTAGCCTTGTTATCCATTCCAATTAAGAGGGCGATATATATATATATATAGAGGTTTGAGAGAACGAAAGAAATTTAAGTCATTTTGTAATACACATTCATTAAGAATTTTTCAGAAATCTTAGCGCGATGATGCTACTTTCCTCTCCCAAAGGATCCACCACAGTCTAATACTCATGTAAACAAGCATTGGCTAATCAATGTTCTATTTTACATCAAGTAACATTATAAAGATATATTTTCTAATTTTTAGGTCAATAAGTAATATAATTATAAATTTATGGTGATAATACACACCTTCAAAATAAATAAATAAAAGGTTGGTGTTATTTTTTTTTAATGACATAATTGAATCTAATTATTGTAGTGTATAATGATTAATATAACAATATTACATTTAACTTATGGCATATATGTGAGATTCCTATTAATTATTTTTGGTGTATAATATTAATTATCCATGTGTATAATACAAAATTGAAAATTATATGGAAAAGCACTAATTCTATATATATGTATCTAATTAAAACATCATTTAAAGATTTTCAAGGAAAATATAACTAATGGCAACATATATATAACCCTTTAAATCAGTTCTAATTTCAATTTTTTAGCTCAGGAGAGTTCAATACAGTTTTCGATATGAATAACTACTAATTTCCAAAACCGTATCATTAAAAAAGTTGGGACAATTCGGTTCAAAAAAAGTTATATGGTCAACTAATATTTTTCGGTTCGAATTTTCAGTACAATCCAATATCTCTAAATCCCGTGCTTGAGCCTAATATATATATATATATATATATATATATATATATATATATATATATATATATATATATATATATATATATATATATATATATATATATATATATATAAATTATTGGAAACTAATAATATTAATGATTACTTATATATATGAATGATAAATATTGTCTTTGACAAGAATCATACATATATACATATATAAAAGAATTAATGATTAATATTATTATTGGGTTCAAATCATATTGACTAAGATTTTATGGTCTCATATCAGAACAAAAATCCAAACACATGCAAAGAAAATATTCTAACCATATAATTTTATTATTGTTGTGCATATAAATGAGACATATTTAGGCTAAAAGAAAAATAAAATGAAACATATTTAGTAGTGAGTCACATGAGATAAGCAAAAGGAAAGTTTTCAATATATACAAAGATCTACTAAATCTTTCTAAGGTTCTAATGTGCCACTTATTCTATCACAAAAATTTAATTTTATACTTTCTTTTAGATTTGCCAAGATTTTCTCTGTTGTTTTTATGGGTTTATCTGATTATTATAATTATATTATTTATATACTATCAAAAGTTAATCTTTACTTCTCTTGCTTGCTGCCATGTGACCCCTCTTTTACCTTCAACAATTGACTTCTAACTCTCTCTCCCCTTTAACTTCTGCATTTGACTATTATAGTGTAGACTTCTTTAAGCTAAGATCAAATTTCCATAATATTTATATATTGAGGAATTGTTGGTGTTTAATTATATATATGATTGTATTTAAATATTCCATGCAAGCCCTAGGATTAATTAAATTGTTATGAGAAGTAAAAAAAAAAAAAAAAATCCCAATCTTGAGTTATTTTTCAACCGTAAAAATACTCAATATAGTACTCTCAAATGGTAAAAGAGGAGGTAGCATTTTAAAAATTTTACCGTTAAAATTTTACTTACTATAACAAGATTGGCGATTTGTTTATGTATTAGTTTTTCATTATTTGTAGAAATATTTTTCAATAATAAAATAATATCACAACAATTTTCACGTACTATATCAAAATTTAGGAAAATAAAAAAACAGATATAACTGAAAATCGAGCCGAACTAAATTTAATTTGGTTTATATATATATATTAAAAAATTAGAATTATACAACCAAAATATGTCACTTTGGTTCGATTAGTTACGCAAATCAATTCAATTTAGTTCTTCAAATTTTGAGTTCAATATATTTAGCTCTTTTAAAATTTGATTTGATTGAACTGGATCGGCCGAATACTCACTCTCAATTAAATCTATTTCTTTAATTTGGTCAAAAATAAATAAATTATTCTAAGCTGAGATAAGGAGATTTGTAAATGGGAGAAAAAAATTTATTTATAATTTAATCTTAAAAATTAAACTTTAATTAATAAGAAGAGAAACAAATTCTCTTATCCACCAATCTATTTCTTAAAATTTATTTGTAAAAATATTTTAAAGTACCCACTCAAAATAAATATAGTGAATATCATTCTTTATAATGTATGGATATATGATAGATGTAATATTTTTCAAAGTAATTCATTTACCTTTCACTTTAATTACTCCCTTTATTTCAAAATAATTATTTTTTAAAAAATTTTATTTCGTTTCAAAATATTTGTTATTTTAAAATTTTAAGAAAGTATTTATTATTTTTTTTCAATTTTATCCTTTTTTGATCTCTCTATTAAATATTCACATTAATTACTTTTATTTTTTTATCAAAATTAAAAAAAATATTTTAATATTTTTAACTTATAATTATAATAATTAAATAATTTTCTTAATATATATATACTCTCTTAAAATGAATATTAATTTGAAACAAATTTGTAGGTAATTAAGAATAATGAGGGTATTAATTAAATATTAAGTGTTGTGGCTGCAATGACTCATTAAGGAAGAGAGAGAGAGAGAGAGAGAGAGAGAGAGAGAGGGGGGGCTAAAAGGTTACTACATTTATATAGAACTTGTTTGCAATCTTATGGGGCCCTTTCCTAATCATGAATTGAACCTAACCCCACAATTTTAATTATATATTTCTCACCTAATTAAGGATGTACATTCCCATACTATATATATATATATATATATATACCTGTGGTTGACCAAAGAATTGTGTGGACAGGAGGAGACTGCCAACCCCTTCTTTTATATATATATATGTATAAACACCAAAGTTTATGAATATGAACATGTAGAAACAGCAATATTTTACCTGGTTTTTCTATTTTTCCTACTAAAATATAACAACTTTTCCCTTTCTCTATATCTTCAAATTAATTTTCTTTGGTAAATTAAATTTTCTTACATTATAAAAATATGATGATTCCTAATATTAAATGAATAAATCTATTCAGTAATCAATATATTTATATCATAATATACAAGAATTGAAGAATTTAAATTATTTTTTTTCTAAGAATTTTTAAGAAAAAAAAAAGGTGATTTAAATACTAATTAATAGATTCCTAATTATCTTGATATATACAAAAGGACAAGTATAGATGATTATTAGCCAGGCAGAGCCAGATCTTTCATCATCTTTTATATATATATATATATATATTCCTTATAGATTCCAACAACAACAATTAATGACAAAAATATGATATTAGTGTATAATTCCATTAATAAAATAGTTATATTCACAGAGAAAAAAATTATTTATATTACTATGTTAATTATATTACCTATATGTTAATTATATTACCTATTCTTTACCTCCCTCATTTCACTTGAATATTTCCAAATTTGAAGAGAGTCAAGATTGAGTTTCCCCTTGATTGGAGTTTGACCAAAATGTTTGGATTGAATCTCCTTGGCCTACAAACAAAATTATCGAATAGTATAGGAGGGCCAAGCTAAAGACCTTCTGATACTTAAGTTAGAAGTTTGGAGATAAAAGAATCTCGAGGAAGAAGACACTTTTTTTTTTGGTTCTAGAGAGATAATTTTTAGTGAGAAAAAGAGATGAAAATTAGCTACCTTGTATGGGTTGATGACCTTCCCTTATACTAGTTCACTTCAATTGTCGGATGAGAGATGTAGATGGCCATGTGGCAACATGGTAAGAGTGGTGAGATGAGATATGAAATGATGTGATAGGCAAACTTCATTGTATCAACCTTTTGAAGTGATGCATGATGCACTTGAGTACTGCTTTTGTGTGTTTTATCAGTAGCCTTATCATGATGTAATTTGTCTTACTTATCAGTATGTGGGAGATCAAGCATAAGGTTCCTCAATGCATTTTAAATTAAGCGATGAGGTTCCTCAAGGCATCTTAATTTAAGTGATGAGGTTGATTCAACCAAGATGGATGGCCTTTAGAGGGATAAGATGGTATCGAGATGCTTCTTCATTTAATCGCTTAGAAAGCTAAGTACTTTGAGCCTTTAGGCTCCTAAATCTTTTAAAGTTGAACCGCAGCTTCAATAGATAAAGACTTCGAGGGCCAAGTCTATAGTGATTGAGCGAGACGATCTCTTAATGGGCTTTTTCTCTCGAATCCAAGAGAAAATTTATATTTTTTTATCTCTCATCACCCCTAATCCAATCCAAATTCAAACTCGAATTCTCTCAATCTTGTACCTAACAACAAACCTAATCTTGTACCTAACAACAAACCTACATAAAATATGATTCATTGAGCAAAAAGAAGTTACATATATATGGGTGTATATATATACTTGATAATGTGTTTATATATAAATTTCTCCTTTTAAACTTCATATCCTAATTAATAATCTATGTCGATTTTTTAAAAAAACAAAATTGACAAAATGTTGAGTAAGCCAAAATAATATTGTGTATTATATGACAAAAGGTAATTCTTTTTTTGAATAATTATCACTAAATGGATGAAAAACTATAATTATATACATTAATGAACGAATATTCAAATTCAAAATATTTTATTTTGCATGCCTTCTAGATATTATATGATTGGATTTTTAAAATAACGAAAAAAATCCTCTCGCATCATGGATTCCACAATATTGCATTGACTTGACCTACAAAGTACAAACTAGCTGCCATCAAAATCCCATCTCTCCTTTTCTTTAACTACTCTCGTATGGCTACTGGTTTAATATGTACTACTTTGATTTTAAAATATTAATTATTTAAAATTTTAAAATATAAATTAAAAAAATTATTAAATTATTATAATTTTAAATTAAAAAAATTAAAAATTTTTTTTATTTTAATACAAAAAATAATAATAATTAATACAAATATTTAATAAAAAGTTAATGAAAATAAACTTAAAAAAATAATAAATATATTTTTGAAATTTTAAAATAATAGATGAATTAAAATTTTTTTTTATAATATATATATATATATATATATATATATATATATATATATATATATATATATATATGAGTAGCCAAAAGTAGAGCGGTGGATGCTAACTAATATAAAATGTATAGTGGCACCGCCAATATGCATTTTCCAATGGCCTAATAGTTAACTTTCTACCACATAATTAGTGAAGTTGGCAACTGATACGTTCCAGCATGTCTTTCTATATATTTTATATTAATTAATAAAATTCTCTAAACTATATAAATTAATTTAATTTATGAATAATAATAATAATAATAAAATAGGAGCAGTGATATGGTAATGATTTCAACTTTCTCTAACTTTTCTTTTACGCGTGACTGAGCCCATTATAGAATATATCCTCAAAAAACTTTTTTGTATAATTAATTTATTTAATTAGTACTAATAAAGATATAAGTTTATTATTATTATTATTGTTTTTATTAATAGAAAGGGTTTATGAACTTCAAGGGCAAGGATTATTATAGGATAATTTCTTATATATTTTATAATAATTCTTATAATATTGATGAATGCTTCTTATTTTAATGATAGATAAAAAAAAAAAAATTAATGTCGAGATATTTTATCTTATATAATCTTTTTTTAGATGATTTTCTATAATCTTAAAAAAAATGAAAAAATAATCAAATTAATTTTATTAGAGTGATTATATTTTTTTAATATATTGAAAATACTTCAAAGAATAAAATGCTTCGAAGTATATATATGGAGATTGTTAACGGTTCTGTCATGCAATTGTAAAGGAAATCCATCAAATTATTATTGCTTCATGCATGACTAGGAAGTTCGAATTGTTCACATCTATTTAGGAGGAAAATTTAATTTTATGTCAATTGGTTAATTAATTATGTTTATTAGTTTGTCTTTAGAATTTTCAAACTCCTCCTCAGAGTTTATATCGTAAAAAATTCTTATATGTAATAAGTGTATAAATTTATCTCATATATAAAACTAATAAATAATAAAATATTTTAATTAATATGATTTTTTTGTCTTTTTTTCTTAGTAAAAAGACACTGATATCTTTTTTTATTTTATATATATATTTTTATTTTATTTAATTGGTATATGTATTTAATGTAGACAAAATTTAACCATATATAGTTGATTCCTTCGTGACTATAAAAGAAAAAGTTGTATTATAATTAGGGTATCCCTCATTTTATTAAAAAAAAAAAAAAATTGCATACTTAAAAAGGAAAAGAAGATGGTGTTACTAGAGTTTGAATTTTCTTATATGCTATACTACAAGATAGACAAATGGATTCAATGATATTAGAGTTATCTTTAAAATTGAAAAGTTTCGAATTTCAATTTTAGTCAAAACTAAATTAATTTATCAATATCAGCTTAACGGGATGTGTATATTTTTCTGAATAATAGACCAATGATCAATTTCTTCTTATATACTCTCTCTATTTTAAAAAAAGTGACTATTAAAAAAGTTAGTTTTATTTATAAATAAATGGTCATTTAGCAACCCAATAAAAAAAATGGTAAAATGACTAATTTATCCTTCCATTTCTCAAGTACGAGATATGTTTTCCTAATTTATACTGCAATTAATAGAGGTTTTTTTGACAATTTATAATAAAATTATTAGTATCTTAAAAATGGTGATTTTTTATTAATGACTACTTTTTTAAGAATGAAGAGAGTATATATATACACACAAAAGATAGACACTTATTATTATCAATTTTAGTATTAATAGTAGACGCTTTCTAGGTTATTTCTTTCCTAGCAAGTACCGCCGACTACACAGAAAGAAAGGAAAGCATTAGGATCTTGCCATAAAAGAAAAGAGAAAAATAAATAAAAGAGCAGAAAAAATATATATATATATAAAATATTCCATCTCATCTCATCCTCTAAAAGTGAAAAATCTACTAAATTTGATAAACATCAATTGCTACCAAGCTGGCTGTGGAGCATTGCAAGGCTGGTAGTGGATGCTAATACAAAAATACAATACATAGGATAACATAACACTTCTATAAACTCTATACATTTCTTTTGTTATTTTCTATTTGGAGGCTTCCTTTTCTTGTTAATATAAAAATTTTCTTGATGAGCAAAAGTAAAGAAAGAAATCATGATACTACATACGTACTCATTAATTATTCCAAAGCTAAGAAAGAGAGAACCTTATATATTTAGAGAAACGCCAAACTCATAACTCTAAAAATCTTTTCGTGAAAAGGAGAGAAGTCTTATGGGATTCAGGGTTTCATTCACATGCTTCCCTCCATCCATAAATTTTTACTTATAAGAAGATG
Organism: Reutealis trisperma; assembly: GCA_947687605.1. NCBI lineage: Eukaryota > Viridiplantae > Streptophyta > Magnoliopsida > Malpighiales > Euphorbiaceae > Reutealis > Reutealis trisperma. The sequence goes on from CANTUT010000050.1 coordinate 3,725,288, forward strand.
ATTATGAGCATGCACCAAGTGGGCGTTGGTGGGGGCATTTACTAACTCAATCCCTTATACATTATCTATTTTTTATTTTCCAATCCAATAAAACTATCATATCATGCACCCGCAATTACACAATTTTGTAATGTAACTAACTTAATGATATTTGATAACGCCATTCATCACTTAAAATTAAAATTTTAAGCAATTAATTATTTTAAATTTATTTGATAATTATATTTTAAAAGTCTAAATTAAATAAAAAACTATTAAAATTATAAGTCAAAATTTTTAACTTAAAATTTATTATAAATGCAATGAGTGATTAACTTTTTAAATATTTTTATTACTTAAAAATTATATCATTTATCTTATTCAGAATTTAAATTTTTAACACTTAATTTTTAATTTTACTAAACACCATCTTACTCTATATAGAGATTTTTTTATTAGTTTGAAAAAAATAAAGAAAATTACTTTTCTAAATAATATACCAAAGATATTTATTTTTCTTAATATTATTATGTCGAATGTCAGTGTATACATGACTTATTCATAAATTTGATTCTAATAATATATAAGTTACAAATTTAAAATCTTACTATCAATCTTAAAAGCATATTTTAGTATTATATTAAACAAGTTATATTAATTAAACTCAAAAGTACAAAACCCTAATTAAACTAAAAAAACCTAACTATAAAATCATATTATAGTAAGTTAAAATCAATGATTCTAAAACCCACTTTACTATTTTAATGAGGAGGACGCGTGTTCGGGATAACACTTGCACTCTTTTTTATGGATATTACCGAAAGCAGCAGTGAGTATTTGCTTCTTAGCCTTCCACGTATAAGTTTTTTTATGAACAAAATGATACACGTTCTTGCCTCTACATAGCCACACATGATTTTTTTTTTTTTTTTTTTTTACACTTAAAAATCTTGCCATTTGGATTCTCTCCACTTATTATCTCATTTGCTCCTAAGAAAATTCTTATTTATACTGAGTATATATATCAATTTAATAAAATAAAAATATATTGAGTAAAAAAAGGTATTAATATCTTTTCATTGGGTAAAAAATAAATAAAATTTATATTTATTAAAATCTATTATCACTTATTAAATTAATATATGAGATAAGCTTATACACTTAATATAGGTAAAAATTTTCCCTCACTCCTATTACTCTCAGAAATGTCACTTGTTGGGAATTTATTTCATATTGAATAAAATATATAAAAATTTTATATGTAAGTAGATATTAAATTTAATACAAGTTAATTATTGATTTTATGTAGATCAACTTTAATATTTACCTACTTATAAACTTATGTGCATAAGGTCTCATGAACTCTAAAACTAATTAGTATGATAATATCGTTTTGATGAGAAATAAATCTAACTATTATCTTGGAATTAGGTCTTGAACATGATACTAGATCTACCTTTTAAGAGAATATAAATGAATTTAAAAAACCCAAAAGAAGACTTTTTGAAAATAATTTGTGACAAAAATCTCTGTAAACTAGTCTAAGACAAGGCCAACCTTGCGAAAATGCCTCGTCAAGGTGCTTCTTTGTAGATTAGGAGTCATTTGTGAGGTTTTTGGTCCTCTCTAGACAATTAATTAGCACTAACTTAAGCATCGAAAAGGTTTTGCCAAATCCAAACTTGACACTTTAATACTCGTTTGCTCGTCTTACAAGTTCAATAAATTATTCAAGATCTAAATCCAAATATAAAAGATCCATCTCTTTAAATATTTCTAAATCATTCTTGTTTTCCTTACGAAAATTTCTAAGGTATGAAAAAAATATATATTAATATATATATTTTTTAAATTTAAAGAGTCATTTGAATCATAATTTAAAAATATCAATATGACCATTTTAGGGAGAAATCAAGCTCCACACAACTTAATTTGAAATGTAATTAACATATTAATTCCAACTAAAATTGAAAGGAGAAAAAAGAAAAGGAATAAAGAGGTTTCCTAGTCCCTAGCTAATTTATGCTCCCCAACATCATACTTTATTTTTTTTTTAATTTAGATAAAATGATAAACCCTATTGAGCTTGCAAGTGTGAGAATTAGGGTTTTAGCTTTAAAGGCATGAAACCATGAGTTAGGACACTAGTTAGTAGGGAACAGGTTTTTTTTGTTTGGTTGGAAGGTAGAAAAGCGATGTACGGCAATTAGTAAACAAATACATTTTGGAGTATATAAATATGAAAAAAATACAAAAAATATTAGATTTTTGACAAGTATAATTGTGGGGCAGACACATGGCACTATTACGGTGTGAAATACTGGTTGGCGGAATGGGCTTTGTGGGCCGAAACAGCCTTTCAAGTGGCAATCCCAATGCCTGGAGCCTTCTGAGGGTCCAAGACGTTGACATGGAGGTCCCCCATTTTGGCAATTAGGCCGATCGGCTCCACGTGGGCGTATCATACATATCCTAGTCAGCAATTTTCCATGTGCCACGTGGCTGTCCTTTTCTATAGATTTAAAAAAAAAATTTGAAAAAAAAAAAGAAATAAATAATTTTTTTGAATTTTTGAATATATCTCTTGAGTTTTTCAAAAACTCCTTGTGGGTCCAAAAGAATCAAAGATGAGATGAGATGAAATGATATGTGAACGAAAGTCTTGCTCCCTAATTCTCCTTCCAATTCTTTTGATTGACCTTTGTGTAGTAAAACTTAACCTTTAAACCACAAAAGTACCACTTCATAAAATGACTTTTTTTTTTGGTATAAGATTCTTAATGCATTTCTCTCTATTGAGCACATAAATTCCAAAATAAAAGATTCACTCCTTTTATGGTAAGAATTTCATAAATTAATTAAAGAGAGAGAGAAATCAATAATTTTATTTAAAATTATTTACATATATCATAAAATTATTCATCTAACAATAATTAAAGTTAAAACATTATACATTTTTCAAATATTAATTATAATTATATCAAATGCGAAATTCACTATTTAATTTAATTGAGTTTTTATATTCATTTCAAGTATGCATATAATTTATTATTTATGTGGGAATAATTTGCAATCTTGAGCTTGCATTGAAATCATTCAGCACATGTTAATTTTTAGACATCAAAATTCTATGCCTTGGTCGGTAATGGTAGAGTGCTCCTAATTCCTAACATTACTTAGTGTCATGTAATTTCTCAATAAAAATTTTATTAAAAAAACAAATAAATAAAATCATTCAAAATTCTCTAAATCTTCTGAGAAGAATATAATAATAATAATAAAAAAAAAAAAGAAATTCCTCGTTAAAAGATGCTAATCCTTGTGCATTCATTAAGCAAGTATAATATACTAAGATCCAATAATATAATGAGAAAATTATTAAAAATATAACCAAATAATAATAATAATAAAAGAAAGCCTTATGATTATGATTTGAGAAGGACCCTTCACAAAGCTTCAACCTTCCCCCCTATTTAAGGACCTCTGACCTCCCTCATCCTTTCATTCCATACCAGAACTCAATTCACTTCCAAAACAACAATAACAACAATCTTCAACTCTTTCTTTGATACTCCCAAATCACAATTTTCTCTACCAAAAGTTCCAATATAAACGCTTTTCTTGAACTAAAAAGTTCCAATATAAACACATTTCTTGAACTAGTGATCTTGCTATTATTTGCATCATCAATAACAAGAAGAAGAAAATGGAGAACTTGTTTCGTTTAGCTGATCATGAAGATTTCTTCTCTCGTCGATGCATTTGGGTTAACGGTCCGGTCATAGTAGGTGCCGGACCATCTGGGTTAGCTACAGCAGCTTGCCTTAGAGAACAAGGGGTACCCTTTGTTGTACTTGACAGAGAAGAATGCATAGCTTCTTTATGGCAAAAACGTACCTATGACAGGCTAAAACTTCATTTGCCTAAACAATTTTGCCAACTACCAAAACTCCCATTTCCTGAAGATTTCCCTGAATATCCTACAAAAAAACAGTTCATTCAGTACTTGGAATCATATGCCAAGCGTTTTGAAATCAACCCAACATTCAACGAATGCGTACAATCTGCTAGGTACGATGAGACCAGTGGATTATGGAGGGTAAAGACTGTTTCCACTAGTGGGTCTGCTCGTACTGAGATTGAGTACATTTGCCGCTGGTTAGTGGTGGCTACTGGTGAGAATGCTGAGTGTGTAATGCCTGAAATTGAAGGATTGACTGAGTTTGGTGGTGATGTAATTCATGCTTGCACTTACAAATCTGGTGAGAAATTTCGCGGCAAGAAAGTTCTCGTTGTGGGTTGTGGTAATTCTGGCATGGAAGTTTCTCTTGATCTTTGCAATCACAACGCTTCTCCATCAATGGTTGTTCGAAGCACGGTAAGTTAATAAAATTAATTACCAGTTTTTGCAAATTATTAAAGGTTTTAAGTACGAGTTTAATTACATGATTCTAATAAGATTTCTCTGTGTTTATGTTTTGCAGGTTCATGTTTTGCCTAGAGAAATTTATGGGAAATCAACATTTGAATTGGCTGTTCTGTTGATGAAATGGCTACCCATTTGGCTTGTTGATAAGCTATTGTTGATTTTGGCATGGTTGGAGCTGGGAAACATTGAGAAATATGGGTTAAATAGACCATCTACGGGTCCATTGGAGCTTAAGAATGCAACAGGAAAGACCCCTGTATTAGACATTGGTGCATTGGAGAAAATCAGATCTGGAAATATTAAAGTTGTTCCTGGAATCAAGAAGTTTTCACGTGGACAAGTTGAACTTGTTAATGGTGAAATTCTTGATATTGATTCAGTTGTTTTAGCTACTGGATACCGAAGCAATGTCCCTTCTTGGCTTCAGGTGAGAATATGTTCTAATTCCCCTGCTCAGATAAAATTTTGATACCCATAATAATAATCAGAGAAAAAAAAAATGTCAGATTTTTGTCTTATTTCATTGACATTTAAAAAAAAAATGTTTTAGAAGCTTCTTTTTGATTATTTGTTTGTTTGTATTATTGGTGTTCATTTAGTGGTATTTTGAACTGATCTTGATTTGGTTGTATGATGTACAGGAAGGTGAGTTTTTCTCCAAGAATGGGTTTCCAAAAGCACCATTTCCAAATGGGTGGAAAGGAAATTCTGGACTTTATGCAGTTGGGTTCACAAGGAGAGGGCTCTCTGGTGCATCTTCAGATGCCATGAGAATAGCACAAGATATTGGCAAAGTCTGGAAGGATGAAACTAAACAACAAAAGAAGAGAACCACAGCTTGCCATAGACGTTGCATTTCGCAGTTCTAAATCATAACCAACAACAAAAAAAACCAAAAAAAAAAAAAAAAAAGAAAGAAAGTTTCTAACTTGACAGAAATTTCATTTAGCTGTAGAAAAAAAAATAAAATAAATACTTGTATGATACACAAGAAGAGGAAAAACAAACTGATAGCACAGAGACATGGCCCTCTCCAAAGGCCCAAAGTTTTGATATGTTTGGGCATTTTGTAAACTGAGGATGACGAGGCTTCTTTTTCTTTTCTCTTTTCTCTTTTCTTTTCTTTTTCAGTTTCATACAGTTTTTGTATTATATTTTAATCATCAAGTTAAATGACAATTCCCTTTGTTTCTTTTTAATCATTTGTGCCTTCTCCTTTTCAGTTAGTTTCATCACATAAAACACAGTTTTATATTGATAAATTTAAGTCAGTGATATTAAAATTATCTGCAAATTTATATGATTATTATAAATTTAAAGTTTAATTAGAAAAAGGATAATAAATATTAATCAAACGTAATCTGATTAAAGTGTGAAAAGTGAAAGATTTCAAATTCGAGTCTTCCAAACCTAATATATTTCTATTGTGTAACCTAGTGTTTTTATTGTTTATTTATTTATTTATTTTTTATACTAGGAAGAAGGAATATTCCATAGAAACATAATTAGTTACACAACATAAGATATTATTCCCTTTTTACATCACTAAATTGGTGATAATTATTTATAATTTGGAAAATTCGAATCCGAAACTTTCCACTTCTTACTCTTTTTAAAAGAGATGGGAAGATCAATCATATCACATCTAATTGGCATTTCTGTTGTTTATTTCTTATTGTTGTTATAAAATAGAAAAAAAATTAATTAACAATGCCTAACTTGCCAACTACTATTAACAAGGCTAAGAATCAAGATTAGCTCTCTTTTGTATTTTAAAGACTACATTTCAATTTCCTTACACCTTCCATCCCATTTAAGGATCAAATAATCAGGTAATCTAACGGAATATATGGGAATTTCCTATTCTCCTAGTTGTCACATTAAGTTTCATACATTGAACATTTAATAATTTCAAGAATCAAATCTCTTCTTATTTTGGCAAACTTTATTAACAGTTTAAATAAGAAAGAATATTCTCTCTCTATCTCAAACACACACACACTAATTACATGAAACTAGACATTTTTATTTGAAACTGGAAAGTGGAAACTAGACCTTAACATGTTAAAACTGCCTGCAAACTTATTTGGCGGGTACATCATATTATGATATCACTTTCTTCCTTTTTTTTTTCCCCAAATACCAATCAGAGTTTTTCCAAGAAATGGCCCACTGATTCAGATGTTCTGATTAGCAACTTGTCCATAAACATCTATCATCAGATGGGTAGGGTCCATGAATGGCAGTGAAACCTAGCTCCACCACACCCACCACCTTGTTTTTATCCTACTTTTGATGATATTGATAGCCAGTTCCAAGATGGGCTACACACATCACTATTCCCTTTAATAATAATAATATTATTATTACATAATAATAATAATATTATTATTATTATTATCTTTTCTTTTAATTTTAATTTTAATTTTTTTTTTATTTATAATTTTGTAGTTTGACCAACTTAGGCTTATACAAGTCTCTGATGCTTGCACATGGATAGAGCCACAAAGCTCTCCAAGAAAAATAAAAATTACAGTCAAGGCCTTTCTGTAAAGCATTATACAAAAAGCTTGAATGCAGTTCATAAGAGCTCAAAAATTTATGAGCTTATTATGTGGTTAATCACTAATCAGCTTCTTATATTTGTTTAATTTTGATGAAATAACAGATTTGTTAAAAAAACTGTCAATGTGAAATTTCAAAAATATAATAAAACATTGCTCAAAACACCTAATGGCGTCGCCCGGACTCGAACAGGAGACCTTCAGTGTGTTAGACTGACGTGATAACCAACTACACCACGACACCGCTCTGCAGTAGCTTCCGCTAATCTTAGTTAAAAAGCTCATCAAGATAATTGGTTACCCGCAAACACAAGACACCATGCAGTCGCCAAAAGCCCAAAACTAACCCAGTGGACCCTTAAACATATATATATATAAAAAAAAAAATTCCTTAGGATAATTAATTATCCAAATTAAGGGATAGATATTATAATTAACACACTGATATATTAGATAATTATTGATCCTTGAAGGAAAAAAAAAAAAAAAAAAAAAAAAACTTGGTTATTAGGCATTAGAACATCAACATGTTATGTTCTGACAAATGTTTTGGGAACTTTAATGCCCTAAATCAGTGCCATATGCCCTTTCATAGGCATCTAGATTATTGTCAACAACATCAACAAGCATTATAGATTTGAAGAAACTGTTTTTACAGTTCAGATCAAAGAGATAGGTGGATAAAGGAGGCTGAAAGAAACTTTGTATAGTTTATATTCCTTCCAACTATAAAGACTATTGAAAAAGAATTTTTTTTTTTTTTTTAATTCTAAGGTCAACCAACTTAGCCAACCCTGAAATATAAAGTCATCCAAATAGAACATCAAATTCTTCTTCTACGCAATTAATCATCATTAGCATATGCCAAAGTATTAATTAAATTGCACCACCAATCCAATGAATGTGATGTATTGGTGATGACTCTTTTAGTATTGGAAGAGCTACCACAAGGTTCAGCCATTCAAGTCCCACAAAAACATGGCCCCCCGAAGCTTATTTCCTTACAAGGAATGCAACAAAAGATGGAGATGAACATGAAGTCAAATAAGGTATGGGTGCATTATTGACGTCTCTAAATAGAAGATATCAAGGCTCAAGGGATTAAGGGATAGCTAATTCTAGTGAGCAATCAACTTTTCATTCGGGTTCGAGTTTGCAACCTTACAACCTATAAAATGACTTTAGCACTAACTAAAATTTTAGGAAGGAAACTGGCTATTTTCGAGTTTTGACTAAGACATTTAACATTGCATATGATATATCATAAGAAAATTATCAAGAAAAAGATACATGTAGCAAGAGCCTCCAAGAAGTTCTGAAAACAAGATTTTCAAAAGAAGTTCACCAATCATTATCATTATGGGTCATAGTAGAAAAAGAGGTCTAGGAAAGAAAGCCCACACAGACAAAGTCCACTGAGTTCCGAAGTTCTTAGAGCCTAAAAACAGCGCACATGAGCCCCATGCTAATGATTCAGAAATTACAAAAAGGTTTCTCCAACTCAATGGCCCATCAATTCTTTCCAGTTCCACCACCACAGCCTCAAATCAGCAAAACCCAATTTTTTCCAAAACTTGGATGCCTCTTAACAGTTCCAGTTTTGTGTCCATATCTCTTTGGGATCATGTGCATAATTTCAACCGCTTCTTATTTGGACATCACTGCTAATTAAGAGTAAATGTAACACATGGGATGGTCACCATTCTCCCTTACCACAGTATCCTAATCAGGGACCCATCTTATTCACATTGTCTAATAATCCAATATCTGATTTTACTTAACCTAAGGATAGTTCCTCCAGGCTCCAGGTCCACTTGCCCTACTCCCTAGTAGACACTAACATGTGACCAAACAAGTTCTCATTTTTGGACTATCGAGAATTGATCCACTTAATAATTTGAAAATGTTAAAGATGGGGACTTAAAACATACATGATCACACTGTCTCAAAAAAAAACTAATCTTTAACAATAACTTGAAATTGATGTATTAATTTCAGTTCATTTCGAATATTAATTTGAAACTAATAAATAAATTTATTTAAATTTTTATCGTTAATCAAGTTCAATCAAGTTGAGTGGAGTACTTTAAGCATTATACTGTTTTATATTTCATATATTTTATCGAGTTAAGTTTCAAATATCAAATTTCAACTAATATACTGACTCAACTCGATTACACTATTTGAATATCTCCATCTAACATATAGGCTGCAATCAAAAGTTTTACAATTCTTATTAAATACATATTATTTTTCCTCAAGTTGTAATGTACTCTTTAGGTACTACTTTGGTACAAGCACAATACTTTTTTAGTACTTTTAAGTGTAGTTAGATTGCCTAATGTAATGGTTATGCTGCATTATGGACCCCTTTTCCATTACAATACATTCAAAACCAAACAATACGTATAAGTACCAATTGAAAATTTTCTGTTATCTGTTTTTTCTTCACAAATTAGTATAAAATTTTCCTTATTTAATTATTTTCAAACATTTCACATCCCCTCAATCATTCTACACACAGGAGAAAGTTGATTGCTTATTTTAAGTGTCTTCTTGTTAATGAATTCCTTATTAACCAAACTACATTGCTAAGATTTTCATAATTCACCTCTTTTGCCCCCTTATGAAAAAAAAAAAAAAATACAAGTATCAATGAGCCTTTGGTTAAGTGGTAATGGAGTTTTTCCTAAAACTAAAAGATACCGAGTTTGAATCTTAGTCAAAATTAAATTGCCAAAATAAAAAAAAAATAAAAACAAAAGTCAAATAATCTTGCATATAATTATTGCATTCTCTCAATTATTCTTAAAAAATTAATTTCCAAGAATTTGACAACTAACTCTAAAACTAATTGTGGAATCATGCCCTATAGCAGTATTTGTGCAATCTTTCTTTGTTTTATTTTTTTTTTCATGTGCATTATTTTCCTCTTTTAAACACCATTATCTGCCATGAAACATTTCAGGATATGATCCTAATTCTGATGACAGAATGATTCTAGAACCTTGATTTTGTCACCACAATCCTTGATATGATACCCAGGCTACTGTAAAGATCCTTGAGATGTCAAAATCCAATATTCTAAAATAACTAAAGATGCAATGCAAATTGGCAAATCGACAAACTTTAACCCATTCAAAACAAGGCAGCCATAGCCTCTTGACAAGCTAAGTTGTCAAAGGCCACCCTCTTGTACAGGTAGGACATATGACTGCGCGACTGACACAGTATAGTTGAATCATCAGTTGTGTTAAGGTGGACAATATATAAAATTAGAGCATGAGGCTGCTTGCTAAACCCAAAACAAGCCAGCTATAACCAAGCAACAAGTCTGGCCTCACAGATTTCTTGTCTTGCCAAAAGGGTGCATCAGGGCATCATTTCAAGTTTCAGGTTTTCAAACCATACTATTAAACAGGAGAAGTTGTAAAACCATTCACACTTGTCTCTGATTATACTGCAAGTTCAGGGAAAAACAGCAGTGAAGTACGATCTAAATGCATCCTGAAGTAGATACGATGCTTTCGCTTGTTTCACACAGCAGGAATAAACAGAGTGTTTAGGATTTAATCAGTGATGCAAACAGAAAAGAAAAAGAAACAAGAATAAAAATGGAGATTTTAACAGTATATTTCAGGGGAAATTTTGAGAATGTCCCAAAATAAAAGGAGCATTACCCATTCAAGCAAGTGCAGAGATTAACAAAATTTGAGAACAAAGATCAGCAGTATTATAACAGAACAAGGATAGTGACTATTATTGAGCATGAACTTGCTGCAGGATTGAGTCTAGAGATTGGGAAACTGGGAAGTCTGGACCTTTTAGATCTCTAAACCCTCAGTTTAAGCCCAGTCAAATCACACAAATCCGGTTTATTGCTTTTTTTTTTACACCTGTTCATGGATTTGGAGACTTGCCTAATCTGTCCAGATAAAATTATAAGGATTGGATAAGAAATTTGCCATATAAATTCGGCCTGATATGCACGTAGTTAAAACTTAATATTTTAGCGAGAGGGCTTAGTCATATGTTATGAAATTTAGGCCTGGTCCAATCTTTTTAATATATATAATAAAATATTTTTTTAGAGGTATCTATATTAAAATACTTTTGCCACCAAATCACACTTCTTATGTTATTATTTCTATATATGTATATTATATATATGCATTTTATAATTTTATTTATTTATACTAAAATTTGTTAGTTTTCAAACTAATTTAGAAAATTTATTCGTTTTTAAGCTATTTATAAAAGTAAAAATTTTTTAATATACATATAAAAGATCGGATTAGGCTTTAACGAACTTTCCTATGAAGGATTAGCTCATATTTGAATAATCTAAAAGAAAATTAATTTTAGGCCAAGTTTGTGATCCAAACTCATTAAAGCCTGTCTCATGAAATCTGACCTAAAATATTAAAATATACTTAAAAATAATATTTATTTTATTATTTTGGATTGTATCAAGCTACATGGCCCTTCTAAATTGTCCAAATTTGGTATATTTATGCCTCTTATTAGTAACTATATCACACCCAAGTCCCAACCCAAAACCTTATGGGCCTGTTTATAGAAAACAATTTGTTGTTTATAGAAAATTTGAGTAAAACATATTAAAAATCACTAAATTTTTGTGGTGATTTTCTATTTTGATAAGTAAAGATTAATTTATTATAAAAATATCATTAATTTTAATATTTTTTTTTTTTACTGACAAATCACTAAGCCAATTTTGATGCAAAACTTACCGAAAAACTGATATTGCATTTTACGTCACTTACAAATACTGATTAAATTAGACACATCAATTTGCTATGTCAGATTATTAAAATTACATGCAAAATTACTAAATTTTGTACTATTTTCTAATTTGATCGCTAATTTTCAAGTTCTTACAATTTGATCACTAAATTTTAAATTTTTTCATAGGAAAGTCATGAAAACAAATCCGATACATTTAAGTGCAATTTCTGTCATTTTCAACCATGATTTTGAGAGTTCTTAAGTATTATTTAACTCTCCGCATCTAGAGTTTCATTTCAATATATATTTCATTACTTGAGGTTGAACGGAGATGGAGATCGAAAAAGGAAACTATTGAAATTTTTGGTTGTTTTTCGGTGAAAAAAAGGAGAGTGAGGGCGAATAATTCTTGTTTTTGTATTCCTGACATTAAGATGAGCTGATTGAAATTAGTGAGTTTTTTGCCGGATTTGTTTTTGTAACTCGTCTGTGAAAAAAAATTAAATTTTAGTAATCAAATTATAAAAAATTAAAAGTTAGTGATCAAATTAGAAAACAGTATAAAATTTAATAACTTTGTATGTAATTTTAATAATCTGACATGGTAAGCTAAAGTTTACAGTTTAGTCAATATTTACACGTGACGTGAAATATCACGTCAGCTTTTCGATGAGTTATTCGTCAAAATTGGCTTAGTGGCCCATCGGAGAAAAAATAAAAAGTTAGTGAGACTTTTATAATAAATTAACCTTTAGTGAACAAAATAAAAAATTACCAAAAGTTTAATAGTTTTAGGTACATTTTACTCCAGAAAAATTATTGTTTTTATTTTCATGAAAAATTATTTTGTAATGGTAAAACGTGTTGATTTGTCAACGATAGAAAAACTATTTTCCATTTTGAAATTATAAAGCATAATAATATTATAATTTTCTTTTTTTTTTTAATTAAATTATCCCTCTCTCTCTCTTTCTTTTTTTTTTTTATTTTATTATGAGGATTAGTGAAAATAATTAATTTTAACTAAAGATAATAGATAAGATTTATATTTTATTTTACAAAATCATTATAAGAGAGATTGTAGAGAAATAATTTATATAAAAAGAAAATAAAAGAAAAGAATAAAAGTAAATTAAATAAAAATGAAAAAAGCATAAAATATAATTAGTAAAAAATACAAAAATAAAAAAATATAACAGATAAAATAAAAAAATAAAATATAACATAAAAAATAAAAAAGCATAAAATGTAATTAATAGAAATATCACATAAAATAAAAACAAAAAAAAAAATCAAATATGATTAATTAAAACAAGGAATAAAAGGAATAAAATATAACATTGTTTTTGCTAGGAATTGAACCTAAGTTCCGTAACAGCAGAGAGGGTTATAAAGCACATGCTTCTCATTTGGGAAACGTATGATTTGTGATAAAGGAAAACATAAATCACACAAAACAACTTAAACTCATTTTATAAAATTTAGTTTTAATATGAAAAATTGAAAAATTTAGACCTTGTTTAATTGTAGAAAATAATATCTATTACTATATACTAATTGATGGATACTAAAAAATGTTGCGTAAATTGACACCGGATTAGAGCAAAACCGCAGCTAATAAATTGAGAAGATTATTTAGACACACAGATTTTACATGGAAAACCCCTAAACAAATTAGAGTAAAAAACCACGGGCAAGGATAGAAGAATTTTACTATGAAAATAATAGGAATTACAATCTCTCTATTTATAAAGGAGAAACAATTTTAATTCTCTCTTTATAATAGGAAATTAATCACTCTAACTCTCTAAATATTTTCTCTCAAAAATAGGATGGATTTAGGCCTTGTCTTCATGGCTATTTATAGCCATCCAAGAAACAAAAAATTCAAACCAATTAGTTGTTAATTGGTTGGCTTCCATTTCCTTTTTTGGTATGCTATTCTATTTCAAAATTTGGTACCTCTTTTGTTGACAATTAACTAAATTTGGTGCATCTTTTGTTGACAATCTCCCACTTGAAGATTTGATTAAGGATCAATCAATCTTCACACCGTTCTCTCTATCTTGCCATTTCCATGTTGCTTACGTCTCTGCTAGGCCACTAGAGGATCGACACCAAATAAACTTGTCAGTATTGACTGCCTTTGTCATAAAATCTGCCAGATTCTCTTTCGTATGAATTTTCTGCATATCCACTGTTCCTTCTTCTACTTTCTCACGAACGAAATGGTATTGAACTCGAATGTGCTTTGTCTTTGAATGAAAAGCTGGATTCCTTGCAAGATGCAAGGCACTCTAACTGTCACAAAACAAAGAAATCTTTTCCTGTTTGTGCCCGAGTTCTTCCATTATCATTTTCAACCAGATTGCTTCTTTACTGGCTTGTGTAGCTGCTATATACTCTGCTTCTGTTGTTGATGTAGCCACAACTGACTGCAGTTTTGAAACCCAGCTTACTGCTCCTCCAACAAGAATAAACACATAACCTGTAGTGGATTTACTTTTATCCAAATCACCTGCATAATCTGAGTCAACATACCCTCTGACAGTAAAATCTAATCCTCCATAACATAATGCAGCATCTGAGGTCCCCTTAATGTATCTCAAGACCCTTTTCACAGCATTCCAATGCTCTCTACCAGGATTCGCCATGTATCTACTAACCACTCCCACTGCATGTGCAATGTCTGGTCTTGTACAAATCATAGCAAACATTAAACTTCCCACTGCTGATGCATACGGTACTCAAGACATCTCCATCCTCTCTGCTTCATTGCTAGGACTCATCTTGGAGGATAACTTGAAATTAACAGGAAGTGGGGTAGAAATTGGCTTACAATCTTGCATGTTAAAGCGTTGCAAGATTTTCTTCAAATAATTCTTTTGAGAAAGCCAAATCTTTCTATTATTTCTGTCTCGGTGAATTTGCATCCCTAGAATCTTGTTTGCCGGTCCCAAGTCCTTCATTTCAAACTCTCTAGCCAACTGAGTCTTTAGTTCTTTGATATGATCTTTGTTGGGGCCTGCTACCAACATGTCATCAACATACAACAGTAAAATGATGAAATCATTATCTCCAAACCTCTTGAAATAGGCACAAGGGTCTGCATTTAATCTGCTGTATCCAAGGCTCATGATGAAGGAATCAAATCTCTTATACCAACACCTCGGCGCCTGTTTGAGACCGTATAGAGATTTGTTCAACCTACAAACCAAGTTCTCCTTTCCATGTTCTTCAAATCCTTCTGGTTGGAGCATATAAATTTCTTCTTCAAGATCTCCATGAAGAAAAGCAGTTTTCACATCTAACTGCTCTAGGTGTAGGTCAAGAGTAGCACACATTGCCAGAACTACTCGGACTGTATTAAGTCGAACCACAGGGGAAAATATCTCATTAAAATCAATCCCTTCTTTCTGAGCATACCCTTTTACAACCAATCTTGCACGATACCGCTCCACTTGATCATCACTATTTCGTTTGATCTTGAAGACCCATTTATTGCCAATAGGCCTTCTTCCTTGTGGTAACTGCACAAGCTCCCAAGTCTTGTTCTTATGAAGACCTTCCATTTCCTCTTGCATTGCTGCCATCCACTGAGATGCATTTGAACTATTCATTGCTTCTTGGAGAGTTGATGGCTCCCCTTCCTCTGTTAGAAGACAGTATGCAACATTACTCTCCATAAAATAATCAGACTGCCAAGCTGGTGTTTTTCTTTCACGAGTTGACTGTCGAACTTCTGTAGTTTCAAACTCAACTGATTCTTGTTCCTCAATTTTTGGTATTACTTCAGAAGAATCCTTTGAATCAGACTCTTTTTCCACCTGTACCATTGTAGTTTCTGGATCTTCATTTGAACTGCTACTATCACCTTTCTCTTACAGCTTCTCTTCTGCAAATATCACATCCCTGCTGATGACGACCTTATGGGTAGTGGGATCCCATAGGCGATACCCCTTTACTCCATCAGCATAACCCAGAAATATGCATTTTCTGGATTTTGGATCTAACTTTGTAGTTTCTTGAGTGTTGTACATCACGTACACAGGACTTCCAAATATATGGAGGTTTGAATAATCAACGGGCTTTCCCGTCCACATCTTCATCGGTGTTTTCAACTCAATTGCAGTTGATGGTGATCGATTGATCACATAACAGGCGGTGTTAACTGCTTCTGCCCAAAATATTTTTTCTAGACCAGCAGCTCCCAACATGGCCCTTGTTCTTTCTAACAGGGTTCTGTTCATCCTCTCTGCCACTCCATTTTGTTGAGGAGTGTATGCCGTAGTAAACTGCCTCTTAATGCCTTCTTGATTACAAAACTCAGCAAACTCATTGCTGGTATATTCTCCTCCATTATCTGTCCTCAAACACTTGATCTTTTTCCCAGATTCAAGTTCTACCCGCGCTTTGAACGCTTTGAAAACTGAAAACACATCTCCCTTCCCCTTGATAGGAAATACCCAACATCTCCTGGAATAATCATCTATGAAGGACACAAAGTACTTCGCTCCTCCCAGGGATGTAACTGGTGCTTGCCATACATCAGAGTGAACTAATTCTAGAACTTTCTTGCTTCTAGAATTTGATGTGTTGAATTTTAACCTGTACTGCTTACTTGTCACACAATACTCTCAAAAAGGTAAGGACACCTTAGTGAGTCCCGGAAGTAGATTATGTTCTACAAGAATTTTCATTCCCTGCTCAGACATATGCCCAAGTTTCTGATGCCATATTGTTGTAGATCTTTCAGTTGAACTGCTTGAAGCAACAGATGCTTCTCCTTCTTGTAGAGTCTCTCCCATCAGTATATACAAATTTGCAGCCATTTTCTGTCCTTTCATAAGTACAAGCACACCACGGATTATTTTCTTAATCCCATTCTGAGTTTCGATCCTACACCCAAGATCATCTAGTTGTCCTTTAGACAACAAATTCTTTTGTGAGCCCTCTACATGTCGCACGTTTTGAATAGTGCGAATTGTACCATCATACATCTTCAACTTGATGGTTCCAATACCGACAATCTTCAAGGCATGATTATTTACTGTGTACACAGATCCTCCTGAGATAGATTCATAATAATGGAACTACTCTCTCTGAGAGGTCATATGAAATGAGGCTCCAGAGTCAATGAGCCATACATCAGCAAATCTTTTTCTGCCTTCTGAAGTCATCGCTACTTCACAACACAAAGCTTCACCTTCATTTGAGGTAGATGCTATATTTCCATGAGGACTGGAATTTTTATTTAAACTCCAGCAATCCTTCTTCAGGTGACCCTTCTTGCCACAATGGTAGCACTTCATGTTCTTCTTACTTCTTGATTTGGACCTACCATGATTTTGGCTCCCACTTGAGCCACGTTCCATTGATCTCCCTCTCATCACTGTTAGCGCCTCCGCTTGCTGCAAATTGGCCAATCTATCTTGCTTATTTTTGCGCCGATTTTCTTCTTCTAGAATAACAGCTGCAATATTATCGAATACTAGATTGTCTATATTGTTTGTCAGATTGATGATGAGTTGATCATATGAATCTAGTAGACTTTGAAGTAGAAGTTCAGCACGCTCTTGTGACTCTATTTTATAACTCAGTGATGTGAGTTGAGAAAACAAAGTATTCAAGGTGTTAATGTGCTCTGTCACTGAAGTAGATTCTGACATCCGTAGAGTGTATAATTTCCTCTTAAGGAAAATCTTGTTGTGAAGTGACTTGGCCTCGTATAATTTTTCGAGATGATCCCAAATCTCTTTTGCTGTTTTCTTCTCCTCTATGCTAGACAATATCTCATCTGCAACTGCCAGATGAAGATTTACAACAGTATTCCCATCCATCTCATTCCATTTGTTGTCATCTGTGATCTCCGTTGGCCTATTGCTAATAGCCGCCAGGCAATTATCTTTTCTTAATATAGCCTTCATCTTCAATTTCCACAGTGAGAAATTTCTCCCGTTAAATTTTTCAATCTCAAATTTTGCTGCCATTGCTTTTATCACGAACTTTTGAACAAATCTAGCTCCCACTATTTCACATAAATAGTAACTGTATATTGGAATAGTGACTGTAGTCCGTGAACAATACACCAGGTAAGTTCCCAGGAAAGAGAGGTGGGTCACAATGGATACACTTAAATACCAAGTCTTTCCTTAGCCAGAACTTTTCCTAGACATGTATTTTCACACTACCACACTTATTTCCAACGTACCTGTGAATAGTGCCAAATTGTATAGTACCTCAGAGTATTATTCGCAATAATAATTTTTCAAGAAAAATTTTTCTGATGTGGAAGATCAGTTAAAACTGCAACCACAGAGCATACTCTTATTTTTCAAGAAAAATTAAAACCAATAGCTCTGATACTACTTGTTGCGTAAATTGACACCGGATTAGAGCAAAACCGCAGCTAATAAATTGAGAAGATTATTTAGACACACAGATTTTACGTGAAAAACCCCTAAACAAATTAGGGTAAAAAACCACGGGCAAGGATAGAAGAATTTTACTATGAAAATAATAGGAATTACAATCTCTCTATTTATAAAGGAGAAACAATTTTAATTCTCTCTTTATAATAGGAAATTAATCACTCTAACTCTCTAAATATTTTCTCTCAAAAATAGGATGGATTTAGGCCTTGTCTTCATGGCTATTTATAGCCATCCAAGAAACAAAAAATTCAAACCAATTAGTTGTTAATTGGTTGGCTTCCATTTCCTTTTTTGGTATGCTATTCTATTTCAAAATTTGGTGCCTCTTTTGTTGACAATTAACTAAATTTGGTGCATCTTTTGTTGACAAAAAATTGAGACTAACACGTGTTAAATTCCAAAAAATACATTGTTATTTATTTATCTACAAAATTTTCAAAATAAAGGAAAATAAAATAGCTAAATACAATAAAAAAAATCATAATATGTAATTTTTCAAAATAAATATGGTTGAACATATAATTTAATATAGTTTTCAAGAGTTAAAAGTAAGAGTCCATTGAAAATCTTAATTAGCGACAAGGATAACTGAACATATAATATTACAAATAATATAATTTTTTAAGGAAGTGTTTTACAATTCAATGTATAAAGAATTGAATTTTATATATTAATTTATTTTTTGACAAATCTGAATGATTATGTTTACATTTAGTTTTGTTAATGTAATTTATAGATTATACAATCACGATTTTTATATTATACAATTACTAGGTTGGCAATTGGCAATCATTTTTATAAATGCTAATTCTCTTATGTTCGTATTATTAGTTGGATGGCATATTTCTAACTTGTTGTGTATGATCATTTATGTGGAAGGATGAAATGAGTGGTTAATCAATGTAAAATATATACATATGTGATGGAAGGATAAAGTTACTCTATTTTGACATGAAGTTATATGTTCAAATTGCCGAGACAGATTTCTTGAATAAAATTGCTTACATTTGTTTCTCTTGAAGAGCTAGCAATACCCATTTACATACAATGCATGTAGTTGAGAAAGTAGCGTTCAATGTATAGGACATTTTATGACAAAACTCTTATGTAATAGCTAGTATTATTTTATTTTAGAAGTTGAAAATGGGACAGCCATGTCATCTCATAATCTGCATTTAATGTAGAAAGTTTGTATTTACTTTTGTCATACATTTGTTTAATATATTTTCAATTTGCATATATAGCATCTTCTTATTATAATTTGATTTATTTTTGCGTATATGAATTTATAATCAATAAAATGAATAATCTTATTGCAACGCATTGCTTTATATCTAATTTGTTTTCTAAAAAAAGTATTTCAAAAAAATTAGAAAATAGAATTTGATATTTAGTTGTAAATATTTCCTAAAGAAAATAGGAGATAAATTTTTCATGTTTTCTAATGTATAATTAAGCTTTAAAAAACTAGTTAAATATGTTTAGTGAATTTCATTAGATGTATAGAGCTTGTTTTCCACATAAGCTAGGGGTAGCAATATTAAACATAACATAAATTCAATATGAAATTAACGGGTTTATGTTAGAGATTATTGTATTCGTATTGACTCAATTGTGATATGAAAATAATCGTATTATATCGCGAATTAACCTATTAACTCGAAAACGATATATTTACCTAATATATTTTATTTAGAGCACATATATATAAATATTAGTTTAATCTTCATTATAAATTTATATATAATTATATATAATATAATAATAGAAACTAATAGCGGTTAATTTAATAAATTTCATAATTTTTGGATATAAAATAAAAAGATTAATTAATTTAAAATTTTAAACATGTTATTCTTATCGTATCATATTATCTATTAATTAAAATGAATCGTGTTTATTTTTAGATTTTTAACACGATAAACTAATCGTATCATATTTATTTTAATTCTTATTATGTCACTGGTATAAATCAATATAACTCACTAACACGAACATATTTATTTTAATTCTTATTATGTCACTGATATAAATCAATATAACTCACTAACACGAATCACCGCTCCTAACTTTTTTTCTGGTGCAAAGAAAGTAGATAAGCATTAATAGAGCTAGAAGCTAAAGATCAATACAAAAGTTAATACAATAGGAGAAGCCCAGCGGAAAAACAACAAACTACCCATGATGGGGTTATCCAGTCATGGCCACAATACAACCAGGCCTAAAGTCTGAATAAACAATCCAAACTCATTAAAGGTGTGTGTTTGGATTGTTTTAGGGGCTAAAAAAATGTTTTTAAAATTTTTTTATTATTTAATTAATTTTTATTATTTTTTCAAATTCGCTTATAAAAAAAGTACAAATTTACTAGTTTTTGCTAGAAAATAATTTTAAAAAATAATTTAAAAAAAATAAAAATTTTTATTAAAAAACGTTTTGCTCAAAAACAATATCAAACCTATAAAGCCCTTCGTGCTAGAACTCCGTAAATAATATGGTTATCAAAGCCGACAAGTACCGCTCCTAACTGAAGTGCATGATGATACTCAATTCAAAACCCAGTAATGTCCATTCTTCATTTTTTTATTTGCTATTTTTTTAAATGAGAGTTTCTCTGTACCTTATATTTATAAAGTAAAATTAGGATTAAATCTAATTAAATACCGTTAATCCTCATTTTTTTTAATTTTTTTTTAATTCTTCATTTGGTTTTAGATTTCTCAACGAAATATATATATGTTTTATTAATTTTAATTTTAAAAAACTTGCTATTTTTTTTTTCAATTAAAAGGATTAGAAAAACCTAACCAAAGGTAACTTTTTTTATTCATTATAAAATATTACATTAAATAGTCAATTTTATATAAAAAAAAATGATATTTAAGTGATCATCTTTTATATAAATAAATTAAAAATAATAAATATTTTCAAAATAATAATAGTTATTAATATAAAAAATCATACAAAGCGGAAATGAAAAATGAAGAACTGAAATATAAGACAAATGAAAATGTTTTTCAAATTTTCCATTCTCAATTTGGAAAATTAAAAATTAAAAAATTGGGAAATAAAAAGAAACTAAAATTTGATGATAGAAAAAATATTCCGTAATTAAATAATGCACCAGTTTTCAATTTTTCATTTAAAAAATTATGATATTTAAATATAAAATTCTATTTTTCTGTTTTCTTATTTTCCATAAAATAAGTCTAATTTTCTTGAAGACATGTGTGACTGCGATTTCCTTTATAAATTTAGGCTCCAACCTAACCTACCAATCGGAGTAGATCTCTCAATAAAAAATTACTATAAACTTTAGCAACACAAATAATTTTCGGGTAGAAATTTAAAATGACAAATTGAATTAGAATAAAAAAGTTATATTAATAATCACTTTCTAAAATTTAAATTAATAATAAATTCTAAATATATTATAAAATAATTTTGAGTTTACAAAATAAACTAACAGTAAATTTAAGTTTTAATATACTTTTCACAATGTTTTTGTGATTTCTTTCTCAAACTATATATTTAATTATAATAAAATAATTTAATTATTAATCTCCTTATAATTTAATAAATTATATTTATTATTTTTTTTAAAAATTATATCCATTAAATTTAATATATCTTTATATATATATATATATATATATTGGATTTTACATATATATTCTCTAAATAAAGCACAAAGCAATATCATTTTGCTTCATCATTGTTGCGCTTCGAGAAGTAAAATCATCGAGAAGTGAAAGAAAAGAAAATCGGAGCAAGTTCAAGATGCCGAAAAATAAGGGAAACGGAGGCAAAACTGCAAGAAGGGAAAGAAGGAACTGGAAAACGAGAAGCGAGTGTTATTATACAAAGAACTGTCAAGAATACGCCCAAGTTCTTGCTATGCAACAATGGCCGCTGTGATGCCATATGTAGTGACAGAATCAAACGGCTGTCATATTCGAGGGGGAGATGCACAAAAAGGAGTGGATTAATGTGGGTGATATGATCCTGTTTGCCTTGGCCCTTGAGAGATTTTCAAGATTTGCCCGATATTATAATCCACGAGTATTTGCCCGATGAGGCTCGCCTCTTGAAAGCTTACAAGGAGTTGCCTGATAACATTCCATTGGATGGCAGTTACAGGCAGTCCGTACATTATTTGTCAAATTAAGTATTATTTGTCAATTGAGTGTGATTTGATCGGTCTGTCGTCTCTGTATGACCAGTGCCTATTTAATAATTCTGTAAGAAAATCCTCGTTTTCATAAATAAAAATAAAAAAAAAAATTCCGTTAGAGCAGACTGCTGCCCACTAGCGTTACAAAACATTGTTCAGGATTTGAATTTTACTATTTTATGATACCTCCTCATTTCAATTAAGGACTACTCATAATCTGTTTATAGTTGACTGATGTTACTTCAGCAGCATCACAAGCCACTTTTTTATAACTTAATAATCTGCAATATTGCTCAATAAAATTACAACCCCTTTACGGTGGGATCTGAAAGACGCATTATTTTCATCAGCACATATTCTCTCCATGCAGCTGCCTAATACTTCAGAAGGGTACCCTAAATTTCATGATCCAAAAACAAAATATATTAGCATTTATTCCCACAAAGCTCCTCCCCTTTGGTTCTTTTTCCTTCAAGTTTTTCAGTGCCAACAAAGCACAATTATATGTCAAATGCTTAGTGGAGTTATTTCTGTTTTTCAGTCATATACACGCATTGAGAAAATATGATGTCTATTTCAATAAGTTAGCGTAAACTTTGTTAACAGGACAGGGGAAAACAGGGTAACATTTGGGGATAACATAGTACAATTGTCCATAGACAACTCAAAATCCTATCAGGAGCATGACATGCCACTTAACAAAGAGGGGGAGGGGGGGTGGGTGGAAAGGATACATTTCCATCATTAACATGATCTCCTAGATTATGCGTGCTTTGATTTCTTTTTCTTAGGTAGCTCACCTGATGCAGCAATATACTCTTCTGCATTGACTTTCTCAACAGCTTTTTTCTTCTCAAAATCCTTTGCCTTTTTCTGCAAGACAGCAAATACAAAATTTACACTTTGTTTTACTACAAAAAATCTCATAAACTTAATGTCTAACTTTCTGGAGTTATTGTTGTTTGGCAAAAGACTTTCAGGGGTTGTTCTCATATATGGTCTTATGAAAATATAAACATGTGATTGCAATAATAACCCTCCAGAATATCTCCATATGCAAATCAAACAGGATTCCGATGAAATTAGCTTATGGATTATACCTTTATTGACATGGCCAAAGCAGCCACCTCATTATTTTTATCTGCAAATGTACCTGCATCCTGCCGTTTGGGTTCCTACAATATCCAAAGAGATTTGTTTCGAGGTTACTCACAAAAAATGAAGAATGAAGAGGCAGAAGTGCGTATAAAATGAAGAAAACTAGCAAAAAGAGTTTTGGAATAGAACCTCTGGAGGAATAAATGCATCTTCTCGTTTTCTTTTGTTTTCAGCTGTTTTTTCTGCTTGCTTCTCCTGCTTCTCTTGCCACTTCTTTGCTTGTTTCTTCTCATTGCTCAAAAAGTATTGTCCTGATGCCAGTTGCAAATCAACCTGCAG
Source organism: Reutealis trisperma (assembly GCA_947687605.1). Classification (NCBI taxonomy): domain Eukaryota; kingdom Viridiplantae; phylum Streptophyta; class Magnoliopsida; order Malpighiales; family Euphorbiaceae; genus Reutealis; species Reutealis trisperma. The sequence continues at coordinate 3,749,054 of CANTUT010000050.1, forward strand.
ATATTACAGAAAACACCATGTCAATGATGAGAAACTGAAGTACTGAAAGAAAATTCAGTAGACATGAACAACTCATCCAATGATATAAGCATCCACATCAACTATGAGAAACATTCCAGCTTATTTCAACCAAACCAATAATCTAGAGATGATCAAATATCTTACTAAAAACTAGATTTAATATGCAATTTACAGAGAGAACAATAAACAAAATATATTTTCCAGAAAAGAACAAAGCAGAAAGGATGAAAACAGTTCATTAGAGTAAAATGTTGATCTAAAAATCTAATGTAAACAGAGATGCATTAATAAAACCAATCTCTAGCCAGGAACTTGTATATTCTGGAGAGCAGGAGTAATTCTCTTACCTTGCTAGGTTGTTGAGGAGGAGGGAATGGTGTATATGTTTTCTTTTCTTTACTCTTAACCTTCTTTTGTTTGACATTTTTCCTGAAACAGTTATGTGAGTAAAATATCAAAATAAAAATCATGTAAAAGAGACTGAAGAGCCACTAGAAGTGTGTAAACATAAGCGATAATCAGGTAAATATCATACTTCTTAAACTTTGGAAGGAACCTATCCCAGTTCTCACTTTTAAGTGCTGGATCCTTTTCAAGCTCTTTCTTCATCATGAGAATCTACAACACAGGAAAGTTAAACAGAAGAATAAACAGAAGAAGAAAAGAGGGGGGGAGGGGGGGAGGGTGAGGGGAGGAGAAAGAGAGAGAATTAACAGGCTTTCAAGCAAAAATCTTGTAGATAGAACTAGAAATATTTTCACCTTAATATGGTATACAGGATGCATTTTATTCTGTATACAATCTTCCACGATTCTTCTGACTTGTTTCAAACCTTTAAATGAGCCCATAGCAGCAACAGAGTTTCCCTGTTCAATCACATGGGTAATTTTAAATAAATCTTTAAAGTAGTGTACTAAACTCAAAATGAAAAAATAAGATTTTAATTTGACTTTCAAAATTACAAAGAGCAATAACAATTACCTGAACTAAGATGTAGCAACCTGTCAAAATCTCAAGGGCCTGCAACAAACCCAATAAATGGTGGAAAATAAGACAGTGAAAAGAAGTAAAGAATGATCTCTAGGTCGATTGCTACTTATCTTGTCTATACACTAGCTACTATTTTATTAGTAAGTTCTCATTTTCTGGAAAGGAAGGGATAGATATACTGGGGGTTGGGAAGCTTGCAAAAATATTAAAATTAAGAAACTGAACACACCTTCAAAGTGGAAGAATTTGGACCCACAAGATGCTGTCTCCGTTTAACAAATCGTTCCTGCGAAAAATTACAGAAACTTTGATGTCCTCTTGAAAACTTAAATATCAAGTCAGCAAAAAGCAAATACTAGAAAAAACCTTCCAGTCTAAGTTCCGATCACAGTGTAGACCTCCACATATAATGAAGGATATTGAAGGATTTCATTAAAAAAAACTTACCAGTCTTATACTAAAAAAGTTGACAAATTCCTAAAAATCAATTTTCTCGCACTCTAAGATGCTTGAAATGAGGATTAATCTCCCACATCCAAAAACACTGATAAATGTACTCTCAAGAGTAAGATAATAGAAAAGTCACCTATATGCGAAATAATTTAAGCAATACCTTATTGCGGACCAAGTTGCCAATCTTGATAATGTCACATTGCATTTCGTCATTCAAAATTTTGATTGCCTGCCACATCAACAATGTCAAGCACTGTGATTAGACAACTAATGTGAAACTAGCCCACAAGAAATACATATAAAAACACCTGGTCCAGATATGCATTGAATACAGACCCTTAAAAATCCCACCAATGAAGCATATTTAGAATAAAAGACCTTTTTTTTTTTTTTGTGGATAGAAAGTAATAGAGGTGCAAGTACTATAAATCAATAATGTTTTGCTAGTTGGATGCTAATCAAAGCTTAGAAACCATTGAATAATATTAACTTCGAAAAAAGAGAAAGAAATAGCCAAAAAAAAGAGTGCTTTTTGTGCCAAGCTTGCTAGATTGAGCTTTGATTCAACAGTGAAGTCTCTTCTGTTTCCTGCATTTTGAGCATCAATGTGGCTAGGCACACCTATGAAAATACCTTTCATATAGTTTTAAAGAATCAACATATGCAAAACAACTCCAATGATATTTATTTTTAGAAGTTATATCAAGATACAAAGGAATATTTTAACATTCAACAATTTCATGATTTTGGTCAATCAAATTGTTATCATTTCTACTGATTCTAACACCATGAAAGAACCAGAGGCAATGTCACTGTAACCATTTCAAATGGTTGATCTTTTAATCTATAGCATACACTAAAGACGGAAAGTAGATAACTGTACCTGAGGTGCAGGAACACTTCTTGACAAAAGCTTAATGAGATCCCTAGCTTTGACAATGATATAGGGGTCCCTAGTTTTTCTAGTAGTTGAAACTGTCATTGATCCCTCAACCTGACCAGCAATAAAACACAAGTCCATTCAGAAAAGGAGAAAAATGATAGAATACAAGTAAAAGTTTTTGGGAAAACAAGAAAAACTGGGATGAAAAGTGAATTTTCAATCACAAAAGCAAAAATTAAGGACAAATTGCAACCATTAACTATTGACAGCGAATTTATGAATGATTCTTGGATTTGAATCTAAAATTGTATTTCCCTAATGCTAATGATATAAGAAAATCAAAATTGGATACGTAACCAATCAGTATTGATTCAAAAAAAATTCTTCTCAATTTCAATTATAACAACAATTATGAGTATATGTAAACCCTAGAACATAAATTACTGTATGGTGGGCAATATCAAATGTACCAAATAACATAAAACTGAATTTTTAAATCTTAATATCCTAAAGCATCCAGTTGGTCCAAATGAAATAAAAGCAGAAAAATAAAGGAGTACAAGGAAAATGGAGCATAAAAGCCAAGAATTCCAACAAATTTTTAATAACAAGAAGCATAATTTCACTAATGAGCATTTGAACAAACTTTAAATCAGTAATTCACAACCATTAATGAACCTAACATTTAATAACAAACAATTAGAGGACTTACCAGATTCAATTCACATGCAATACCAAACTCTTTCAAAGCAGATTTCACCATTGGCCACACATCTTGCAAGTATTTTTCTAAAAAAGGCAAAAGCAATGGAAAATCATATAATTAAACCGCTAGAAGCATATCAAAATTGAAAAACGTATAAATAGAAATTGAGAGAAAGAGAGAGCGACCTCGATATTGAGGGAATAGAGTGGAGAAGGAACTGACTTCAAGCATTCCACTTTCGTTCCAGGAAGGATCGAATTTTTCAATCTTCCAGTGATCGATGTTTGGGTCTTCGTCCCACGGTTTCGGCTTATCGTGCTTTCCCTTGTGTTTATGCTTCTTCGTTGTATCCTTCAACTCCATTTCTCCATGCTCTGCTGCCATGGCTTTCGATTTTCTCGTTAAGTGGCTGATACCCAATGCTAAAAACCCTAGCTGGAATACAGAATACAAACTTGCTTTGAAATTGAAATATGTAAAGAAAAATCCTTAGACATTAGCAGGAACCAAAAATGTATCAGATTATCAAAATTTGGATAGATATTACAGTTAATTTTTTATATGGTGCTACACTTTGGTTAAAATTATTAAAAGTCAACCAAATTTTGCATATGCTCAACTCTAAACACAACAATTCATAATTAAAATCAGTGATCTAATAATCACAATGATCAAAAACCCAAAGTAACCCACATCACAAAAACAACTACAAAAGCCAATAACCCCAAGACCAAGAACAATAAAACAATAGCAAACTATACCCCCTGTACTGTTGTGATTGGAGCAACCAGAAACTGCACAAGCAAGAGTGGGAGGAGGGTAGAGAGTGTTTCAGAGAAAGGAAGAAAAGGCATACATACACAAACAGTGGAGGTGGTCCTACCATCCAAACCCAAAACAGCCCCATTTTTATACCCATCTCCATTTTCATAAAGATTATGACTTTTTTCTTGTTCTAATTCACCATTATTAGTATTCTCATATCTCCCCCATTTTGTTTTCACTGTAATTATGCCACAAATGAGATCAGAATAACAATAAGTATGCCAAGCATCATGATTTGACATCAAATGGGCATATACTTAAGAAATCACGGGATATGAAAAACAACAAAAATCACTACCGTACAGCAGCAATTTTAGGGCCTGTTTGATACCATTCATAAGTCACACTGTCAAACAATAGATAAAACTCGAAATAATTAGAATAAGGTATGGAAAGGAATCGAAAGCAAAAAACAGAGACAAATGTATGCGATTCTTGTAGAATACAGGCAGTGGCACACCATTTTGGAGACTTGATAAACAGTGAGAGAAATACGAGACTTACAGCTTAGCTGAAAGGCCTCAAAAATCCTTCTCGTTTAAATCTTCTAAGCAGTTGCGGTGTAATCAGCAGTGGCGGCGGCGTGAAGAGGGCGGGTGTGGCGTGAGGAGCAATTGCGGTGGCAGGCGGCTGAAGGGAGAAATTAGCGAAGAGTTGCAGGGAGATTGGTGTTTTATTTTTGCAGTTATTTTTGTTAAAAAATTTGACAAGTCTAGAGAGGTTTTAAAAAAAAAAATCAAAACTATTTAATTTTATGTTAAATTGGTGTAATTTTGTGATTGATATTAAATTGATAATAATTAATAATTATCAAAATTACGTAATTTTATATTAAATTGGTGTAGTTTGTTATATAATTATATTATAGGTAATTATTATATTAATAAATTAATGATTATTTATAATTTTTTTAGGTGAATTACTGTAAAAACTCTATTAATCACATAAGTATAATTATATTAGTATTTTACTTAATTTAAATAATTTTAATTTTAATTTATATACTAGTTAAAATTAATACATAATTTTTTATAACTACATTCTAATATTTTTTATAAATTATTAGTAGGAATGATAATTTTATCCATTCTACCGAATACTCATCTCATCTTATTTAATAAATAAAGCTAGGAGATTTTTTAGGTACCAGTATAACCCAACCCAACTATGTATTGTATATTTTTTATTTTTAAATATTATAATTTAATTTTTATGTGAAATTTAAATTATATTGTATGGATATATAAAAAAATATAAATAAATATATGTGTATGAGAAAATAATATAAAAATTTAAAAAAAATAAATAAATGAGTACACTTGATTCGACCCAAAGCAAGCAGGTGACAAGCGTCTTATTTTTTAAATGGGCCGGATTTGCATTTTGCAAAACCCACTCAAACTTGGCTCGTTACCACTTCTAATTATTAGCATATTGCAAATATTTTTTAATTGATATTGTATCACAAACATACTAATTAATAGAAAGATATTTTTAAAAAGTAGAATATTATATTATATAATATTAATAAAATTTTAATCTTATTTCAAAAAAAAAAATCTTAATCCAAAATTATATTAGCATCACATAAATATAATTACAATAAAAATGATTTTATTATTGGATTTACATATTAATACATGATACTTTCTTATTATCATTTTAAATTAATCATTAATATGTATTAAAAGTTTTTTTTAAATATATATGCAAATGAATTTAAAATATTTAATTATAATATGTGACTATATCTTGGTCTTAGTTAATATAATATTTATAACTTTTTGTACATATATTTTTTTTAAATAATTCAATACAATACAACCTTAATATATGATACATTAGTTTTTAGATATGTGATTATATTTTAATTTTAATTAATATAATTTTTTTATTGACTGTTATCCTAATATGTAATAAATTAATTTGAATTAAGCAAATCATGATTTCATATTGAAAATATATTATGTTTTCAATAATCATATAATATTCTAAATGATTTTTTATTTACTATTATAATATTTATTTAAGAATTACTTATCTTTCTAAAAATGTAATGTAGTATTGATTTTAGAAAAAAAAATTATATAACATCATCAAACTATTTATTTATATGTTTTATATATATTTATGCTTCTCGATTAGTATAACAATTAGTAAAATATATATGATTTATGCATTAAGTGATTAATAAGAGGCAAACTTGAATTAACCAAAATTTATGGAGTGAGTTAAACGGACACTTAATAAGAGGCAAGCTTGGATTAACAAAAATTTTTGGAGAAGGGGCTCTAAATCTAACCTAGTCTCACCTAAATGTGCTTCAAGGCTCGTACCACCAGTCTAAACTATAAAGGCTTGATATCTAATTAGGTTAAGCACGGTACTTAAAAATATCAAATTGAACTAAAATATTGAACTGAACTGTATTGAATCAATCAAAAAATACCAATATATATATATATATATATATATATATATATATATATATATATATATATATATATATATATATATATATATATATATATATATATATATATAAGTTTTAATAAAACCTATTAAAATTCAAACTTTAGGTCAGGGATGAGTATAGCATTCGGGAATATCAGACTGAACCAAAATGCCGAATTTTTTTAGTATTGTATTATAAAAATACCGAGTTGTTTTAGTATTGTACTATAAGAAATTTGGGACTTAGGGCGAAAAATGTACCGAAAATTTTAATTTAATATGATACTAGTTCTTAGCCGAATATATTTTTATAAAATATTGTATTTATGGATAATTTTTAAATGATTTTTAAGAATAATTTTATATTTTTATAAAATATTATATTTATCTTTTATATAACATTGAATTTTCACCGTTACACATGTCCATGTATGATAAGTCGTAAGTTTATTAAACAAAAAAATGTAAATTCATTGGTAGTAAAGTGTAGGATAATTGAAAATTCACTATTAAGTATAGTTATAAGTAACAAGATTATCAAGTATTTTTTATAGGTTCATCATATATAAAATGTAGGTTCATTATTTATAAATTGTAAATTTATCAGTTAACACATAAATTTATTTTTTAATTTATGAATTATAATATATAAACCTCAGATATGCGTGTAATGAACTTTTAGTTTATAATTTATGAATTATTTGTTTTTTAACTATGAACCTGCAAATTTTTTAAGAATTTATGGATTATAATATATGAATATCAGTTGTATATGTAATGAACCTATAGGTAATTTTATGAATGATATTTATAATTTTTACTAATAAATTTGTATCCATATGTTGTATTTTGTGATTTATAATTATGAATTTGAAATTATTAATTTTAATATTTCATTATTATTATTAAATTTTAAGAAATTAAAGTATTGTTATATCATGAAAATAAATAATTAAAATTTAAGAGAGGAAGAAAAAATTAAAATTAAAAATATTTGTTTTTAATTTTTAGAAATATAAAATTATTTTTCCCTATGTTTACTTTTAATTATGTTGATTAAAATCCTTTTAATTTTAATATATAGTATTTTCCTTATAAAAATGCTAGCATATTATTAAAAAATAAATTTAGTGTTATAATAAAAAAAGTATAAAATACGCTGGGAATATAGAATTAAAAAAAAAGTATAATAATAAAATATTAATAATAAGAGATGGGACATGATAAAATAACAGAATTGCTGTTTGTGTAAATATTGACATGTGGCTAACATCTAAAAAAAATCACTTTTTAGGGACTAGATGAACAATGCATCCTAGATAAGGATCTCAAATATAACAACCCATAGATTTGATTATCACAATTGCAAAAGGTTTATTAGACTTAAACTTAGTCAAATCTAGCCATGAATTTGGTTTATCAAACAGTGTAAATATTACAATAAGATATAATTTGATTAATTTTCTTATCTTCTTTAAAGGGGTAAAAAATGAGATATTTCAGTTTGAGTATTTCAAATTATAAATAGTTATCAATAATTTAGTGAAAAATGTTAAAAAGAAAGACTACACTTGTTGTGCAGCTTATTATATTTATGTGGAGTGTTCATTTTCTCTACTTTTAAAAATTAGAAATATTGAGGAAAATAAAATGTAGTGATTTTTTTAAATAATTTTAAATATAAATATAATTTTTATAATTTTAAACCTTTGAATAAGAGATTATTATATATCCATTCAAGTTTTTATTTTTTATTTAGACAAATCATAAAAGTGTGAAGTAAATTATATATATTGTGAATCAATTTTCTTGAGGAGGAAGTTTCTAGTCCTCATCATCAACTCACCAACCCTTCATTTTAGCCAGCTCTTTTCTTTTCTTTTTTTTTTTGGCCAACTCATTTTAGCCAGGTCTAGCCAAATAAAAAAAAAAATTATCAAATCAAAACTAAAGCATATATATATATTTTTTCTTACCAATTCAGTAGAGAGTCAAAGAAGCCTGCCAAAAGAAACATTATTATTATTATTATTATTATTTAAGAAACTTAAAGCCCAAGCATAATTTATCCCTATAAATAATTAGAAATTGAATTTGGCAAAGTAGAGAGGATGATAAGAATAAAGCAAAATGGAGCAAGTGAAGCTAATAGGAGCTTGGCCTAGTCCCTTTAGTTACAGAGTTATTTGGGCTCTGAAGCTCAAAGGAATAAGCTATGAATACATAGAAGAAAATCTCTTTAACAAAACTGATACGCTTTTACAGTATAACCCAGTTCACAAAAAGATTCCTGTTTTAGTTCATGGCGGAAAACCCATAGCTGAGTCCATTGTCATTCTCGAGTATATTGAAGAGACCTGGCCAAACAATCCCTTACTTCAGCAAGACCCTCATGAGAGAGCTATGGCTAGATTCTGGACCAAGTTTGAAAATGACAAGGTATTTATTTCTTCTAATAATCAAAACTTGATTGGTATGTTTGATAGACCTTTTACACTAGAAATGCATTTGATTATATTATATTCTATCATATCTTATTAAACGTAAAGTTTCAGGATTTAAATCCTTGAATTCCTATATTACAAAGAAAGATCGATTGCTTGACTTTGAAAACTTTTAAGCATGTATGATTTAACCTAACTAATTTGTATACAATCTGAGTATTGCAGAGTCAACCTTTCTTTGCTTTCTTTCAAACAGTGGGAGAACAGCAAGAGAAGGCCATAAAAGAAGCAAAAGAAGTGCTAAGAATCTTGGATGAGCAAGGACTTGGGAACAAGAAATTTTTTGGGGGTGAAAAGATGGGATTACCTGATATAGCCTTTGGATGGATAGCTGGCTGGCTTGAAGCTATGGAAGAAGCAGTTGGTGTCAAGTTGCTGGAAGCTGACAGCTTCCCTCGTTTACAAGCATGGATCAAGAATTTCAGGGAAGTTCCTGTCATCAAAGAAAACCTTCCTGCTTATGATAGAATGTTGCCTTATTTCAAACGTCGAAGAGAGATGTTTATTGCATCAGCAACATCATAGAAAATAGCAATAAATTGTGATTCTGTATTTTAAGAAATCTATTATCTCTGGAAACCGGATAGTTTCATTATCAAAAGCATTTGCCCAGAATTAAACATTAAAGAGGAAAACACGAGAGTTTAAACTGCCCAGTGGGAAAAAATGAAGTGTTTAGCTGAGAAAAAGAAATGTACATTATTCATTCTATACAATAGAGTACATTCGTTGCACCTCTTCAAGGTTTTTAACCATTAAAGAAGGTTTTAGTACGATAATGCAAAAATAAACTTTAATGAGTTCAATGTACAATTAAACTGAAGAGATCAATATAGAGTCGAAAAGTAAATCTATGCCCATCAAGTTAATAAAACTGTTTCAAGTAGTAGAGAAGTGGCATATCTTCTTAAGATATCCAAGATTTGGAAGGGGATTGGATTTCTCAACAACAGCAAAGAATGGCAACGATTCTAGCCCTGTGTACTTTTAGCATTAGCTTCCGACAACAAAGGTTCGAGTTCCCCTTTCCGATACAGCTTCACAGTATCTGTATTAAGAATATAAGCAACATTACTAATCAAAACTTATTTTAGAATATAGCAGTTGGTTCTGAGCAAGCTACAAAGAAAATATCAATGCCTACATAAAAGCTATACCATGTTCAGGGTTAACAATGTTACCATTACAGGAGCAACATCAGAAAAAATAAGTGTCAAATTAGTGCATGTTGCGTCTAGAACCATCACTCTATCCTGTGGATTACTGTTATTTCTATCATACAAATACAATCAGACAAAATTAAGTGCAATATAAGTCCAATAACAACTAATAAAGAATTTACCTGTGCAACCTCCAATGTGTTGGCCCCCTGGACATGAAGGTCAAAAAGAATTAGAGCATTTCTTAGCATTAAGCATCTAAGTAAATAGACAGAAGAACGCACAATTTAATTTCACAATTCTCAATTCACAAGGCAAAAAAATGTAAAAAAAAAAAAAAAAAAGAAAGGAGGAAAAATCTCCTTGCTTTTTCCAGATACCTCTGTCATCAGATACCTGTGACTGTGTTACAGATCATATGCAGTGAATCCTTAAATAACCATGCATAATAAAAAGAACAAAGCATACAAAAGTATCTTCTGAACATTGCAATAACATTTTGAGCCGGATTAGTATTGAGATTTGATTCCAGAATGCACCTTTTTGGATGCCATTGAAAAAAGAAACAGTTATTTAGGTGTTTTGAAGTTTTCTTGAGTAGAATGCATCAAATGCATCCTGAAAACAATTTTTAGTTTGCAACAGCAACTCCAACACCAAAACCAAATACACTTTGTGTCTATAGGGCACACATTAGATCGGTGGAAAGGTTTGGAGAATGACCTTCATAACAAGATTATAGCGCACATTGCAGAACAGAGTTATACCAATTTGTCTCTGATGTATTTATGGCCAGTGCATCATCAACTTCTTTTCAGAGTTAGAAACAATGGATCCGATAAAATGATTGAACATACAGGTTTCTTACAAAGCTTAAAAGTGTTCCTGAAAAGTCTAAAATGCAAGAATTCAATTCAATTCATTTCGAACATTTCCCATGTTTAGAAACCTCTTTGAAGTGATAGAATTTAAATTCTTAAGGGTGAAAAAGGGCATCTTGCAAGTATCAAAATTCACTCCAAAAGCAGAGTGATTCTGCAGGATTTTAATTTGTTTAGTTTAGTGGAACCTATCAATGAAAAACCATAAACAACCTCAAAAGCAACTTTGCCTGATTGCAAATAGAGATAATGGGGGGAAATTATATAAATTGAATTCACATATCAATTATTTCAAGTGCTATAGTTTAATTGAACTCAATCATTTTGAAAATCGTCCCAAACACACGAATCACAAATCATTTGAAATAACTTTTAATAAAAGAATTGAACTAAATTCTGTCACATGATATGTTCCAAACAGTGTGTAAAAGTACGGAACATTATTGCTTTCCACTTGAAACAATCATATAAATGTACTGTAACAGACAACAAACACATTTAAACCAATAGTGAATTAGTCATTCTATAGGGACCATTAATGCCAACCCCATAATAGAGAAAACTCGGCACATGAATAATAAAAAACATATTAACCTAGATAAATTCATTTTTCATCTACATTTTCATTTTTCCTAGTCATGTTCAGGTGTTTCAGGAATTCACATGCGTTCACACCTTTTTCTCACTTTATACAACTGATAAGAATAAAATATAAATGTGCCAGCACAAATTTGCTGTCCAGCAGTTAATTTTTGTGAGCACCTCAACCACCAAAAAGTTGCAACGAATTAGTCACAATTATTATCAGATAAAGAGCTTGAATAATACATCTCACTTTTCACTGTGGCATGTGCTCAAATCTACATTTGACAAGTTACAGAATCTTAGCCTCTCAGAGGGCCCATACTTAAAATGTAGCCATAGGCAGTAGGATAAAAAAGTAAAATACTTACCCATATTCCAATATAAATGAAATAATCTTTTGTAAAGCTCCCACAAGTTGGGGCAAAAATGAGAAACACAAGCTTTCGCACATTTTGTAAGTCATATCAAAGGTAATTGCACCTATTTTTGCACATATTAATGTCATCAACATAGAATTTCACTTCACCCATTAGTTACAAAATAATATAGAGGGGATCAGCCATACACGTTTGTTTATGCACACAGGTAAAGAAAAGAGGCCTGAACTTTTTTCTTTTTTGTAGTTTTCTAAGGAACCTCCTTCCCCAATAGCCCTTAATTGCCCACTTCCACTCCTTGATGGCATAGTTTCAATAAATTAACTTTAAGATGAAAAGTGTGAAAGAAATACATACCAATGAACACATTTGGAACAGTGTGTTGTCCGGTAAGCCTTTCCAGTACTTTCTGTATCTGGGGTCCTTGGGGGCCTGAAAGATAAAATAAAAAAGATTCAAATTCCTCAAAATATGCAATGTATATTCAATTTCAAAACCAACAAGAACATGTCACAAAATTGACAAAAGGGATAATGGTATCAAATGTCGTGTTTGGCTCCTGTTAAATGGGAAAATGACTATTATAAATATATCTACCATAATCATTCTAGCAACTGCAAACAAAATGGAACATACAACGTAAAAAGTGGATCACAAATCCCAATTATAATTTCATGCGAAAAAAAAAATTTTGAACCGATTTATAAAACATAAGCAGAAAATTCACAAACCCAGTTCGTCTAATTCGATAACCAATGGCTCCGCACCAAGCTTCTTGAACAAAGCTTTCACCTCAGAGGAATACCTTGAATCAAAAAATCCCAATATAAATAGTTTAATTATCTTCCAAATTCTCAAAAAAAAGGCTAAAATTTGCATCCTAAAATGAAGAAATTACAAAAAAAAAAAAAAAAGAAATTTATGAGAAATTTAAAAGATTTGAACTCACGAGCACCAAGTTTTGGAGTAAACAACAACTGGGTTTTCAGCAACGGTCTTCTTGACACTCTCTTCAAGCCTGGACCCAAACGAAGAAGAAGCCATGGCTCGAACCGAGACGGGTCTGCGTCTTGTTGAGCCATTGGTGGAAAGGATCGTGCTTGTGCCAGTCTTGATGCCACTGTTGCTTAGTGGAAAAGAACAATTGGAGAGATTGCAGAGAGGAGAGAGAGCGCGGGAAGATTTGAGAGAAAGAGGAGTGAGATTAGTGAGATGAGATGCGACTGCCATTTCTGTTTGGGCTCTGTTTCTTGGATTTTTTTTTTTTTTTCCCAGTATCTTGTTGGCAATTTCGAGAGCTTGCTGATTAGTTTTGTTGTCTCTGACTTTCTGGTTGGGTCACTTAACCTGAGGAACATCCTTTTTGCCACAAATTATCGGTTTTTAAGGATTAAATTAAATGCTTAAAAAAATTTATAATACCTCTAAAATTGCTAAATTTTACATTAGTGAAATAATTTTTATATATATATTTTTAACCAATTTCTGATTCGGATTGAATCATCTGAATATATTTATTTAATTAATAAACTTTAGTCTAATATATTTAATGATATAATTTATTTCGATTGTATTATTTTAAATAATTGAAATGTCAAAGTGAAAATTCTTATTTTCTCATTCTTTTGTTTTCGAGAAATCTTAGTCTATTGTTATTTATAGATTTTTTTACATAAAATATAAAACTATTTGATTTAAATAAGAGTATTTTGAGTTAAGCATGTGTGATATATGTAGCGGTGGCAATATTAAATATGAAATAATGATACAATATGAATTTAATATGAAATTAGTAAATTTGAGTTAGAAATTATTATATTTATGTCAATTTCATATCGATGCAATTGTGACACAAAAATAATCATATCGTATCATGAGTTAACCTATTAATTTAAAAACAATACATTTAACCCATTAACACATTTACTATAATACTTTTTTGTGACTTTTAGAATATATATATATATATATATATATATATATATATATTATTTTTAATCTTCTTTATAAATTTATATATAATGTAATAATAGAAATTAATAAGGGTTAACTTAGTAAATTTAATAATCTTTAGATATTAAAATAAAAAATTAATCAATTTTAAATGTGCTATTCATACATGCCGTATTATCCATTAATTAAATATATCGTATCCGTGTTTAAATTTTTAATAAGATAAATTAATCGTGTCATATTCGTATTGAATTTTATCTTGTTATGAGTATAGGTCAGCAAATAAATTAATCGTGTCGTTTTGTATTGATTTTTATCGTGTTATGATATAAATCAGCACTACTCGAATGCGATCAGTACTACTCGAATACAATCTACTAACATAAATTGCCACCATAGATATAGGGTTCGAGTCTTCTCAATATTAAAAGAAAAATAGAGTATTTTGAATTTTAGCAATATATTTATTTTTATTTTAATATTTTAGTAACAAATGAGAGTGTCTTAAATTTTTAGCAATACATTTATTTATTTTTTTTATTTTAGCAACAAGTTTCATTGTTTTTAAGGAGGATTCATTAATAGCTGAATTGAATTCTTATAAAATTATATTAATTTTAATATTATTTCATTTATTTTAGTAGTGCCATAAATATGAAGACAATGATCCGTAACATAATATAGGAAAATTTGCAACGTTGCTGTCTACTTTCTAAAATATTATATTTTGATGTTTGGATTTATTTTTTTTTCCCAAAATCAGATTGAACTATAAAAAAAAGTATTATTTAAATATTTTTATTTATTTTGCAGTCATCATAGTGCTAATTTTGCAAAAATTGAATCCCACGTCTTAACTTCTAACGCATGATTCTTTCTTAATGATAATATACATATTTTGAAAAAAATTTACCTTTTTGAATGCATAAGAGATTAATTAATATATAGAATTTACTTCCATATTCGCCTATTATACAACATTTATTTAAATATGTTATGTTATATATTTTTTTAAATAATAAAAGATTAATGACCTATAACAATTTTTTTTTTTTTTTAAATATAATGAGATGAGAGACTTTTCATATAAAATGATGAAGAAATTTATGAATTTAACCAACTCTTTTGATATCATAGTGTCCAAAAATTTTCTTAATTTTATTTTTTGAAGTATTTGAAACTCTACATTCCATGTGAGAAAGATATTGAGTGTGTCTGTCTCTAAAAAAAACGTAAAATACTTGATAAAATAAAAATATTGATGCGAGAAGATAATGGGTGCAAATATTTCATAATGCAACATATATACCAACAAATTGCACTGTGTTAGGAATAACAATTTAACCTAATCCGCTGGATACTTTGTATGATCTAATCTTAATGGGTCGAATTTTTTCTGTCTCATTTAATGGCAGGTTGAATATGAATTTAAATAAGAATACCCGTTATGGATATGAATCGGGTATGGGTTAAGAGTATTCCCGACTCAATTATTGTTATTATTATTTTAGTTTGATACTATTTTTCTTTGTTAATATTATGTTTACGTTGTATTAGATAAATATATATTGTGGTTGTGTTGTATTGATAAATATATATTACAGTTATTTCATTTAACTTTTTAGATTTTAATCATATTAAATTGATTTTAAATTGTCAAAAAAATAATATTTAAAACTAATATGAATAAACAGGGTGGGTATATATAATTTTGTACCTGTTTATTCACTCCGCTGCATGTAGTAAATTACTCGCAGTGGAGCGAGGGCGAGTAATGTAAAAAATCCGTCTCATACCTGCCCCGCTGTAATCCCTAAACTATGTGAAAGTACTAAAACATGCCCAAAAAAGCATACAACATTAGTATCGGTTTAATGATATACTAAAATGAAACAAGATACCACTCTCAAAGACAAAGAATTCTAACATTGTATCAGGACGTAGAGTCTATCAGTAAATCAAAATTTATTAATATATATAATCTTCTTAAAAGACCGAAAGAAATTCTAATGTTAATAAAGCAAAACTAATGTTAATAGAGCAAAACTTGTTGATATATATTAAGATGGTAAATAAGTCAAGCAGTTCACAAGTATTTTAGTGCTCAATATGATAAAAACTCATCAAACTTGAGCTTTACTTCAAAATTTGATTAATAATGAAACACCCTGAATTTTCAATTATTTTATAAAATTCTATTTTTTGTACGGAAATGTATTATTTTATTATTATCCTTATTAAAGTAATAATTGGAATTATATTTTAATAAATTATAAATATTCATACTATCTGAATATGTATTATTAATGGTAATTTTATTACAATATTATATATGTATATTATTATGATAATGTTAATGTGGATTTTTGGAGAATTATATTTTGATATTTGAGTATTAATAAAGGTATTAATTAATATTATAAGTTCGATTATAGTATTTTTACCGAAAACTTGGATTTCCGTTATAATTACTATTATTATCATAAATAATGTTATTGATATATATATTCATGAGTATATGTTGTAAATTATTATTAATATGTAAATTATGAATTATTGTTAATTATTATTATTATTATTATTATTATTATTATTATTATGATTATTATTATCACTATTATTACTATTATTATTGTTATTATCATTATTATTATTAGTATTATTATTATGATTATTGGTAATTTGTATATATATATACGTGTAGCATTATGTATATATTATATGGTTTAGTATGTATATATATATATAAACATAATTGTGTTGTAAGTTAGTTAAAAGAAGAAGAAAAGGAGAGATGTGATTGGCCAGTAGAAGTGAAACGGGGCGTTTTGGGGAAATAACAGAACGGGACAGCAGAGAGGAAGGAGGAGAGAGAGAGGGAGAGGCCGAGAGAGAGAGAGAGGAGGTTGGTGGCGTTTCGGCGGGCCGTGGTGAGCACCGCCACCACCGCTGGGTAGAGGAAGGTCTAGCGACCCCGAGGGAGGTGGCAGCCCGATGATCGGCGGCGGCACGGCGGCGTACGCGAGGAGAGAAGGACCACCAACGCCGCAACTTCAACTCGATTTTCAGGCCGATTCTGGCAGCGGAATCCAACGATCTTGGTGCCGTTCCACTCCTGAGGGTGAGAGCTTCATTTTGGTACCTACCTTGCCCCTAAGGACCACCGGAGGAGGAGATTGAAAAATGCAAAACCATAACTTTGGAGGCATTTTTCGGTGGCTAGAGGGCAAGTGGTGACCGTTTTTGTGATCCTGGAGTCGAGGTGAACCTGCTGGTATGGAGTTTCACCAGATTTGCCACCAGCAGCGGTGGCGCGTGGCCAGCGCGTGAGGAGGTCCAGTGATTCTGTTTCGACGTTCTGGCACGATCCTCGACGTCCATATACTCAAAATTTGTGAAGGTTAACCCAAAACCCTTGTATTTTAGTCGTTAAATAAGTTATTTTATGTTTAGTAGTTCTTAGAGTATTTGTTAGGTTATCGAGTCTGTCTTTGGGTTCCATGTGATTCTTATCCTTATATTCGCTGTTGCGAGGTGTTGGTGGCTGGCGTCTTCCGGGTTCCAAGGTTGCTCTTCTTAGGGAAGCCAGTCAGAAGCATCGTCAGTTAAGTGAATGATACTCACTGATATATTATTCTGTTTCCATTTCATATGCATTGCTGTGTGTATATATATATGTATATTATGCATTACTACTGCATATATAAGTATGTAACATTTGACTGTGAATGATGAATTGATATTCTGTATTCTGTGCCATACTATGATTGTGATTGATAGATGGAGGTCGGGAGAATACAGTACCACCTAGGATTGTGGATTGGTTATGGTTATGATTTGGATTATGATGGATTCAGAAGATGAGCTATGACTGATGGATGCCGGCCAGGCCTGCTCATCGCCAGGGCTACTGTCAGTCGGGTCAGGGCTGCGTAGTACAGACCAGTGACGGCCGGGCCCATTGGATATAAGAGACAGACTATTGGATTCAGAGAGCCAGAATAGGGGGATCGGCTCCCTATATTGAGTATTAAGTATTAGTGTGGTACTGTAAACCATACCCCATCCTTACTTAATTGGATGATTTGCCTGTCTCTATGATATGGTGCATAGCATGTGCATTAGACTCTATCTATTGGATACCAGTTTGATATATTAGTTGGTATCATTCACTGAGTCGAACGCTCATTCCTGTTCATCTTGTTGCTTTCAGGTTAGGGAATGAGCCAGTGAAAGAATTTTAATTGAGTAGACTGCCAATCTCTTTTCGGCAGTAGTTTGTATTGTTAAGTATTCAGATATGTATATTTGTAATTATGATTCTAGAACTCCGCAATGTTACGCTTTGTATTTGTGCTTTGTGTATTATTTCAGTTATGTATTTTAAACAGCTGTAATACGTTGTCAAGCAGAACTTTTGTAATTTACTATTTTCTGAGATATATAGAATAAGTGAGTTGTTGGCCTAAGAATATTTATATTATGTTGATTTTATTTGGATCTGCTTAACCTAACTGGGCTCATAGCCCTTTCCAGTTGGGCTTTTTAGTTGTGTGTTTTGGGTTAAGCTTACTACGAGCACTGATAGCCACGTACATCTCCCGTGTCCTAGTGCCGGTCACGTGCATCGGATTTGGGGCGTGACAAATAAACTAGCTTAATTTTGGTTAGACTCGTGAACAGACTTGCGAACAGTTCAATTAACATGCTTGTTTATATATTTGATAAATATTAAGTTGTTTATAGACTCATTTAAAATGTATTAATATATATATATTATGATTTATATTTTATAATTATGTAATTGATAATTATATATACATATAATTAATTTCACTAATATTATATATCATAATTTCATTAAATATTATGGTTTATAATTTTATCAAATAATTGAAAAGTTTAATTTTTTTAAAAAATAATTAATGTTACATAATAGTAATAATAATAATAATAATATTATTATTATTATTATTATTACCTTAATATTTTGGCACTTCAAAAATATATTTTAATATTCGCATAATCTTTTTGTAATTTAACTTAGTTAAAATACATATATTTCTAATTTTCTTATATGTGCACTTTAAATATTTGTAAAATGGAAACAAATTATATATTTAATTATATTTTCAATTTTTACCAAAAGTTACTATTCATTAGGAAAATTATTATTACCTTTTCTTTAAAAAAAAAAAATACAATGTTCATTCACTTAGGTGATATTTGATATAACTGAAAATTTAAATATTGAATAAAATAAATAATATAATTTTTAAATAATAAAGATATTTAAAAACTTAATCACTTATTGCACTTAGTATAAATTTTAAGTTAAGAATTTTTTCTTATTATTATAAGTGATTTTTTACTTAATTTAAAGTTTTAAACTTTTAAAATATAGTTATCAAATAAATTTAAATAGATTAAGTGCTAAAATTTTACTTTTAAATATTGAACGATGTTATCAAATACTATTTAAGTGTCTATTTAATTTGGTTTTTGTAAGTCAATTGTCAGTAGTTGAATATTCAACTATTGATATAGTGTTTGATAAAAATAAAATAAAATAAAATCCAGCGAATGTATTTTCAATCATTAATTTTTGAAATTATAATTAGAAGCTATCTTTTGATGAAAAATATAATTGGTAGCTTTTAAAGTGAAAAGCTAACTTTTATTAAAAAATATCATTAAAAAATTAAAGTAATTTCAAAGATACTTATTACTAAAAAAAAATATTGTTATTTTATTTTTAAATATTTTAAGATATATATGCATTCACATAATTAAATACAAATTAATTATAATGTGTAAATATTTTTATTAATATATTTTATATGTAATGTTAAATTATTAATTATATATAAATAAAATTCATTATAATATATAAAAGAATATTTTTTCTCGTCATTTTACAACCCAACTCTAAATTCAACCTTCAAATTATCAAACACTTTATAATTATTAGATATTTCTAATGTGCTTCGCATGTTGATTTTTATTATAACTCGTTCAAACTCGTTAGAATATAAATATTTTCACTCTGATATCTCTGACATCAACCCCTTAAAATTAGACCTTAATTTTATTAAGAACCTATCCAAAATCAAACCTTAATTTTATTAAGAACCTACTCATATTCGGACTATTATCACTTATTTTCGTATCTGAATCTTTATTAGCTATCACAAACAATTCTCTCCAATCATTTTTCTAATACATCCAAATACTTTACATGAACCTTTTTCATAGATGATGTAAAATTTATGTCAAATTCAGACTCTTCAGCCACCATATTTTATAAACCATTTTTAAAAATAGTATCATAATTATCATTTTTCTTCACAAGAAAAAATAGTTTAAACAAATCTATATTAAGTTTTTAATATAAATTTGAGAGAATCAGCCTTAAAAGCTATCTATTAAGATTGAAGAGTTCATTTTTATATTACTTATTTAATATATTTGTAATTAATTAATGTGATATTATATTCTTAATATTTTAACACATGCATAATATTAAAAGAATATGAGTTAAATATATTTAAATAAATTATTTCTTATAATTTTAAATAATATTTTTATATTCAAAAATATATTAGAGAAAAGATAGCAAATGAATTAATAGGTAATTTTTATTATAATTTTTTAATTTATTTTGTTATTATTATATTACCTAATTATTAATTATATATTGATTTTCATATTAATACATTGTAAGTTTATTTTTTTTTTAATTTTAATGTAGATTGTATATTTTTATTAGTTTTGATAAATTTGATTTTTTTGACATATTATAGCTTAATTTTCCTTTATCTAAAAAATCAACGACAATCTTCCCAGTATTTACATGTATTATTGTTTTAAAAACTACACAGATAACTGAACAGGACATGAACATTATTTTTTTTTATTTCATAAATTATAATCATATTAGTACTTTTATAAATAAAAAATAGCTTTCGAAATTATTAAATATAAAATTTAGAAATAATATACTCGCAAATCTCGTAACTCATCAACTTCTCGTATATTTAGTTTAATTTGAATAATATTAATTTTCAATATTAATAGTATAAACTTGACTACAATATAAAGTATTAAAAAAATATATATTAAATTTAAGTGTTTATAGCATCGCAAATAAATTGATTTTTTTTAAATACCATTATAAATGGAAACTTAACATTTGATAATTTAATAATAGGATTTTGCTCTTTATTATTAAATAACTCTCAATTAGTGCATTCTTATTTTCTGCTGTATATTCTCATAAAATCAAAAATAATTTTTCTAAATATACAATTTGGAAAAAATAAAAATTAATATATATATTTTAAAAAATAATAATAGTACAAGCAAATAAGTAAAAAAATAAATTTAGATTTTATTACATTCATGTTAGGATTGTGATCTTTTTTTCATTATTATTTTCTTTTCCTTGAAATAAAAAGTTGGTTTAACATAAACCATAAAACTTTAAAAACCTATACAATTAAAAAACAAAATAGCATTATCTGAGAGAGTGACAACATTTAATAATATGTATAACATTGTCATCTCACTTGAATTATGTAACTAATAATTAGCCAACGTAACAATAATAAAATTGTGAACCCTTAATTTTACACTTTTAGCATCTAACCGCAGTTTTAGCACTTATTGAATTTAACTCATTGTGCGGAGTTATTACAGTGGTCCTGCTAACTGGTTAGTGGGCAGGGATTCGAGGGCAGCGCCACCGAAAGAAAATTTTTTAGACTTAATTTACATTGCCACCAGGCATCCAAATTTCTCAAACTTCATACCAACAACCAATCTCTAAAAAAAAAAAAAAATAAACTACCTCGGGAAGCATGCCGCACTGCACGGGAGGCGTGCGGCACCATGTCAGGTCTGCGCAGTACCGTGCTGTCTTTTGCAACACGCCGCACAGGCCTGGTGCGGTGCCGCGCGAAGGCATGCTCCCATTCTGCTCCAGTGGGCCCCACATGCGTAAAATGACCTTTTTACCCCTCTTTGTCAGTTATCAGCCATTTTCTGACCCTATCCTCATTGTCTTTTCACATTTTCATTACCTAAACTACCCTCCACCCATTTGCTTATAAATAGGCTCCATTCCCTTCTCATTCCAACACATCATTGAATTTGAGTAGATGGCTACTCTCAAATTCCTCTCTTCTCCCTCCAAGTAGATGGCTACTCTCAAATTCCTCTCTTCTCCCTCCAATCACTCTCTAATTAATTAATTAATCTTTTTAATTAATTAATTATTTCACCCTAACCAAGTTAATTAATCTTTTTAATTAACTAATTTTTTAATTAATCACTCTTTTTTCCAAAAATCATTCCTTTTTTTAAAAAATCAAATTAATCATTTTTCTTAATCCACCTTTCATCCAAATTAATTAATTAATCCTTTTAATTAATTAATCATTTTTTTAAAATCAAATTAATCATTTTTCGTAATCTATTTTTTCATCCAAATTAATTAATTAATCTTTTTAATTAATTAATTAATCCATCCATCTTTTCCATAATATTAATTAATTAATCATTTTAATTAATTAATTAATTTTCCAATCCATCCAATCACCCGGTCTCGATAAAACGAAATTTCAGTCCGGTAAAACCCTTCGCCCACCAAAAGTCAAAGTATCAGCCTTTTTCCTCACTTTCAACACAATCAAACCAAAATCAATCTAATCAACTCCTAAACCCCTCCACTTAACCGTGGAATGAACTACGTGAGTTTTGATCCCCATTCAATGGGGTACGTAGGCACGTTTGGAATCTAAATCCAAATCTCAAATCCAAATCCTAATCAATCTCTTTTCCCTTTTTTTAATTAATTTGTGAATGTTTTATTTTCACAATTCATTCATATTTTGCCATCTTCGTGCATTTTTTTTAAAATCATCTCATAAATGTTATTCATGAAATCCAATTTTCAAGTCAAAATAAATTTAAGAGTCAAATTTATATTATTTAAAACCAAAAACCTAGTCCTCGAACTCATCCTGGTTCGAAGGCAAGTGATTTTTATCCTTGAGCAAATTAATTTAAAAATTAATAAATTGGAGTTAACTGGGTTTTTCCTTAATTTTTCCATTTAAAAATAAATTAGAGTGGCGACTCCCAAAAAAATCATTTTTCAAAACCAAATTCGAACCTGAGGGTTCTATCGTGAATCTAAACCCGAATGAGCATTCCGGTTCCCTCTAGCTGACCGGGCCAGTGCTCGAGGGAGGCCTCACAAAAATAAATTAGGTTAAAAAATTATAATAAAGTACCTATCAATTTTTTTTGCTTTTTTTCTTCTCTAACGTATTATTGAAATTGTAATAAACAATTATAGTTTAAACAAATCTATATTAAGTTTTTAATATAGATTTGGAAGAACCAACCTTAAAAGCTAGCTATTAAAGTTGGGAAGTTAATTTTTATATTAATCACTTAATATATTTGTAATTAATCAATTAGGAATTATATTTTTAATATTTTAATACATGTATAATATTAAAAGAAGATGAGTCAAACATATTTAAATAAATCATTTTTTACAATTTTAAATTATATTTTTATATTCAATAATATATTAGAGAAAAAAAAACAAATAAATTAATAGGTAAGTTTTATTATAATTTTTTAATTTATTTTGTTATTATTATATTGCCTAATTATTAATTATATATTGATTTTCATATTAATACATGGTACATTTATTTTATTTTTTTATAATTTTAATGTAAATTGTGTATTTTTATTTGTTTTGATAAATTTGATTTCTCTAATATATTATACCAAATTTCCCTTTATCCAGAAAATCAACAACAATCTTTAAAGTATTTACATGTATCATTGTTTTAAATACTACACTGATAACTGAACAGGACATGAACATTATTTTTTTTTTATTTCATAAATTATAATCATATTAGTACTTTTATAAATAAAAAATAGCTTTCAAAATTATTAAAGATAAAATTTAGAAATAATATACTCACAAATCTCATAACTCATTAACTTATCGTATATTTGATTAATTTGAATAATATTAATTTTTAATGTTAATAATTTAAACGCGATTATAGTATAGAGGATTAAAAAATGAATATTAAATTTAAGTTTAGTGTTTATAGCATTACAAATAAATTGATTTTTTTTAAATACCATTATAAATGGAAACTTGACATTTGATAATGTAATAATAAGATTTTGCTCTTTATTGTTAAATGACTCTCAATTAGTGCACTCTTATTTTCTGCTGCATCTCCCCATAAAATCAAAAATAATTTTTCTAAATATACAATTTGAAAAAAATAAAAATTAATATATATGTTTTAAAAAATAATAACAGTACAAGCAAATAAGTAAAAAAATAAATTTAGATTTTATTACATTCATGTTAGGATTGTGATCTTTTTATTATTATTTTCTTTTCCTTGAAATAAAAAGTTGGCTTAACATAAACCATAACACTTTTAAAAATCTGTACAATTAAAAAACAAAAGAGCATCATTGGAGAGATTGATAGCATTTAATAATATGTATAACATTGTCATCTCACTTGAATTATATAATTAATAATTAATCAATATAACAATAACAAAATAAATTAGATTAAAAAATTATAATAAAAGTACTTATCAATTTCTTTTGCTTTTTTTTTTTCTCTAACATGTTATTGAAATTGTAATAAACAATTTCTTGAAGTTTGTTTGACTCATCTTTTTTTTTTTAATATTTTGTATGTATTAAAATGTAATTTTTATTTTTTTTGGTTCATGAATATTGAGAAAATTAGAATTAACTTTATAACTGATACGTTAATAACGGTATAGGTTTTTTCCAACTAAAAATTTAATCTTTTTATTGCATCATTCCATATTATGAGACAATTTTTGATACCCTAAAAAATAAATAATTATTTTTATTAAATAAATAAATAATTTATATAACAAAATTAAAAAAAAAATAACCTTAATATCAAATGGAAAACACAAACATACAAACATTAAGTTCAACTAAAAAATTTAACACAAAACTGCGTAAATATGCTATTTTATATTTTAATTATCAAATATAAAATTATTTTAGTTGTTTGTAAATTATAAACTTATTTAATTTAATTATTTTGCAAATTATTGTTTGATTATTTTTCTACAAATTTCAAATAATTGATTTTGATTTCACCCTCTAGTATTTAATAATGTAATTATAACTATTGATAACTCTATATTTTTAGAGTTATTTTAATTGTTTAAACTTAAATTTTAGCTCATTTCTCAAGAATGCAATAATATTATTACTTATTTTTAGAAATAAATAGTTTTACAATTTATAAATAAATTATAACATATTTTAAGTATTTTTATTTTATTTTTGCAGATCAAAATGATGCAATAAAAATAATGATGCAAGCAATGATTCAAGTTTTCAATCCATGAGAAATAAATTCAATGGTTGGTGGCCAAAATTCAATGGTTGGTAGCCAACCTAACTAATTTTGAATATTGATGAAGGAATTCAATGGTTGGTGGCCAAAATTCAATGGTTGGTAACCAACCTAACCATTTTTGAATATTGATGAAGGAATTCAATGGTTGGTGGCCAACCTAACCATCAATGTTGAATTTTTGATGTAAGAATTTTAATGGAACTTGAATTTTTCCACCAAACATGTCTATAAATACCATGCTTGGCAAAGGGAAGTAGCATCAAAAGAAATCCATCAAAAAAAAATATTTAGAGAGAAAAAAAATAGATTAGGTTTCTTTTTTGTTTATGTTATTTTTATCAAGAGGAGGAGTTTTTGGAGCTCAAGTTTATCAAAGATTGTATCTCAAAACAAGTTCTCTCTAAACTCTATTCTTGAATTTAATTATAAGTTATTATTATGTTTATTATGTTTATTGTTAATTTAATTGTTTCTTTCTTTTTAATTATGAATAGCTAAATTTATTTTTCTAGGATTTAGATGTAATCTTTTGATTTGCATATGATTATTTATATTTAATTGATTGGATTTGATTGTTGGAATTAATCTTTTATCTTAGAACTTAATGCTTGTAATTAACTGGCCATTAATTGCATGATTTAAGATATTGTGTGAAGTAGCGAGAGTGGAAGCACAATATTAGTTCATTAGGATAATTGACCTAGGGAATGTATTGCTTAGAGATAAGAATGCTCCTTTGTGATTTTTAAAAGGATTTCCATAAAACTTAATGGGTTTGTGTTAATTGCTTATGATCACGAGAGTAGACGTAAGGTTAATATGAACACACATGTTGTATCTTGAGAGAGAACACCATATAATTTAGGGAAATCTAATCATTAATTCCAGCAAAAATAATCCATCAAAAAAATTATAAAGGAATCATATGTAATCATTTGATGAATTCTAAATCCTAGACCTTTAATCTTATTTTCATATTTATCATTATTTATTTACTTCAATTTCATTTTAGTTTAAAATATAAAATCTCATAATTGATTTTCTAAATAATAGAGTAATATTAAAAATTGGTACTTGACAAACCCTTCCTCGTGGGAACGATACTCACTCATCACTTTATTACTTGTAAACGATCTGTGCACTTGCAGAAATCGCGCAACAAGTTTTTGGCGCCGTTGCCGGGGAAGGCAATTTTTGACAATATCAATAGGTTGATATACTCTATTACTTTAGATTTATTTTGTATATTTTTTAAAATTTTGCAGATTTTTTTTTAACTTTTATAAAAAAAAAATAAAAAAAAAAGAGAAGGTTTTCCACAACTTTTAATGGTGTGATGGAGGAATGATACTAAATAGAGCAGCAAACATGTATGGTGAGGATAGTTTTAGTAAGTTAAATGCTAAAATCGATACATTGGTTAATTTAATTGATAAACTTGATGCAAATAGTTTATTTAATTCATGTTTGAGTTGTGATCTGTGTGGAGGTAATCATTTGAATTATGAGTGTCAATATGCAGAACAGGTACAATTTTTCCCAAATTATAACATGAATGTGAATTATCCATATTCCAATATAGACAACTCAGGATGGAGTGACTATTCAAACTTTTCTTGGAAAAACCAATGCAGTTCATGGTATCCTTATCAAGATGATTTTCAAGATCATGAACCATTTGAGGAGCACAAACCATCTTATGAAGCAGCATTGGAAAGATTCATAAATGCTACTCATGAACGATGTGAAAGATTGGAAGATAGGATGGATCAATGGGCTAGCCACAATACAAATGATGATGTACAAATGGAACAATTCACTAGCCCATTAGATACTCAAAGCCATGAAAACCTAACAAGCCAAATTGAAGAACATTCTAGAGAGCAATGCTTGGCAATTTCTTTGAGTGATGATAAGGAAGAGACGATTGATCAAGGAGATACTTCAAGCAAGCAAGAAAAAAATGAAGAAGTTGAGCATAATTTGCCCAAGAAATATTATTCTCTTATGGATAATATCTGCGGAGTGGTTGAAATTGATGGGAAAATTGAAAAAGGATTTGAACAAGAGCACTCAAAGGAAACTTTTTCAGTTTGTTTGGTGAATACAACATCATATATGTCAGACCATAAAGAATATCAATTTGATGACTTGGAAGAAAAGAAGAAGCATTCACCACCATCAACTGAGCACTCACCGACTCTTGATTCAACTCCACTACCTTCCTATCTCAATTTCTTAAGAAAATTTAGAGCAAGAAAAAGAGCTCGTTGGAAAGTTTTTAAAAGTTATGAGCCTAATTATAAAATATTAAATAATTTCTGTTTTAATTTTTTTTCATGCAGGCTCAAATCAAGATGGCTTGACTCATTAAAATTAGCAAAAGTTTATCTTTCCACAATTATCGAGATGATATACTTTGTGTATTATCCTCCATGATGAAGATCTAGCTATAGTCAAGCTAAAGACTATAAATAAAGCGCTTTTGGGAGGCAACCCAAATTTTTAACTTTTTTACTTCTTTTTAATTTCTTTTGTTCTTTTGTTTGTTTCGTTCTATTTTAATTTTACTTTAGTGTTGTTATTAAATAGCTTGTTAGGAGGAAATCTGAGTTTTCTCTTTATTAGGTTTCTTTTATTTCTGTTTAGTTGTTTCATTTTAAATTTTCTCTTTCATTTTCTTAGCTAAGTTAATAAGATATGGAAGCATCTCTTGCAGCACTAAAAAATAGATTTCCAACTCTTCCCCAAGATGTACTCAGGAAAATTGATGAACGCAGATTGGAAAGAATGAAGACATTTAGGCGTCTGAATCTTCCTGAGGATATTCGCTGGATCATAGAAGCCAAAGTACGATTGGCAGGTGAGCTTGATGACTCATTTATTAAATGTTTGCCAGGTACGGGGAGAAGTTCTTACTCAAAGAAGAGGAGAGCTAAGAGAATGGGAGTCTGCTACAAGTGTGCCAGATGGAATTGCAACACACGCTGTAGAAATATTGGATTTGCATCCATAAATCGAGAAGACAAAATTAAATTCATAAAGGATGGACTGAGTAAGGAGTCTATGGATAATATCTTACAGACTCTTGAGACGCATCCTTGTGGACAAGTTCAACGCACTCTTTTAGATTTATGGGAACTATTCAAAGAAGAGAAGCAGCGTTACAGTCTAGGGAATCTGACGATAAAAGACCCTGTTTGCCAGTTAATAAGAAAACTGGATGGGAAGCCTATCCTCGACTCATAGAAGGCATGTAAGCGGTTACTGGACGTAAAACCAGAGGAAGATGTGAGCCAAAATCACAACTACTGTTTATAATCAGGTGTATCACTAACTTTTTTATTTTTTAATGCATTATTTTTTTTACATCTTGCAGTACTTTTTGACTTTTTAGCACCTAGATTTTATTTTCCTGCAGATTTTTTTTCTACTGTCGACAACTTTTTAGTCTTTCAATGTCTACTTTTAGCTTTTCAATATTTTCTTTTTGACTTTTGTACACATGCTGCAGATTTTTCTACTTTCGTTAGCTTTTTAGTTTTTCAATGTCTGTTTCTTTTTAGTTTTTCAAATATTTCTTTTGACATTTGTACACACAACATTGATTATTTTTTGTTTTTATTATCATTTTTATTTTTATACTTTTTCTGTCAATAATTATTTTATCCCATTGAACTGTTCTTTTACTCTTATAATTTCTTTATATGCACATTCATTATTGTCAATATGCACACAACCCTTTCGAGAGATCTGTGAGAGAAAATGGCAGAATCCTCAACACGCAAATTCAAAACTATTTGTATCTTTTGTAGTCCAAACTCTGGCAAGAAAAGAGAGTACTTGACAGCAGCTAATGAACTTGGTAGGATTTTAGCTGAACGAAAAATTGATTTGGTGTTTGAGGGAGGTAGTTTAGGGTTAAGGGGTTGTGTCGCAAGTTCTGCATATATTAGAGGTGGTAAAGTCTTAGGAGTAGTTCTAAAGGCTTTGGCTCGAAATAAACAAATCACTGGTGGAACTATAGGTAATGAGTTACAGGTCAATAGCATGTACGAACGAATGGCATACATGAATTTCAATGCTGATGCTTTTATCGCATTACCTGGTGGTTTAGAAACATTTGAAGATATTTTCACCATTGCATCTTGGACCCAATTAACTGTTCTTCAAAAGCCATTGGGATTACTTAATGTTGATGGTTTTTATAATGGTTTGTTATCTTTTCTCGATCATGCTGTGGAACAGGGTTTTATGACACCGGCGAGTCGACGCATCTTAGTCTCTGCTTCAACTATTGATCAATTGATTGATCAACTGCAAAACTTTAAATCCGAACCTGATCCATTGATGGCGCAGGTAGTTTGGCACCCCAGAGCTAGTAGCAGTAAAAAGCGAGGACTAGATCTGAATCTCCGATTATAACTTCCCTAACTTTTGTATTTTTTTTATCGCATTTTTTTTGTTTTGTGTGTGTTTTTTTTGTTGCACTTGATCAAGCGAAATTTTAGATTCGATTCACTAAATGTAAGATGGCTGAGTAAAGAGTTACTTTTGTACTCTTGATACGCATCTTAAATTTATGTGATTTTCCTTTTCAAAAAAAAAAAAAAAAAAAAAACTAACTAGCTAGCTAACTAACTAACTAACTCAAGAGTTATTCATACAAGATGGCTGAGTAAAGAGTACTTTTTGTGCTCTTGATACGCATCTGTATTTTTTTTTTTCTTCTTTCTTTTTTTTTTTTTTTTAGTTTCCAAAATAAAAAATTAAAAATAAAATAAAAAAATAAAAATAAATAAAAATAAATAAAAAATTGATATTTTCTTTTTGTGTGATTAATTTCTCATGCTTGCTTTTAGTGTTGTTTCAAGATGTTTTACAGGAAGCAAGGAAGTGAAATGCATATCCTGCTTATAATTTGGAATCCACTTTTCTACAAGAGGGAGTATTTTCTTTTTTTTTTGGTTTGTTTCTTTGACATTGAGGACAATGTCCATTGCAAGTTTGGGGGAGGTTTAGTTTGTTTTTTCTTTTCAGTCATTTCTTTTGTGTTTTGATGAATAAATTTAATTTTTTTTTTGATAAAATATGCTTATATTAAATAATTTGATGAAAGGCTAATAATTGATTATAATTGATATTTATGGACAATTTATTAAAGTATTTCAGGTTGAACAACTATTTTGGGTAAGAAATTAACTTTTATTAAGATTATGTTTTGCTTAACTTTGCATTATATTAATTGCATTGAATTTGTGTATGCTTACTTAGAGAGGGCTTCTACACATTTTTATCTTCATTTGCCTCACCTATCTTAGAACATGTTTTTGCAAACTTTTGAAGCGAAATTTTGAATTCATTTTGAAAGAGAGATATGATTTAGGCATTGTTTGTTTAGCCTGTTACTTGTATCTACCCTTATTTTAATTTTTTCCCTAGTTTACCCTTTTGTGCCTTGATAATTTTAGCTTTCTTTTCTTTGATTAATTAACCTTAATTGTTATCCTTTACCCTATTTATGAGATAATTTTGTCAAGTTTACATTCTAATGAAGAAAAGGGAGTTATTGAAGTTTTAAAAGAAAATAAGAATCTCTAACAACTGAAAGTATTATTCATTGTAAAAGATCACTTTCTGCTTAAAGTAAGTTTGGAGGACAACAAGAAAATTGAATAAATAAAAAGTTAGTAATTCTTGCTTATCTTTAGAATAATGTTGTTGGCAAAAAATAAAAAAATAAAAATAAAAAAAGAAAAAGAAAAAGAAAAAAATAAAAAATAAAAAAAAAATAGAAGAAGAAGAAGGGGGCTTAAAAGAAGAAAACATTGAAGAAGAATGATGCTTAAGATGGAAGGGATCCTTCATTAACATAATCCCTTTATTTGAGCTATTGATTTTCTTTTGTAAACTTGGTATAATTATCTTACTTTTGTTCATTTAGCCTTTTCTTTGTTAAGCCAAAAGACCTCGTGTTAGCCCCATTACAAGCTTAGTTAAGACCTATTGATCTCTCTTGATTTGTGAATTCCATTAGTGGAGATTGTTTGCATTAACATGCTTATGAGATTTGCACATCTATTTTATATCTTTTGATAGAGACATTTAAAGATATCAGTGTGTATATGCCTATCTGAAGTGCAACAATTTCTTTGCGATTGATTTAATGCATGGGTATTCAGGGCATGATTAAGATGAGGATTATTTTGAACCTGAGATAGAAGCTTGACTTGTAATACTATTGATATGTTGTTTGTAAATATTAATTTCTTAAGACCTTAAAAAAAAAAAATTCAACATAAGCATGAGGGGATTAAGTCTCTTTTTTGTGATATTTTATTTTTCTTTGAAATAAATTTTTAAAGGTGTTTGTGGGTATCACTACTGGAAGCCCTCACGAGACTATAACTCGTCCTCTATGGGACACCTAGGGGTTTAAAGGCTTGTTGCATACGCTAAATGCAATCGTAATTTCCTACGAAAGTGGACTAGTTTAGGTTTTGAATTTTCTTTTGCTTGAGGACAAGCAAAAACTTAAGTTTGGGGGTATGATAACTCTATATTTTTAGAGTTATTTTAATTGTTTAAACTTAAATTTTAGCTCATTTCTCAAGAATGCAATAATATTATTACTTATTTTTAGAAATAAATAGTTTTACAATTTATAAATAAATTATAACATATTTTAAGTATTTTTATTTTATTTTTGCAGATCAAAATGATGCAATAAAAATAATGATGCAAGCAATGATTCAAGTTTTCAATCCATGAGAAATAAATTCAATGGTTGGTGGCCAAAATTCAATGGTTGGTAGCCAACCTAACTAATTTTGAATATTGATGAAGGAATTCAATGGTTGGTGGCCAAAATTCAATGGTTGGTAACCAACCTAATCATTTTTGAATATTGATGAAGGAATTCAATGGTTGGTGGCCAACCTAACCATCAATGTTGAATTTTTGATGTAAGAATTTTAATGGAACTTGAATTTTTCCACCAAACATGTCTATAAATACCATGCTTGGCAAAGGGAAGTAGCATCAAAAGAAATCCATCAAAAAAAAATATTTAGAGAGAAAAAAAATAGATTAGGTTTCTTTTTTGTTTATGTTATTTTTATCAAGAGGAGGAGTTTTTGGAGCTCAAGTTTATCAAAGATTGTATCTCAAAACAAGTTCTCTCTAAACTCTATTCTTGAATTTAATTATAAGTTATTATTATGTTTATTATGTTTATTGTTAATTTAATTGTTTCTTTCTTTTTAATTATGAATAGCTAAATTTATTTTTCTAGGATTTAGATGTAATCTTTTGATTTGCATATGATTATTTATATTTAATTGATTGGATTTGATTGTTGGAATTAATCTTTTATCTTAGAACTTAATGCTTGTAATTAACTGGCCATTAATTGCATGATTTAAGATATTGTGTGAAGTAGCGAGAGTGGAAGCACAATATTAGTTCATTAGGATAATTGACCTAGGGAATGTATTGCTTAGAGATAAGAATGCTCCTTTGTGATTTTTAAAAGGATTTCCATAAAACTTAATGGGTTTGTGTTAATTGCTTATGATCACGAGAGTAGACGTAAGGTTAATATGAACACACATGTTGTATCTTGAGAGAGAACACCATATAATTTAGGGAAATCTAATCATTAATTCCAGCAAAAATAATCCATCAAAAAAATTATAAAGGAATCATATGTAATCAATTGATGAATTCTAAATCCTAGACCTTTAATCTTATTTTCATATTTATCATTATTTATTTACTTCAATTTCATTTTAGTTTAAAATATAAAATCTCATAATTGATTTTCTAAATAATAGAGTAATATTAAAAATTGGTACTTGACAAACCCTTCCTCGTGGGAACGATACTCACTCATCACTTTATTACTTGTAAACGATCTGTGCACTTGCAGAAATCGCGCAACAACTATTTTTCATTAAACATATTAATTAATTAATAATATAATGACATAAACTCAAAATTTAACTTCTTAAGATTAATAAGAAAAAAAACTCTCGATTTTCTAGCGTAATATTAATTAGTAATAACTTATAAGTAATTTTAACATTTAATTTTTTATATAGTCGTGAACTTTTTTAATGCATATTATAATTACAAATCAATTTAGATTTAGATTTAAATTTGAAAATTATATTTTTTAATATATTTAATAAATTAATCTATTTGATAGATATAATCCTAAATTATAACATATTAATTATATATTTCTTTTCCTAATTGAATAACAATTATTTATTCTAAAAAAAGTATATTATTTATATAAATTAATTTATTAATTATGAAATTAATCTCTATTTATAAGAATAATTAATCAAAAACTAATAAGGGTATCTTAGATTTGCAAATATTCAATTTTTGAAAGAGTTAGCTTATTGGCCCGTTATTTCACTAATTGAGACTCCGTCACCGACAGGTGTAGCTAACATTAAAAGTGTAAGTGGTTCGAGTAAAATCAGAAATTTAAAAATCTCTGGAACAACTGAAAAATCAGTTCGAAATCTCCATGACCTAATTGCCGTACATGCACCGGTTGCTTCCAATGACCGGGTAAGTAGCGCACCCTTTTACTGTTTGGGCTTAAGATAGGTAAGCTCTTGAAATTCAGCCCATGATGTTGGTGTAGTATTCTCGAAGAACTTCAGCCAAGCGCGGCATTATGACCATCATCCAACAACCCGATAGACAAATTTTCATTTTTCACAGATTTTTGCACTAATAAACAGTCTCTAATTCAAACTTCAAAACGTGAATTGCAGCAGCAGCCATGGCTTCTTTCATGGCGCATGTTTCTTACAATATTAATATTGGTCTTCCTGATTCCTTCTTTTGTCACAAAACCAACTACAAGTACTTCAGCTTTAGTTCTCAAATTATCAATAATAAGAATAATTTGTTTACTGGTATCAGTTATAATGGGATGTACAGTAAGGTTCAATCCAAGAAGCAAAAATGTTCCTCCATCACTTGTTCTGCTGCTAACAAGCCCTCCCCTCCTGAAGATATCAGGTGGGTTCCCTCTTTCTTTCTTGAATTCTTCATCTTTGTTTTCTTTTTTTGTTATTCAATCTTGAATTGGGTAATCAGACTATGAAATGAAACTACTAACAGAATTGCAAAATCAGGATTTAGAATGTGCGGTGCGGTTAATAGATGGGAAATTTTGTTTTCTTTTCTGTGTTGTTATGGATTGACTATGGTTAATGTGGCGTGTAATTTGGGTGGTAATCAGGATTAAGCTTGATGAATGCCTGAAATTAAGAGGATTAGTTTGAAATGAATCTGTTTGTGAGAAATTATATTAATTGTGGCAAAACCAACTGGGGTGGTAGGTAATCCCAGGTTGGATTCATGGTTTCAAAACCTGGGTTTTGGTGGTCAGAAAATTGATAACTGATTGCACAATGCTTCATTAGGAATTTGGTGAATTTCTGTCTTAGAAATACAAGGTGCTGAAAGGATATGCTTAGCTCGTTGAAATGGGATTTTTTTTAGTTTTACATCAGAGAGTTGATGTGTTGTTTGTTTTTGGTAAGCTGAATTCTGTGGAATTATGATTTATGGGATCAACAAATAGGGAGGCAACATCTTACAGTGACTTCCAGGCTTATGGTGACTTCTAGAAGGTTTGAGATGAAAAAAAAAATTGCTGACAAAGTAAAAAAGGTCGGACGCTTTCATTTCCATGGAAAGAGATAATACATTGTGAAAGTGAAGTTTATTTTATTATGTTCTCATAGATATAGATTTCAAATTTTAGGCGACTTTGCATCTAGTTGCTCTTTATCAAAACCACTTCAAAATATATTCATACATGGTTCTCCTTCCAAAAATTTTTGCTGCATATCTGGTTATTGAGCCAAATTCCCCTTTGGTCTTATGGCACCTTCCCTTGACCTAAAAACCTGGGAGTTTGACATATTGGTTTCATATTTTGGTGTTCCCCCATATTTCTGGAAGTTATTAGTAGTTTATTGAGAGTGCTGGGTTCTTGTGGTGGGATTATCTATGGCACTTGGAGTTGTAATGAGACTATATTTGAAATGTTGAAAAAAAAAAAAAAAAAAAAGGCATTTGATTACTGGACCAGGGTTTTAAATAATGGAATTCATGACAGAAATGGAAATGATAATGGTACTGTGGAATTAGATTGGTTCAGATTGAGTTAATAATTGGACAAATCATGAGAAATGGTAGTTTCCCATGTTTCATCCATCATTTCTTGGCAATTGGCAAATCACACATAGGAAAACAGAAAATTACATAATGGTGGGCTAAAATTCTATTGCAAAACAGCCGAAATATTATTAAACAGCTGTTATTTAAAACTACGCACTTGACCCAATGAATTGGAATCCTTTCATACTGTTATAGGATATCATGTTTTCTGGTATGGAATAAGTGTGTTGGCAGATTTGACTTTTTTGTGCCATAGATTGGAGAGGTCATGAAACTTTCTTAGTTGTATGACCTGAGAGGGCAGTCTCAAATTGAACTTAAAAAATGATGCAACTTTCAAGCACTATATTATTTAGTGATTTTCTGCAGGCATACCGCGATATGTCTGTCTCTGACTGGAGACTGGAGAGTTAAAAGGATGTTGGCACTTTAAATGATGTGAAGAGTTTGTATTAGTAAAATAGAAAACAATTAATTCTTCACTCTAGAAAATTTTGCTATATGCCAGTATTATCTAGAAAACCTTATTCTGTTCCTTTTTTGCTCTACATGTTTGTGCCATTTGGTGATAGTTCTGTGTGGTTTGGCATCATAAACTGCAACTCTTTTATGCAAACTTGTGTTGTTCTATCTTTTTCATTCCTGAAATCTGTTTTAAGATGTAATACAAGATGTGATTTATGTCTTCTCAGTTTCCTCTCTGACTTGGTTTTTTTCATTCAATGCTTCTGCTATCAGGTTCTTTTTACAAGTGAGGATTCCTTGTAATCATTCTTTTATTTGTTCTTCAGTTCTACAGCCAAGATAAGAAGTGAAGTTCTCTCTCCGTTTCGATCAGTGCGGATGTTCTTTTATCTAGCTTTTATTGCAAGTGGTGCTTTGGGAGGACTAATAGCAACCACACAACTGATAGCTGCACTAACAAATCCAGCAAGAGCGGCTGAAGTCCCAGACACTCTAAAAGGTCTTGGCATAGACATTGGAGCAGTATCTATCTTTGCATTCCTATATTTCAGGGAGAACAATGCTAAGGAAGCACAAATTGCTAGACTTTCTAGAGAAGAAAGCCTTTCAAACCTTAAGCTCCGTGTGGATGAAAAAAGAATCACTTCTGTCAGCTCTTTGAGAGGTATTGCTCGTCTTGTAATCTGTGCTGGCCCTGGATCCTATATTTTGGAGTCTTTTAGACTTAGTGAGCCTTTCACTCAGAGTCTATTGGATAGAGGGGTGCTTGTGGTTCCATTTGCTACAGATGGGAATTTACCTAGTTTTGAGTTTGATGAGAGTGAGGAGATGAAGGAGGTTACCGCCAAAAGGAAGCGACTCTGGCAGCTGAATCCTCTATATGTTTCTGATTGGTCTAAGTAAGAAATTACATCAACAAAATGTTTTCTAGTTTTCTTCTAGTTTTGCTCTCTCTCTCTCTCTCTCTCTCTCTCAACTTGTAAATTTGTAATGACAGGTGGCTAAATGAGCAAAAGAATTTGGCTGGTGTCCCCCTTGAATCTCCTGTGTATGTGTACCTTTCATAAATAACCTTTTTTCTTTCTGGTCTTGGAAGTATGGACAGTACTTCCCTGTTGGAAATTTGCTTATCTGTGTTTATTTTGCAGGTATCTATCTCTGCGCCTGGATGGTCGTGTCCGTGGCAGTGGTGTTGGTTATCCTCCTTGGAATGCTTTCGTTGCTCAATTGCCACCAGTTAAGGGAATGTGGTCAGGTCTTTTTGATGGCATGGATGGAAGAGTTCTTTAGAGAGTTGTACTTTTTTTCCTTTTTTTGGAGGTTAGTTTCTTCTTTTGTAGTTACAGACTTAGTTTGTTTTTGGAATGTCAAAGTCTTCTCTAGGTTTTATACTGTATGAAGTTGCTCTTGTGGATTTGAGGTATCGCCTATTTATCCATCACTAGTCATCTATATAAATACACTCTTTTTTCTAACTTTGTAATTTCCCTTGAGCCATTGCCAATTTCCATTTTTAGCAGAATGTATTATTTTCACGTTAATGACAACATTCAGTCCCTAATATCTACTTGGAAATAAAATATTATTTTATTTTCTATCCTTCGAGTGGCAGACTGGTTATTCATGACAAGCATGTGTACATCCTTGGTACTCAGCCTGTTGCAGTAAAGCTTTATTGTCCCATTTCAATGATTTGGTCTTGTTTAGAGCAATATTTGGGTTTTACTTTGGTCCTTTTTGCGTCTTCAACTTGACACATAGGAGTGCAGTTAAATAAAATAGTATATAAAGAAGTTTCCTTCTGAGAGTTTTCTCTGTATTTCTTAATTAAAACTTAATACTTGAAATGTTTCTGTGATAAATGATTTCTGAATCTTCCGGGGGCCGGGGAATTAAAACAAAGCTTAGGACTTGTTAAGAATCATAGTAATTCTAATCTTGGAAATACAGCGAGTTGATGGAAAGCTTTAAGCAATTAAATAACTCAGGATCAACTCATTTACTAAATGGCCTCTATACTGGGGCTTGAGCTTCGCTTGTTTAACGAGCAAGCTGAGCTGAGCCAAGAACTATCATTCTCATTTATAACTCACCAGTCTAAATGATCTCAATTCGAGCTAGAACTTTTCTTAATAAATTTAGAAAATAAATGACATCATGCATAATTTTATTGAAAAAATTAAAAAGTTTTATTTTAAAAATATTAATATACTTAGAAATATGTATTATTTTTAGTAAAATATATGATATAATATATATCATTCAAATATTATATTGCATGTAAAAACTATATAATCATAAAAATGGTAAAAGAGAAAATTATTTTTTTTATATATTGATAGATAATTGTAATAAGTATTTTCATGCATATTTTAAAGATAAACAATTTTAATTTTTTTTTTTTATGTATATTGTAAATAAAAATAGATGAATCCTAAATTTGAGATCAAATTATTAGTACGCTATCCGAGTCTAATTATGCGCTAGCACACAAGCCTATAAAAAAGTGGACCATGAGTTTGGGCATGGCCTTGGTTTATCTCATTATTAGACAAGCCTCATAAATGAGCTCAAGCTTGGCTTATTAAGCTTAACAAATGAGCTCAAGTGAGCTTTTATTAAGCCGAACTCCAAATTGTTTGCTCATTTCTGTCCTATGCTTTAAACTACAAAATCATAGAGCTTCTGGATTTTGAACAGTGGAATAGCTCTTCCTTTCCATCCTTAACCTCAAACAGCTTGATTTGTGTATTTTGGATGTGCATATTTGCTTGAAGTGCAGGTTTTATGGGAATGTCTACTCCAAGCTTGGAGAACTACAAACCTGAAGTAGCTCTACCATTTCTTGTAAATCCCCTATCTATTGAATCCTATAAGGATTTGGCTATAAGACCTTTTAATAGAAATCTCAAACATTTGCCTCTAGGGCGTTTCCTACAGGCGTCAATTTCTTCAATGAACATGATCAATGCCTCCACAAGAAACATGAAGCAGAACTAAGCAAATCATTGCTCATTAGGTATTAACAGGAGTTTTACCGGAGCAAATCTCTGCAGATTAGGAACTTATACAATACAAAGCTTTATGTTCGCTGTCTCAGCTTTTGGTATTCCTACATCGATCCCTTATCCAAGTTTAAAGTTGTGGTCACATCATTTATAAAAGTTTTCCATTAAATCCATATGGGGATGTTCCATACACGTATGGTCAAAACCTTGTTTTTGTAGCAAACTAGGTCCCTCCTGTGGGCGTTTTTCAATTTGATTTTAGCAGCAGGAAATGAAAGATTAGCAAGGAATAAGACACGGAATCACTGGGGAGTATGATACAGATTCATGACATAGATAAAAGCTTAAACTGGACAATGGAGTAATATGAAAATCAAAATTACAGTAGAGACATATCACACACTCATTTAACTTCTTCAATTTCATCCAATGCATAGTTGTTCGTAGATACATTCGCATAATTAACTTTGTCGAATCGAACTACAACTGGGTAGCGTGTCTTGGGGTCCTGTCCAACACAACATCAAAAACAATAGTAAATAACTATGAACCAAATTAAAGATGAAATAAAATATATATATATATATATATATATATATATATATATATATATATATATATATATATATATATATATAACAAAGGAGACACCAACCTGATCAACAGCTACAACAGATCCAATGCCATTATACCAGTAGGATTCCCTCCTAAGAATCTTCACCTGTATATCGAGAGATGTTTATAAATAGGCATCACCTTAATGTTACTTAATAGATTGTTTTTTTGTAAGATTAATATTTTCCCTTTTCTTGTACCAATTCATATTTAAACTTATGATCACCTATTTAAACCGCTTCTCCTCCCATGGATGGTTAAGAATCAATAGATATCTAAACCAATTTATTTATTTTTTATTCAAGAAAAGAAAGGGAACATCAAGATATGAAATTCTAACTTGTTGTACTGCAAAATCATTCAGGTTTGTTAAACTGAATTGTTCCAGGAAATGCTTAATTGCTTTAAGCTTCTTGTTTCTGTTTTAATTATTTTATAGTAAGAAATTATGTGTGGATGCTGCTCTATATATATATGGTGGCTCTGTTATGAATTTGATTTTGTCAATAAGGCAAATGATCCTTGAACGAACAAATAGTTGCACCACCAATTCTGTTGCTACTAATATGACATACCTATGAGTATTGTTTAGCTGTTTTTCATATATTTATGATTAGAACACTTAGAATTTACCTTTTTAAACAAACTGCAAGGTTTTCTAATCAAAATTTTCAATATAGAGCAACTTTAAATTCTAGCAGACTATATATTTAACATTATTTTTCAGTACACCATTATTTATTACTTCTAATGCAATAATCAAACTAACTTACCTTTGTCCCTCTCTTGGGACCAATTGGTGGTGGCTTAGGTTTTGGAGCTTCACTTGCTTCTGGTGCTGCGGTGGTGGTAGGTGGTGCTGCACCCTCCTCAGCTGCTCTGACAACAAGCCTTGAACTGTTGTTATTGGTGTTCTTTAAAGGGAAAAACACCATGTTGGTCCTAGAACCAGTGTTGGTATTGGGTGCAACATTAGGAGTTAACAAGAACCCAGATGCAGCAGATGCCATGCTGCAGCTAGCCATCTTCTTCTTCTTCAATCTCCTTCTCTGAACTTGGTATCTCTAATGGCTAAAAAAAAAAAAAGTGAGTTAACAAAAGAAAGGGAATGAGAGATTGAGAATTAATGAACACAGAATTTTTTCCTGTGAGAATTATCTGATCTTGGAAAATAATGTCAATCTTTTCCCCCACTAGGGTGTTGCCACTTGTGCACCATATCCCATTTCTTTGGATAATGTGATTACAAGTCATCTGGATCATGTGGGCTCACTGAGTCACCCATAACTTGACTCGGGGTCAATTGCTAAACTTGTTTGGACTCTTCTTTTCTTTTGTCTGTTAATTGGGTTTTTGAGATTTTTCTAATGTCTATTCAATCAGTAGACTATTAATCTAATTATAATAATTATAATGTAATCGAATTTAACGTTTCTTGCTTTTGATGCTTGTTGGAGATAATTAATATAGGACTATAACTTTGTATTTGGTTATATGGGCAAGACTGGATAAATATTTATCTTGTTTGCATTTGTTTATTGGGATTGAACTGTAATTTTACCTTATCTAGTGTTTAGTTATTATGGTACAAGATTGAATATTATGTAATGGCCTCGATATCCATATTCTATGTTATATTTTGTTGAAATGTTATTAAGGCCACAACAAATCTATTGGAAAAAGAGATAAAATATTAAATTTTCAAATAAAATAAGATTATTTGATAGGTAATTACGTAATTTGCTTATAATAATTTCTAAAAATTTTCATTTTTTTTTCAAACATGAGAATTATTTTTATTAAAGGCAATTAGAGAATAAATTTTTTATTAATTAAGTCCTAAGAAAAAAATAAAATATTAAAATTTTCAAATAAAATAAAATTATTTTTATTGAGGGTAATTTGAAAATAAATTTTTTATTAATTGAGTTCTAAAGAAAAAGAAATAAAATGTTAAATTTTCAAATAAAATATAATTATGATTATTGAGGTAATTTGGGAATGATTTTTTTATTAATTGACATATAAGGAAAAAGAAATAAAATATTAAATTTTCAAATAAAATAAAATTATATTTTTTGGAAACAAATTTTTTATCAAATGAGTACTCACTATTCTATAAATAAAGGAACTGAAAAAATGGGTGGGATAGTCTTGTCTATATATATTAAATTTCTTTAATTATATCCAGTCTTATTGTGCTATATATATATATGTGTGTGTGTGAAGGCGGAAAAATAAACACATTTGCTAAAATATTCTTTTTAATTTTTAACTAATTATTTTTATAAATAAATGTCAATTTGGTAATTTAATAATTAATAAATAAATTTATATAAATAATATGCTATTTTTAGGATAATAATAATTATTTAATTAGAAAAGTAAATATATGATTAATATTTGATAATTTATTAATTAATAAATTAATTTATATAAATAATATGCTAATCATTATTTAATTAGGAACACAATTAAAAGAATATATTATTTTATTTTTTATATTAATGAAAAAAGTATACTCGGGCAAGGCAATAAAAAAAAATCCTAGATTAGGATTCCAATTCCAAATAGGAGACAAATTAAGTTCATTGTCTTTTTTTTTTTTTTTCTTCATATATATATTATTTCGGTTTATTTTCTTTATTCATTGTTCTTTGTTTAGATTTCACAAGTTATGAACTTGAAATTATAGTTAATAAAGACTAAATAGAATTTTTAAGATTAGCTTTTTCTTATTTTATATCTTTTCTACATGTTACATATTTTTTGGCATGAATTCTTCCTATTTTTTTTGGGTGATGTTATTGCATGGTAATTTTATTAAATATTTTTTTGTCTTATTATAAACTCTTAATAATATCCATTAATCAAGGTTTCAATCTCTTACTTAGAAGACAAAACAAAAATTAAATTTTTTTTAATTTTTAATTATGTGAAAGAGAAGCATATTATTAAAAGAAAATTCATCATTAGCTAAAATACAATACGGAATTACTGGCGACTCCTATTCTAAATCCTTTTTTTTCTTATCTTTTTAATCATAAACTTCAATTAGGATTCGAATGAAACGAATTTAAAGGTCATGCACTACTTATACAGAGAACTTTCTTGATCTCTTTTAGGATATATTAAAAAATAGAATAATTATTCTTCAGAAATATAATAAGATAGAAATAAAATAATTATTTCAATTACATAATTTGATTTATAATATAAAATAATTATTCTATTCACATAAATGACTATAATATCATTATAAATTAATTTCACTATTAATAATAAATTAAATATAATTTTATCAAATTTTATTTAAGAAATAATTTAAATGCATAATAAATAAATTTTTTATTTGATTTAAAATTTAAAAAATGAAAATGAAAATATGAAAATAAAATAAAAAATAAAGCAATAGTAATGAATTTGAGTTTGTCAATATTTTTTAAAGATAAAAATGAAAATACTCTATTTCATAATTTAAAGAATACAAATTTTTTAATTTTTTATGGTATATGTATTTCATGAAAATTATAAAATTACTATTCCATGAAATTAATATTCTTGTCTAAAATTTAAAATAACTATTTCATATGAAATAACTATTTTATGAACCAGACATAGCTTTAATTGTATTCATATTTAATTTGATAAACTTTTCTATGAGGTCAAGTTATATTATATTCAGTCGTATTTATATGTTTATAACAAGTAATGTTAAACTAATGTCATTGAATTGAATTTGTTTAAAAAAATGCTTTTTCATTGACATGCAGATTGAGAAAATATAAAGGAAACCACTAACGCTATTAACAATAACAAGAGAAATTAAAGTTCTCTCCCACGTTAAGATTTTAGCGATTTTATAGCACCATCTTAGGCATTTGTTGTTTCTTTAATAGGATTGAAATCAAAGTAACAAACAACACGATGAAACACCCAAGTACATTCTTTTTTTTTTCACTTTTTAGCTTACATTGAATTTTAAATAGTTTAATTAATTTCTTTTTTTTTTTT
Organism: Reutealis trisperma; assembly: GCA_947687605.1. Lineage (NCBI taxonomy): Eukaryota > Viridiplantae > Streptophyta > Magnoliopsida > Malpighiales > Euphorbiaceae > Reutealis > Reutealis trisperma. The sequence continues at coordinate 3,792,627 of CANTUT010000050.1, forward strand.
GTTTTGGGTTCTTTGAATTTTGTTAAAGGTCTCAAATACTAAGATGAATCAAACCGAATCGGTTAAAATCTCTTCTAAAGACTATTTGGCTAATTTTTTTTTTAATCTAAATTAACTAATTTGTTTTATAATTATATAATTATTATAATTTGATAATTTAATTTAAATAAATAAAAAATAAATTCAATTAGAATAAGAAAAAATAAAATAATTATTATTTAATAAATAAATAATTATATTTAATTTAAATAAAAAATTTAATTAGAATAATTTTTATATTTTTATATTTTTTCAAATATTAAGAAGTTAGAAAAATTCTAATTTGATTTTCATTGTGTAAATTATTACCTTTTTTTTTTTTTTTTTTCACTTTGTCACATTATAAATTTTAAAAATTAGTTATTTTAACCATTAGTAATAATTTATATGTTTTAAAAAAATAATAATAATTTGTATATATGAATTCAATCAAAATAATTTATGTTATTTTTGTCACGACCCGCCTTTTAACCGTGACGGTCCTAGGGCATAAGTGGCCATAAGGGCACCAAAAACCCATAGAACCTATTTAACACATAATCTTATATTATACATTGCATTAAACATATCCCAATATCATAACCTTGAACCCATTATTTGCTTGTAACGTCCTTGTTAACTTGTGACATCATTAACACATAACTTGTGAAATTTCAAGAATTGTATTTATATCATTAATCAAATATTTAATATATTATACATTATTACAATAGCCATTATAACACCATTCACACTCCTTATACATCCTATGACATATTAGTGTTATACCCTTTAGTACCTATGGAGCTCTAATAATAATTTTCATAATCAAGAGTTCCAACATTGGAACTTAACTGAGGAACTTCCAAGCAGAGAATGAGGCTTGGAATTTTAATTTGCTAACTCATTGATTTTACCTGAAAAATTTAAACCACTACAATATGAGACAATGCTTAGTGAGTACAAAATAATACAATACATAAGGTAATCACAAGGATTATTCTCAAGATGGTACTTATAGTAATGAAACATTTTTAATCAGTGTTGTCAATTTAGTTCAATGGCTTATTTCATATGGAAACAGTATCTTTAGCAAAAATATCACTTTCTTTAGAGCAATATGCTTCCCACACATATTAATTAAAGAGTGGTAGTCTGAACCTTGCTCATTACAAGTATTACATTACGTAAGACTAATCATGTCTTACGGTTAGGCGTTCCCCCCTAACAGAGGTTGGGCATTCTCGCCCTACCTGCAGGCTTTACCAAGTGCACTAGGTTTGGTGTCTTTCCCCGACATCAAAAAGGGGATTTCTACTTATCAATAGGCATTTAATAGGATTGTTCATGTAAGGCTCATGCCAAGGAGTTCAATGATCACAATACGATTTCGGTATCCAATGATTATCAAGAATCATCATGTCAATGGTTCAACATTCAATAAGCAATTCAAGGTATCAATGAATCAAGAATATTCAATATCAATGAGTAATTCAAATTATCCAGAATCTGGAATGCTTTTAGCAATCACGGTTTGAACTATAAGGGTTAAGCAGATAACATAAGTATATTATATTATTAATTACTCACCTTGGACTTCTTTGCTCCTATTACACTTGACTCTTGAGGCTAGTAGTGCTCTCCACTCTTATGACAACATCCCTTGCCTTTAGACTCTACACATTTGCAATTTAATGGCACATCAATCATTATTAAAGCCAAGATATACTACACATATATCCATTACTAATCTTATCATTTTCCTTAGTCATTTTTTAAATGGCCAAGGCTATACATTGTAGGAAGGATGATTCCTTTCCTCCCAATTTCACATTTCAACTTTGAGTACAAACAATATAAACAAATTCTAATGTTTAATAGAATCCATTCTACTTCTACCATTAATTCCCATAAATGAACCTAATTCTTTAATTTGGGGGAAAATCACTTTTATCAATTAAATTTCAAAATCTATATTATACAACTCATGTGATTCCATTCTTAAGCTTGATTTTCCCCTTCACTTTCATGAATTCAAATTCAATACTTAAATTCCCAATTTTCCCATAAACCCTAGAATTTGGGGAAAACTATTAATTCCCCACCAAATCATCACATCTTCAAATTCATCATAAAACTATGTAATTAGTATAACATAAAATTCATATAATCATTCAATTATCGATATCTATCACAAAAGTTCAAGTTCCCTTAAGATGTTCAAATCTTAACCCAAGCTTCTAAAGTTCACTTTAACACTTCTAATTCATTATTCTTCATCTAAAACACCCATAAATGTAATCAATCATAATTTAGAATATTTCCATGGCTATTCACTAACATGGTTGAATTCCTATATAAGATGCACAAGAGATTTTTCAAACAACCTAGTCACCAAAATCCACTTTAAACATAGAAAGGAAGAGATGATCAAGATTCCTCACCTTGATTAGCTTTGATTTGCTAAGGTTCTTGGTATAGAGAGAGAGAACTTCTTTTGTCCATGGTAGAATTTTTGGTGTAGAGATAGAAAAATGAAGGTTGTAATATAAATTTTCATATATATAATAATAAGTTGGATGGTGGAGATTTGATCAAGTTCAATCTAATTGTTAAGATTTAACCTTGATGGATGGCTATAATTTGATCAAGGTGGAGGGCTAGGATTCTTTCTACAATAGAGAGAGTTATAACAAGTTGCTAGATGTTCCAATGGAAGCTTGACTTATGTGTAGAAAGGAACAAGAATTTCACTTGATTAAGTATTTGACTTAGTCAACTTTTATGACTAAGAGTTATTCCACCAAGATTTGATCTCTACACTTGCTTTGTCTTCTACCTTAGGCTCACTATACACTCACCATTTGGATGTTGCATCCTCCTTAGGCCCAATGGGCCAGCCATCCAATGGGTTTGGGCCTTTGAGCTCAAAAGCCTATTAGTAGATCCTTAAATGCACGTTTCAAGCTCGGTATTTAATATATTTTTCATTTCATTCCTTTCACTCTAATACATATATTTTTACCTTCTAATATCACTACACACTCTAGACATTATTAGATAAATTCCATACATATCATAATGCCCATTTACTAACTCTTTACTAGCATTGATCAAGTATGTGTATCATATAAACTCATTGGGTCAAACAAAGTTTGACCTCCATTATATTATTGGAATTTGATTGAATTCAATTTCCCATATCACTATCATCACCTTCCAATGTCTTAAGAGATGTGAACACCCATTTACTAGCACTTTAAATTCATATTACAAACAAATTTTTACATACTCACATTAACTCAAACTCAATTTGACTTTCATTTTCTCATGAAAGCACATATCAATATTGACTTTCTTCCTTACTTATTGTCACATTATTCATTAAATTCACTTCTTGTGATGTTCTTAAGGTTCTTAGTATACTAAGAGGACCTTAAATGATATGATATATGGATGTTATCATGTCATCTTTACTATTTATAGTTGGCTAAAGAAATACTGGGTATTACAATTTTACGCTATTTCAAATATTAAAAAGTACGAGAGATTATATTTTCATTTTGAGAAAATTTTATTGTAGATTATAAAAATTACTTTTGGTTCTATAGGAAGATGTAGAGAAAAAGAAAATGTACTAATTGAAAGTTCATTTAATAATAATAAGCAAAATCCTATTAGTGTGTGATAAATGCCAAAATTTCTATTTGTAATAGTATGTTCTTACAAAAAAAATCAATTTGTTTGCGATTCTATAAACTCTTAAATTTAATATTTATTTTTTAAATTTTTTATACTATAGCCTAAATTCAACTATTAACATTAAATACTTAACTTAAATTTAATAATTATTTTTTAATTATTTATATTATAGCCGAATTTTAACTATCAACATAAAAAATTAGTACTATTCAAATTAATTCAAATATATTAGAAGTTCATGAGCTATGAAAACGACTCAGATAACTAATACGACTTAGATACGAAAACAAGTGATAGTGGTTTAAATGTGGGCAGGTTTTTTTATGGAATTAGAATATGATTTTAAAAGGTTGATGTCAGAGATATCAAAGTAAAAATCTAAACTTAATATAAGTGCCGAGGTAAATTTAAATATGGATGATAAGTGCATTATTAATTATGAAAAATCTATGCATATCAGTGTTATAAAAATCAAATTGGACCAGTCGGTTTAATTGGTTCTACAGAAAATCGCTGGCCAGTCCATTTCGATTCACTGAAAAAATTGAATTTCCGGTTAAACTTTCCTTTCAGCAATTTTTAATCAATTGAACCTTTATCAATGGCAATCTTTTATAAAAATGACCAAAAAATGAAAAAAATGAAGAAATTTTGTCTCACTAGTTAAACCATGAACCGACAACTTGTCTAATTCAGTCACTAGTCCAATTTTTAAAACAATAGTGTATATAGACACTAAAAAGGTCATTGTTGATTTTCTGTAGGAAGAAAAATTAAGTTATAATGTGTTAAAGAGATTAAGTTTATCAAAACTAATAAAAACATATAGCATACATTGAAATTATGAAAAAAATAATAGACGTACCAAATATTAACATGAAAATCAATTTATAATTAATAATTAAGCAATATAACAATAACAAAATAAATTAGAAATTATAATAAAACATACCTATCAATTAATTTATTTTATTTTATCTAACATATTATTGAACATAAAAATATTATTTAAAATTATAAGAAATAATTTATTTAGATATTTTGACTCATTTTTTTTAATATTATGTATATATTGCCTTCTAAAGTATATTGATATATTTATATAAAATTTATAATTGTTATATATTATTAATCTAATTTTATTATATATATATGACTATATAATTTAGATAATATTTATTATATATAATTATATTTTTATTGAATTTTTTAGATTTGTCACATTTAATTTAATTTGGAATCAACAACTAAAATAAATTTAATAATTAAGTTATATAAATATTATTATATGATAATCTTAAAAATCAACTAATAAAATTTTAACCTTATGATATTTATTTGAGAATTTTTATATCATTTTAATTGAAAACTTTACTTAATATAAAATATATAATTTTATACTTAAATAATAAAATTTATCATTAAATTTTTAATAAGAAAAAAATGAAAATCTAAAATAAATATTTATAATTATAACGAGTCATAATAATAATCAATGTGCAAAGTATGTTAGAGAAAATCTAGTGTATATATATATATATATATATATATATATATATATATATATATATATATATATATATATATATATATATATATATATATATACACTAAATTTTCTCTAACGTATTTTGCACATTGATTATATATTAGTTTGTGTAGGATTTACAAGGATTAACAAAAATATTTTAGAAACAAATACATAAAAATTTGTTTTAACCAATGTCAATTAATTAATTAAATTAAAAAAGAAATTTTATCTTGTCTATTTATCAATAAATTTTAGTCTATTAATATTAGAGTCATCTTTATAATTAAAATATTGCAATATTAAAAATTGATATAATTAATTTGATAAAAATAACATAATAAATTTAAATTTAAATAACATAAAAAGCTGAAGATTTTTTTAAAAATATATAATTAGGTCAACTCACCGAAAAAAAAAAAAAAACTCCAAATGGGCTTTCTAGCGGGCCTCAAATTCAAACCCATTTGATAGCTTCCTACTGGCTACGACGTCGAATTAACTGCTAGAAATGAACTAGAATGAACTTTTGGCGCCTTAATCCAGCTGATCAATCAACGACGGTTTTGTGAATTCGATGAAGAGAAAAAGTTCCCAAATTTATGCCGCCGTTCCATCTCTGATGATCCGTCCTTCGTTTCCAAGAGATTTATACGGTGAACGGAGCTCTAAAACTCGATTGAAAGCTACAGCATCTGGAGAAATCCAAGGCATTCCTTCTCAATTTCTGCAGTTCACAAGGATTATCGCTATTCCATTCCATTTTATACTCTAATTCAATTGATTTATTTCCGATTTTACTGTGAATTTTAATTTCTTATTTTCAATTTTACTTATTAGGTATTGGCTACAAAGAGAGAGTGAGGTTTACAGATATTGACAATGATGAAATACAAGAATCTGATTCAGTTCCTCTTGAGAAAAATCTAGATCGAAGATGTGAGTTTGGTATTTCCATGTACTCATTTGCAGTGTGTTATTGTATCTGTTAAAAGCCCTATTTGCAAAGGTAGTATGAGTAATTCAAAGTTTGAAATACTAATAGTTTGATATCAAATGCAGCTGATGACCCCAAAACATCAGAATATGCTTTCTTTAAGAAATTAAAGGAGGATGCAGGTCATAGATTTCACTCCCATTCATTGCATCAAGATGAAAACCAAACCATGAATTTCAAATCATTTGAATATTCTAGAGGTGGGTTTAAGGCTGTTAATATGTTGATTTTATCTGATTCTAGAAGTATAATCTCTGCAATACATTCATGACTTTGGTTTTTCATTTTGGTGATTGAGTGGATTCGATGACTAGTATATTAAAATGAAGAAACCCTTGGTTCTTTGTTCTTATTTCTTTCTTTCCCTCTGCTGCAATAGCTTTAGCTTTTTCTTCATTTTTAGTGCATTGTATATCTATTTTCAGGCTAAAACAAATGTTTGTTTTCCAATTCTGTGTAGAGAATATCGAGAATAGACATAAGGATTTCAAGTCCTCGTTGCTCCCAAAAGATGCAACGCCTGATAATTCTGTCTCATTCCTCTCTCCACTTGGTATTGATACAAAGAAGTCAGGTAAGACGCAATAGATACGCATTTCCACACTAATTTTGTTGGTTTGTTTCCTTGTTTCTTTTTGCTGTTAAAATAAATGTTGAGGAAGACAAAGTAAAGGAAATAAATTGGTATCAATGAAATAGCTAAGTATTTAATTTCTGAAATGATAAAGTTCTTACAAAATGAATCTTGTCTCCCATGGTTTCCGTGGATGTAGTGTGTTTCATAATCAAATCAAATGTCACTTGGTTATTAAAAATTTGAAATTATCATTGTTTGTTTTGCAGTTTAAGTTGGCATGTCTGAATTCATCTGATGGATGATAGGGTCAACATTTATTAACATAAATGTGTTACCGGGGATATGCTAATGGTTTAAGCACACCATGTTATCGACTTGGAAAAATTTGGGGTTAGAGATACATCATAGGCTTCAGGTAGCATACTTTAAATAAAATGATTGAAACTAAGAGAGCAAACAATTATCAGTCACTTGCATATGACAAAAAAGTGACCAAAGTTTGTGACTAACATGCTTCTCTTGCTAAAAATTTCCTTATCTTGTGATCATTGTCAACCATTTGGAATTTTCATGGTGATATTGTGAACTAAAATCCACCACCTTATTTTTCCAGTGATTTCTATAATTCCATGTAAATTTTCCAATTTTATTACAATCTATGATGCTAAATTAAAATTACATCATGGTTTTTCTCATCCTCAATTTCTATATCAATGAAACAAACTTTTAAAATTATTCCATTACTTCAGCAAATAACAAATATTGTCCCTTTTGTTGGCAGGGGTAGATATGAAGAGATCTGGTACAACCTTGGTGGATCTGCACAGAACACAGGAAAACATGGAGGAATACGGTAATATGTTGAGATCTTGAAAAATAAATCTTCCTTTTGGTTGCTAAAGAGATGATGAAATAAAAAAAAAAAAGGATTCTTGTAATGCTCTTCTGATATATGTTCTTCATTACACTCTTTATAGAACAAATACATACCCATCTTCCTGGCAACATAATGACGCCCCTGTTATCTGCTTATTGATAACGGTGACATTAATAATATGTTTTATTTATAAGCAATCGAAACCCATAATAGTTGGCAGAATTCATTTTTGAGCCGGCAGTTATCTAATTTTTCCTTTCTCTTTTCTCCATAGATTGGGATGTAATTATCTCACTAAACTGAGAATGTTAAATCATTTCCTTGTTTAAACACAATTACTGTTTCACATCTTCAGGGGTTCAGTGCAAGAATGCCAACATCTTTACTAGAAAAAGGCAGAAACTACTTCAGTTGATTGCAAATACCTCGTTTCCTGAAGTTAATGAACTCTGTTCCAAGGGGTAAGATACATCACCATTGAAAGCCATTAAATTTTCACTGTTCTGCACTCATGGACAGGATAAGAAATTTTTGCAGGTATGATTTTGTTTCTGCGCTGCTCAGTAAGCTGTTCCCTGACAGTAATGATGACCTGGTATGGTTCTTTTTCCTTCTGAGTGGACAAATCTTTTATGCTAGTGATTAAGCAGTTGTACCGTTTCTTGCAGAGTTTTGAATTTTTAGATATGGACAAATTGGAGAATAATACCAAAGCCAGGTCATTCACTTCTTCAGAGTCAGATATGCGCTTCAAGAAATCTAATTGGATGCCTAAAAGGAATTTTATGGAACTTGAATATGGTCCCTCATTGGATATTGGCTTCTCATCTTGTTGGTCAGAAATACCAATAGAGAGAGAGCCTAAATGGAATTTTATGGAACTTGAATGTGGGCCCTTGTTGGATATTGGCTTCTCATCTTGTTGGTCAGAAATACCAACAGAGAGAGACCCTAAAAGGAATTTTATGGAACTTGAATGTGGGCCATCATTGGATGTTGGCTTCTCATTTTGTTGGTCAGAAATACCAATAGAGAGAGAGCTCCCAAATCCCAACTCTCCAGGCTGTCGTTTTCACAGAAGCTATCTTGACGACAGAATAATGAAGGTTGACTATGAATTAGGAGATAGAACTGCTCCAATTGTATGCACTGGATGTGATTCTGCTTCTGATTTCCATATCAGTAAACATGGGTCTCTTACAATTGGACATGTTAAAGAGTTGGACAACTTCGAGTATCATTTTGAACCTTTGCATGGAGGAAAGCCACAAACTCTTCTGCTTGGTTGCAAGTTTGATAACATGACCGATAGAGAGCACAGGTTGTGTCCCATTCTATCAAGTTCATACAGTAAGGATCAACTACAAAATATGGATAACAGGTTTTCTGCAAGTGGATTACATACACCATCCTTGTTTTCATACTGTCCTCCAAACCTGCCTTCACTTCAGTTCCCCCCTTCAACTGGCAACAGGAGTCATAATTTTGAAGAATGTTTTCTTGAAGTTAAGGATGATATCGCCGCAGTTATTAAAAGTTTTTCTTTGTACTTATCACACACAGCAAACCATCAAAATCTGATTGAGTACTCTCATTGTGACACCAAATGCAGAGATAGCAGCTTTTTGCTTTCTTCTCAAAATCACCTTTGGTTACTGAACGAGGAGCACCATCGTTCAAGTAGAGAAGCCCTCTTTACCACTGGTATAGATTTTTATTTAGAACCAAAGTGCATACCACTGCCAGCAAGTGATTCCTCTAGAGATCATTTTTCATACACTTTTCCTGCTCTTGAATTTCCGCCAAATGAGGGCATCTCTTCACAGTTTCTTATTGGAGATGAGAATGCAAATTGCCTAGATGGTTTAAGCAACAGAGAAATCATGAAACATGAAGATAATATGGTTGATATCCATGACTGGTCCACCTATTGTTTCCAGAAGACATGTCCGTTGCTACTTGATAAATAAGGGGAAATATATTCTGATGACAGTGAAGTGAAATTTTGATGCTTTCTGTAAGTGGTCCTTGCTTTGATAAAGATTTCCTGTGGTCTCAAGACTAAGCAAGTTATTTCAACAGAATTTCAAAGTTCTTAAAATATTATCGAAGGTTAGTTTTGTCTTCCTCTTGCGACTTACCCCATGTAAAAAGTTAGCTGGTTAACACTGAGCTACCAATCTAAGATAACATTGATTCTGTGGGTAGCAGCAAATAAAAGGATGAAAATGGAAGTCGTAGACAAGCTCACAGACAGAGAATGGTGCATTGATTGTAAGTCTACTTCTGTACGGTTGAGCACCAAGCCAATTAAGATCAGATCATTCTTATGATTTTGTGTCTGGAAAATTGGTCGACATAACAATAATATCCTGCCCAACCATTTGGCCAAATGTTTCGTTTTCTTCTTCCTTTTTACCGTATTGTAAAATTTCTGTTGCAGGTAAAGATTGTGTATATGATTCAACAAAGTCTTCTTGGAACCTAATCAAGTAAAAATAAGGTAATTTCTTCGACAGTAAATTGAGTATTAGTACTAGTTATGCCCATATGATGAAAACTTGAACTTGGATGAAGCCAAAATTTGTCTCCAATGAAATGGTTCCCACCCCCATATCATTAATAGTCTACAACCAAATATCCAAGAAACTTAAAACCTTCACTTCATTTGTGAAGTAAATCTTTTCAAGATTGTTTAAATTTGGTTATTCTTCTGCTATATTTTTTCTGGAATATTTTGGCTGTCAGAATATAAATGAGTTCTTTTTGTTAACATTTAGAACTTGTTATTTATTTATTTTTTTTTTTTGACAAGTCTGTTGTATGTAATTTTATGTGCAGTGCAAAATATATGTGAAGTTTGCCTTTGTTGGTTGTACCTAATGCTATTATTTTATTTTATTTTTATTAAGATAATATTAATCTATGTGTGAATTGATACTCCCTCTGTCATATAAGTATATTCTTATTTTGATTTTTATAAATGTTAAAAAAAAAATTAAGTTAATAATTTTTTATTTGTATTTTCCTAATATTACATTTTTATTAATGATATAAACAATTTACTAACAGTATATTTATTGATAAAAATATAACAAATAAAAAGAAAAAGAAAAAGATTTTTTTTTTTTTAATTTATGAAACTGGCCTTGTCAGGTAAATTTAAACAGTCGAAAGCATATTCCACTTTCCATTTATTATTTATGATAATAACTAAGAATTTTCCTTTAATTTAATACAATTGATTACCTGTATCGTACTCCGAACATCTGAATTTAAAGGGCAGCCAACTTAAAATATTAATCAGGTCATAATAAATGCCCCAAACAAACTCCATTAAACTGTAATTAAAATCATCTGAGGGGCAAATCAAACAATTAAAGCCGGCCGTTGCCCCACACACCCCACTCGGTGGCGATTCCGTCCGTAACGCCGTCTCCTCCTCCTCCTCCTCCTCCGCGTTCCTCAAAACCGCCCGTTTTTCTGTTTAAACCTATATTTGTGGTCCTACTTTTTCCCATCATTGTTCCCGCTATGTCTGCTGACGTCATTTTGTCTGTTACTGTAACCACCACGAACCTCCCCTCAATCACCACATATATCAATGCTCTCGTTTAGGACTGGACATCGGTCAATTTGGTTAGATTTAAACTTTTCTAAAATCGGCAAAATTGAAATTCTTTAAAATGGGTACCGAATCAATCCAAATAACAAGGCAAACCAATTTTATATTTTCCGTTTTTTAGGAATTTTTTTCGATTTATCAGTTCAGTTATCAGATATTGACGCATTAAAATTATACCGTAAATATTTAATTAATATTTTTTTAACAGAATAGTCTTGCTGTTGTAGTAAAAAATAGATTAATAATTTGTTACAAAATTAAAACTAATTACATTTATAAATGAATTGCAAAATTAATGACTATTAACATTATTAGAATTTGTACTTGCCATAACCAGTATAAAAATTACGATTTCTCAAGTAAGTTGTAGCCAACAATTACAATATAATTTTAAGAACAAAAAAATTATGATAGAAGACATAAAAGGGAATTTCTATCCAAATTTAGCTTTAAATTCCTGCACTCATTAACAGCAAGAACAAAAAAAGAGACTCTGTAACAAGAAAAATAAATCTGATCATGTCATGATAAAGATAAACAGAATTAAAAAATATGATTAGTGGGCTCAGAGTATTTTTCTCAAATCACAAAAGAATACGGTCAAATTCTATTTGAGCTGCATCATTGAACTTTAAAATGTTCAAAAATATCCTGCCATAAATAAATCCAATATAAGCATTCTTAATGATTCATAAGTGTAAGTTTCCTCATAGTCCAATAAGAAATGCGAAAACATATAAATAAATGCAATGAAATTAATAAAATATAAAATGAATGCAAATGAATAAGTAAAGCTTAGCTTTGCATTACCTGCCATAATTGTGCCTGCTCATTGCAATTGTATCAAACAAACTAATAGTAAATTATCACCACACTTACTCAAATACAAGTAACATGGCATTGCATCTTCACATGACTAGCTTGTGGCATCAAAATTGCAGAAGAAAGATAGCAAGTAATCACACAAGAAATAGCAACCAATCACACAAGAAAGTGTTGCAAAATCAAAGAGTTAGTTGCTTCAAACCACAGAATGCCTTAATCCAACATTAAGTAATTCTGCATAACAAAATCAACCAACCATCAATGAAATAGTAAAGTTCACATATCAAATAAGCAATACAATTTAATATGCTTCCACCTTTTTCAATTTCTTCAAGTTATCCAATGACTCCTTAATAATTAAAAGCTGGTTAGATGGCCTAATCAAGTCCTGTGCACATATCAAAGCTTCCATAATTGTAAGGGTTAGTGAACTTCTGAAGAAATCAAGCACCCTACTCCCAGTGTTGAAAGCACTCTCAAAAGCAATAGTAGAAATATAGACAGGAAGAACATCCTTAGCTAATTTTGACATAATAGGAAATCTTTCAGAATTAATTTTCCACCATCTCATAACATCCAATTTTTCCTTAGTTTCAATGAGTGATACACTTTAATAAATATCAAGTTTTATTTTTTTGCTTCCACCAATACCCTTTTTCTAACTTGTGTTGTTTGATCTAGATTTAAGAATGGACATTAGTTTAGAGTTAGAGGATTCAGAACTTGATTTGGAAGAGATAACAATGCTTTGTAAATCAAATTGAAAGGATACAGGTTGTAAGGAGCCATACATGGACTCATATTCATTAAACAAAATTTTCAATTCATTCTTAATGCTATCACTTAAGCTTGCACCCTGCTCATTCTCATACATTTGAGGAATGGTATAGTCTAAGTATTCCAACTTATCCCTAGGATCAAGAACACTTACAAAGAATATCAATTTGTTCATTTTTTGGAGTCCCCTAATAGTTGTCATACTTAGACTTCATGTTTTTACCTAAGACAACAATATCAACATCAGGGGAAGTACACATTTCTTTTAACATACATAATACATCAATTAATTTGCAGTCACATATAAAGAACTAGATATTCTGTTTGTTAAATCATAGAAATGTTTCAAAGTTTCATAAAACTTTTTACAAGCAACAAAGTCTAGGAAATCTAGAACACCACTAGTTCTTAAATCAACAGACAAACAAGACTCTTGTTCATCAAATCTCTCAAACTCTTTATCATACTCAATTGCAACAGCAAGCATCAAATAAGTGCTATTCCAACTAGTGGGCACATCTAGACACAGAGATTGTTTACATTGCACAATAAGTAAATCACATATTTTCCTAAATTTTCTCAACCTAGCAAGAGAATTCCTAATATGCCTCACAGCATCCCTAACCTTTTTTACATATTAGCCCACATCTTTTAACCCCTCCGTAACAACAAGATTAATTATATGTGCAATGCATCTCATATATAAATATTGACAGTTTAATATGCTTCCACCCTAATTTTGCATTCTTTTTTTAAAAAAAGCAATTGCAGTATCATTAGATAAGGCATTATTAATAGTAACAATTAATATATTATTAAGGCTCCACTCTAATAAGCAAGTCTCAATGGCCTTACCTGTATATTAACTCCTATGACTAAAAACAAAAATAAATGACAAAATTTTTTATGGAGCCTCCACTCATCATTTATAAAATGTGCAGTTATGCACATGTAATTGATTTTTTGAATGCTAGTCTAGATATCAGTAGTCAGACGTACTCTTTGACAATGACTCTTTAAAAAAGATTCGAGTTTGGACCTTTTAGATACATATAAATTATAACAATTCCATGTTACAATCATTCTAGATGGTATTTTGAAACTAGGACAAGCTGTGTTCATTAATTTCCTAAACTCCACCCCCTCTATAAACCTAAATGGGAGCTCATCAACTATAATCATGAATGCAACAGCCTCCCTAATTGCATCCTGATCAAACTTCCATGTCCATAGTGTGCCTATAGCCTGTGACCCCTCAATCTCATTTAAAGGTTCAGTTTCAGAAATAGGTTGAAGAGTGAGAAGTGATTGCCTAATATGTTTGCTAGTAGGATTCTTTAAACACTTAAGCCTATGATTTCTAAGACTAAAAGTTCCATTAACTTTGGAATTACAATTATAAACCTTGGGACAGTATATACATTTAGCTTGAATAATTTTACCCTCAAGGGAATAAATCTTACTAAAGTAGTCGCACACAAGAGAATTAGTTTTCATTTACTTCCTCTTTTTCTTAGTAGGTTGTGGTGGAGGAGCAACAGTTGCTTATTGATGTTGGCCAGTTGCTTCCGCCATACTTGGTTTGGTCTGAGGGTGAACAAGATTGCTTCCACTAGGGGGTGGACTGGATACATTGGCATTACTGTCAATGGATCTAGTCCCTCCAATATTATCATTTGTCATCTGAAATGGAAATTAGATATAAAAAGAATCAGTCACAAAATATTCATACAATATAATAAATTAAAACAACAAAAACAGAATCACATATTGGAAATTAGTAATTTACCTTAAAGCAACTGCTTGAATGAAAATTACCACAACCAAGTCTATAAATAATTAAGAACATGCAAATAAGGATGGCAGCAGGGTAGGTATGGGGCGGGCTTTGCATTACCCGCCCCCGCCCCGCTGCTAATAATTTATTACTCGCCCCGCCCTGTACTCATGGCAGGGTGGGGAGGCGGATGGAGCAGGTAAACAGATATAAAATTAAATATACCTGCCCCGCCTCGTTTACCAATATTAATTTTAAATATTAATTTTTTTGATGATTTAAAAGAAATTTAATATGATTAAAATTTAAAACATTAAATGAAACAACCACAATATATATTTAGCTAATACAACGCAAACACAACATTAATAAAAAAATAATCTCAAACTAAAATAATAATAATAATAATAATTGGGTTAGGTACGGGACATGTATACTCTTAACCCGCACCCCATCCATACCGGTAATGGGTATTTTTTTTTTTAAATCCATATTCAACCCTCCATTAAATGAGACACGTAAAACCAGACCCATTAGGGTCGGGTCAAACCGTGTACCCAGTGGATCGGATTAAATTTCCATCCATACCTACAAAATATAAAACATAATTAAAACAACATAATTAAAAAAAAAATTAACTAAATAACTTTAGCTCCAATCCAAACTCACATTTATCTCAACTGAGCCTCACAAACAGAAAGTGACAATCTGTCCCCTTTACTTAAATTTGGTAAATCATATAATCGAATAATAAACAAATAAAGAAAAAATATAGTTACTGTCAGATAAACATTAATATAATACATTAAAAGTAATTAAAATTAAAACATTAGTATTATAAATAATTAAATAACTGAATTGGTTTAATTAAAAAGTAATTAATAATTATAATTAAATAATTATAAATTAAAAAAGTAATTAATAAACTAAAAAATAAATTAGTAATTTACAAAAAATAAATGTGTTATTTTAAAATAATTTTTAAATAAAAATATTTTAAAATTTAGAATATTAGAAATTATCAATTAATAAAATTTTTAAGTTTAATAACAAATTAATTTTACTTTGAAAAACTCCAAATTAACAAAACCCTAATTCCCTAAATGTAAAATTGGAAGAATTTGACTCAAATCTCACATTATTTTCAAGATTAGATTTTAGTATTCTATTGATCAAAACTTCCATCAAATATATTAAGATCATTGCATGCAAATGATAAACAGTAACAGATTGTTAGTGAAAATGTGAAATCAAAGGAAATCATCAAAATAATTTTTCAAAATGTAGGAAAGACTGAACAAGTAGTGGATTTACCCTTTCTTTTCTTTTCTTTTCTTTTTTTTTTTTTTTTTTTGCCTTTTTGACCAGAGCATAAGAGAGCAAGATCCTTTCATGTACTGAAGAAAATATCATAAACCATTAGTAACCTAAAAAAAATTCAACAAAAAAATTAAAAACATAAATAAATCAAAAAAAGGATAAGAGATTTACTTGAAAATCATCAATTATGCATATAGAGACTCAAATAGAAGAAAGGTTTGTAAACCAAAGAGAGGAAATGGAATGGTAATCAAAGGTTTAGAGGTTCTATGTTTCAGAGCTTCCACTAGAAAATATAAATGAAAATAAGATTTCAAACTTCCACTAGAAACAGCGAGAAACAATTGGGATTTCAGAGAGAAGGAGATGAAAGGACATTTATGGAGAAAAGAGACGATATTTCTCCAAAAGCGAGAGGATTTCAAAGGAAAGGAGAAAGATTTATCTAGAAACTCAAACGAGATGACATTTTTCCAAAAGCAAGAGTATTTTAGAGGAAAGGAGTAAAGATTTCTCTAGAAAAACTAGAGGATTTCAGAGAGAAGCTCTGAAAATGAGGGGTTTCACCATTTCAATGTGAGAAAGATAGGAAGTCTTTGGAAAATGAGAGGTTTTCAAAGAGAGTAGAGAGAGAGGAGGGAAGATTCTAGAGAAAGGCAGCCTAAACAAAAATGAGGGTTAGGGTGTCAGTTTATGGTGCTTATATATGATCTCAAAATAGCTGTGTTTTATGCTAGGGTTAAGGGGAACACATAATTTTGGAAATTCGGTTTATTCGGTTAAATAATTTCTAAAATTGAACCGATTTCTGTTCACCAAAATTTTTTAGATCTGTAACCAAACCATCCCACACTACTTAAATAAACCGTTCCATATTTGAAATTCAGTTCAGTCTTGTTCGAAATTTCAGTCCAGTTCGGTTTATGCCCACCCCTTGTCTCATTATCATGCTCTTCAGGTTGCTTTATGTCTTAAAAACATTTCAATATTATTGAAGGCCTTATATACTTTAAATTTTGAAGTCATTTTATAATTGGATTGTATTTTTAACTTGTGTAGATAATTTTATCCTATTTTAAAATTTCATTTGTAATTATATTTTAAAAGGCACAATTCTGTTTCTATTAATTTATTAGCACTTTTATAAAAAAATAAAAATAAAAAATATTTTTTTAAAACTCATCAATAAAGAATAAAAAAATTATTTTTTACCAAAGAAGAAGATGAAAGATTCCTACATATTATGCTCGAAATTGTAATTCTTTGTTCGAAGGTCTATGTGCATTGGGGACGCAAATGACTAATAATGGATCTGGCAGTTGTTGATGGAATTAAGTTGCTGGAATTTCATAAAAATATTTATTATTGTTTGAAAGTAAGAAAGAAAATTGTATAAATTTTTCTTGATTTAGTTTTTAAAGTATAATTGCAATTAAAATTATAAATTAGGATAAAATTATCTCACAATTATAAGATATAATTACAAAATAACAAATACGTTATGTGACTATTAAATTAAACCCTAATTGGCTCAATCTCTCTAAAGTTACTATTAATTTTTATTTTTAAATATAATTAGTTTGCATTTTTTATAAGGAATAAAATTAGACTTTGGACTTTTAGGAATACAGATTTCTCAAGAAATTTAATGGATTTCACTTAAAATCCAAGAATAAAGTATGGTGCAAGAGGTTAGAAAGGTCAAAGAGGTCGAGTTGAACAATATGGCCATCCGAAGAACATTGCTTCTTTGCCTCTTCGCCGCCTCTCGAACCTGCAAAGAAACCTCCGAAAAACCTTTTTGCTAAAGCACCTCTCCACCAAAGCACACTTTTTCATGAGGTTCTCACCATGATCTTATTCTTACATCTCTAGCACCTTTTTGATGATGACCTTAAGCTCCGACAACCAACGATGATAGAACACTTTAGTTCACCTGCCTCACAAGGAAGCAGACTTCCTAAGGTGACACCTGTCCATTCTTTCTTTTGAATGATATTTCTACACTTATCTCATTGTCATAACAAAAGCCTGACATGTGTTTCACTCTTATTTACCGGAAGATACCTTTACTTAACTAGGTAAAAAAAGCTATCTTACATTCTTATACAAGATAGTTGACTTTCCCTCTTCTAATCTCCTTCTTTTCACCAAAAAAACTTTCAAGTTTATCAATAATTAACTTGAGCATTAGAGCTTCATTATCAAGTTAAGGTATGGGTTCTCTCACTCTTTTTTGGTATTTTATAGGTTGATTTTAGTTTATCCATCAAGCGTCTTCATAAATCTAGCCTATTTACCTCTAAACAAATTTTGAGTTTAGCACATTTATAAAATTATCATGATTTTATGAAGGGATATATTTTATTTCTGATATGCGTGTTTATCTTATTAAAAAAAGAAAAAGAAAAAGAAAAATGGAGTGTGGATGTTTCTACATCGTTTGAAATCACGACAATTAGGTGAAGGACATTGAATTGTTCTACCTAATTTTGTTTCTTGATTTTTCTATCTATAGTTCGCGTGCGTTAGGGAAAGGAACCTATCGATATATTATATTTATTTATTTTCTTATTTAATTATTTTAATATTTGATCTTGGATTTTCATTAATAGATAAGGGTTAGTTGAATATTATTAATGAGAAAAATATCACATTAAAAATGTTGATAGTAAAGTATCATATTAAATATTAATAATTGATTTTATAATGAATTCAACATGTTTTATATAATCATAAAAATTCTAAAATAATTAAATAATGTTAAAAAAAATTGATAACTGTAGTTCCAATATGGTACAATTTAAATTCATATATTTAAATGAATTGAAATACAATAAGTCATTCCTTTACTTTAATTATTTTCACATTCTCATATTTTAAATTATACCATTTCAATTATGAAAATTCATTTATTATGTTTTGTGATTTATTTATTCCAATTAGATGTTAGCAATGAAAGTTTCCCTCTTCAAATAGAAAAGGCAAATACAGTAGTCAAGTGAAATTGTATAGTGTGAGATGTAGAAATTCAAACCCTAACTATTTCATTAAATGTAAATTTTTTATTCACAAAAAGAACATAAATATTAGTTAAATTTTCATTTTTAAGAAAAAAAATAGTTTCCACTATAAAACAGAAATTAGTAGGATTACTTTTAAAAAATTACAATAATGCTAAACATATTTATTCTATAAATAGCTAATATTAGAGTAGATTTTGCTCATTTAAAAAAAAAAAATTGCTATATAGATATGCAAGTAATTTGAAAACTTTAATATTTTGGTGTCATTTTACTTTAATTGTATGGTTTTTTCATTGGTATACACAAATCTCCTAAATGAAAATGAAATTAATTTATTCTTTTATGGTGATATATAATCATGAAGCTAGGGGAGAGCCAGGGTGGCGATGACCCTCTCTAACGTTCAAAATACAAAAATTTTTAGATATAAAATTATAAAAATTTAACTTGTTATTATATTTGGCCTTTTATTTTAAGTGAAATTTTTTTTAAAATATATAAAATTAACTTAATTATAATTTAAAAAATTTGACTCAGTAAAAAAAATTTATAATTCACTTGTGATATATAATTTTAAAAATCCACTATTAACACCACCTAGAATAATCATGGTGCTAATTGAGAATAAAAACAATTATTTATAAAAAATAAAAATAAATTATATTATATTTTATAACTTTGCCTTTTATGGTAAGACAAGAAAAGGCTTTTGAAAATAAAATGTAATGACAATTCTATTATGGTAGCAATTAGTGGATTAGTGGGAGCAAATTGATATCTTATTCCCAAACTTTGGATGCATTTGCAATTGTACAATTTTCAAATGATTAAACATATATATATATGTAATGATAAGATATTGACTTTACTTCTAATTTAATTCTTAATAAGCTAATTGCCCATTTCCTTGATTATAAAATTTGTATATTTCCTATCTTACCAATAATTGATGTTCTTAGTAATAAACCAAAATATTTTTACAAATTGTATATACTGTGAATTCACAAGGTAATCTTATATGGGGAGAAACCCTTTTCTGTCCTTTTCATTTGCATGTGCAATCCCTCAATATTTCTGTTAGCATGATACTTGGGATTGTTGAATGTCCCATCAAAGGTTTTTTCTTTTTCTTTTTTCTCCTAATTGCATGTGTTATATCACATAATATCAGGGGATTAAATTTTGAATTTAATATACAGTGCAAAGATTTTTGTCGGACAAGGATTATGTTTATTTCACGAAAAATATTAATTTATATTTTTAAATATTTGTAACAATTTAAAATTTTAATAAATAAAAAATATTTTTTTAATTAATGAATTTTAAATTATTTTAAGGAAATAATTTTTTTTAAATGAAAAGTCATTTTCTAAATTTTAACATATTCATTACAATAAAAAATATATAAATACAAATTTATTAATCCATCAATTCTATATTTATAATCGAAAACAACCGATAATCATCACTGATCTTTAGTGACCACTGACAATAACCATTTATTGTTAAAAATCATCAAATTTATAATTTTTATGTATTTTTTGATATTTAATAAAAAAGATTTAAAAATATAAAATTCTTATAAGTTTAATTATGTTTATATTTTTGTAAATTAAAATTTTTAATTTTTTAACTAATTTTTAATGTTATAATCAAACAACAGAAAAATAAATTTTTGAAAAAATATTTTTTAGAAAATATTTTCTTTGCCAAAATATTTTTTTAAAAAATTATTTTTCTCAAAAAAATTAGGCCGAAATTAGAAAAATTAACTTCAACCCTAAAAAAATAAAGAATTGACTCGTGATCTTGTTTTGTTTATAATATCCATATTCAATTAATGATAGCTTTAATCTTTTAATTTTTTAGGAGTAATATAAAATTTTTTAAAAAAATTTGAGGATGACTACGTTCATCTTTTGAAAATCCACCACTAATCATAAATAAAATTGGTTAAAAAAAAAATTGGTCAAGCCAACTTGAAATAAAACTATCTCATTTTAGGAAAAAAGATTATGAAATAAAAATTGTAACTTGCTTAGGTTGAATTCCCTTTTTATATATATATAAGGGAAAGTACAAAAGTGTGATTTTATTTTTTTTATATTTATCAGTGTGTGAAATTTTTTTTATCCAAAATAGTTTATGATTTATTCTGTTAATATTTTAGAGTATCTGTCATTAATATTGTTAGTTAATATTGAAATGATATTTATGGGCCTCACTTTTAAAATAAAAAAATAAAAGAGTGAGATCCATAAGTATCAAATTAGCATTACGTTAACATTGATTAATAGTGTTAATCAAACCACTGACTCATCTTTGTCAAAAAAAAAAAAAAATTACATACCAATAAGTGTAGAAAGATCAAATTATATAGTACTTTTTATACTCTTTCAAATTTATATATTATGTCACGCCCCAACTCGAAGGCACGTGACTGGCACTAGGACACAGAAAATGCACGTGGTTACCAATGCTCGTAGTAAGCGCAACCCAAACCACAAGATAAAAAACCCAAAACATACAACTAAAAAGCCCAACTGAAAAGGGCTATGGGCCCAAATAAGATAAGCAGAACCAAAAGATATCACAACACAACACAATATCAAATTGGCCCAACATCACTTATTCCATATATTCCAGAAAGAAATAAATTACAGAAAGATTCTGCTTAACCCAAAGATTACAGCTTTTTAAAATACATAGCTGAAATAATACACAAAGCTCAATTACAAAGTGTAACATTGCGGAGTTCTAGAGTTACAATTACAAATGTACTTCTATTATATACATTCTTAATATCTCATGAATACAAATCACTGCCGAGAGAAAATTGGTAGTCTACTCAATTACAATTCCTTCCCAGCTCATTCTCTGACCTGAAAGCAACAAGATGAATAGGAATGAGCGTTCGACTCAGTGAATGATACCAGCTAATATATTAAACTGGTACCTTATAGAGAGAATTCTAATGCACATGCTATGCATTATGCCACAGAATCAGACAAATCATCCAATCAAGCAAGGATGGGGTATGATCCACAGTACCACACTAATACTCAATACTCCACATGGGGAGCCGATCCCCCTACTCTGGCTCTCTGAATCCAAATAATCTGTCTCTTATATTCAAGGAGCCCGGCTGTCACTGGTCTGTACCACGCAGCCCTGACCCGACTAACAGCAGCCCTGGTGATAAGCAGGCCCGGCCGGCATCCATCAGTCATAGCTCATCTTCTGAATCTCATCATAATCCAAATCATAACCATAATAAATCCATAATCTTAGGTGGTACTGTATCCTCCCGACCTCCATCCATCAATCACAATCATAGTATGGCACAAAATACAGAATATCAATTCATCATTCACAATCAAATGTTACATGCTTATATATGCAGTAGTAGTGCATAATATATATATATATATATATATATATATATACACACAGCAATGTATATGAAATGAAAACAGGATAATACATTAGTGAGTATCACTCACCTAACTGTCGATGCTTCCGACCGGCTTCCCTCAGAAGAGTAGCATTGGAACCAGGAAGACGCCATACACCGACACCTCGCAACAGAGAACATGAACATGATAAGAATTACTCTCAACCCCAAAACAGACTCGACAACCTAACAAATACTCTAAGAACCACTAAACATAGATTAACTTATATAACGACTGAAAAATAAGGGTTTCGGGTTAACCTTCACAAATTCCTAACATACGGACGTCGATGATCATACCAGAACGTCGAAACAGAACCACTTGACCTCTCCATGCGCCGCCGCCGATGGTGGCGGATCAGGGAAAACTCCACACCAGCAGGTTCACCTCAACCCCAGGAGTCCAAAAATGATCACCACTCGCCGGCACTCGCCCTCCAGCCACCGAAAAATGCCTCCAAAGTCACGGTTTTACATTTTCCGATCTCCTCCTCTGGTGGTCCTCAGGGGGCAAGGCAGGTACCAAAATGAAGCTCTTATCTCCAGGAGTAAAACGGCATAAGATCGCCGGATTCCGCTGCCGGAATCGGCCGAAAAATGGAGTTGAAGTTGCGATGGCTGGCGGTACTTCTCTCCTCGCGTACGCCACCGTGTCGCCGCCGATCACCGAGCTGCTACCTCCCTCGAGGTCGCCGGTCCTCCTTCTACCCAGCGGTGGTGGCGGTGCTTGCCACCGCCCGCCGGAACACCTCCAACACCCACTCTCTCTCTCTCGGCCTCTCCCTTTCTCTCTCCTCTCTCCTACCCGTTTCCCGCTTCTGCTTCCTTCCCAAAACTCACCGTTTTGACTCCAATTAACCAATCACCAGCCTTCCATTTCTTCTTATTTTTTACTTAAAACATATTATGTTTATATATATATACTAACCATATAATATACATATAATACTATATATATATCCTATATATATATACAAAATAATAACAATAATAATAATACTGATAATAACAATAATAATAGTGATAATAATAATAATAATAATAATAATACCACCAATAATCATAATAATGAAAATGATAGTAATAATAATAATTAACAATAATTCATAATTTACATATTAATAATAATTTACAACATATACTCATGAATATATATCAATAATATTATTAACATAATTATAGTAATTATAACGAAAATCCAAATATCCAACAAAATACTATAATTAAACTTATAATATAATTAATACCTTTATTAATACTCAAATATCAAAATATAATCCAAAATACCATTCTCCAAAAATCCACATTAACATAATCATAATAATATAATATTATAATATTGTATCAAAATTGCCATAATAATACGTATTCAAATAATATGAATATTTATAATTTAATAAAATATAATTCCAATTTTTACTTTAATAAGGAAAATAATAAAATAATATGTTTCCGTACGAAAATATAATTTTATAAAATAATTGAAAATTTGGGGTATTTTAATATTATGTCTATGTCTAATAATCATATTTAAAGTATGAAATTTGGTGTAGAATTTGTTCTTTCTTCTTCTTCCTTTTTTTTTTTTTTTTTGGCCAGTGATATCTAATGTATCATCTTGAATTTAAGAATGTAGGTTTGACAATGGTTTTATTCAAAAATAATTTTCGATATCTTTACATTTTATATATTATTTTGATTTTTTTTATATAATTTTTAATGAATCTATATATAACTTTTTTATTGTTCGAAAAAAGAACTTTTTTATATATATTTAATGAATCACATATTTAATTGAAACAGTCAATAAAACCGGTTTGATAATTGATAGTGCATGCTAGTTTTAAGATAGTTAAATTAATTGAAAGAATACAAAAGGGGAAAACTTAACATACAGAGAGTGCATGTGTAGTGTAGTGTAACTATACTATATTTTTACTGAATTTGATTCCCTTTTCTCTAAACAAAATCTCAACATATAAAGTAACAAATAATTGCATTTAATATATTGGTTTTATATAGTTATAGCACTCACCCAAGAGATTAAGACTTAATTTAGTTGTAGAAACAAAGTCTATTTTTTAAAAAATTATTAAAATAAAATAAAAAATTGAAATTTGGTGTTTAGTTATCAAAATTTTCCAAATGAAAATTTTGAAAATAATTTTCAAAATTACACTATATCATGAAAAACTACTTTATAATATTTTTCACTTTCCTTTAAAATAAATAATTATAGAAAATAATAGTTATATATCTAATGTTAAAAAAAAAACTTAGAAATAAAAATGAAAATGGAGAAAATAAAAAAGTTTGAAAAGAAAAGGAATAACAACATATTTTCTTATTTTCTAATTTTTAATTTTGAGAATAGAAATATAGAAAAATAAAAAAAATTAGAAAAGAAAAATAGAAAATGCTTGATTATTATTTCAAAATATGTCTAAGTATTTACAACTATATGCTTACAAAAACATTCTAAATAGAAATTGTTAAATTACTAAGGCTGAGGTCTTGTGATATATTTCCTTTGTAAACATAGTTTAAGTTTATTTTTTGCTCTGAATGGGTTTGTTAGACTATATTGGATTATAATATTTGATTAAAAATTTTGAAGAGTGATTTAAAAAATTTAGATTATTTTTTCACGATATATTAAAAATTTTGAGAGCGACTATGATCCAATATTTTTAAGAATTTATTTTTGATCTCGATCATCTATTTTTACTTTTTAATATATCTAAATTTTAAGATTAATAGGAACTTATATTATAAGACATATATTTAAATGTATGGTTATCAGTTTAATAAAAAGTTAACAACCACCTGGCTTTTATGAAAACTTGTCATATTGTTATATTTATTAATAATCAAATGTCAATTTCAACTTTAATTTCATAATGGGCTAACTAATGGCTAGCAATAGCTTAACCTCAAAAGGAAGTCAAATTCTGAGGGCATCCATGAAAGAGAGATGTCCAGAGAGATAGTAGTTGACTTGAGTGAATTATCATCTTCAACTTTAATTTTGGACATGGAAGATTTTGTTGTGAGGTCATAGTGGTGGTGGGTGATATGTCTCTCTTACTGTACCTCTAATTAAATATATCAAATATAAATCTTTTTTGCTTGTGTTGTTTGGTCAATGTCACTATTCAAACAGTCCACACTATCTACAATGTGCTCCATGCAAATTTTCATAGCACAAAAAAAATGTAAATAAAAAAAAAATAAGTTCATAAATTTAATATCAATTGAAATTAAAACTGTCTCAATTATTTTATATAAAATGTCTACTTTCATAAAAATATAATTTATAGAAAGTGAGAATTATAGATTCTTGTAATTTTAAACTTTTAGTTTCTCCTTGTAATATTTTTTTTTGTTTTTATTAATAATGTTGGATGGCGAGTCCGTTAGATTCGTGTCTACTTACTAGAAATGTTTAGATATACTTTTTGATTCTTTACGCTGATTTCATTAAAAAAAAAAAAAATTATAGGAAGTGCATTTAATTTTTTAAGAAATATTTTTTAAGTCATTTGTAGAATTTTCAATTGTCAATAATGCTTAGGAAGTTCAATTATTTAGCTGCCTTCACCACTTAAATAAGTTACTGCTTCTTATGCTTTTAAGGAAGATGAGTTACATTCTTTCTAATAACTCAATACTGTCATGCAAATCAAATAATTTTTAAAGCATATTTTTTTAGAAATTTATATTTTTAAATTTACTTCATATTAAATGATACTTTAAGATCTCTCTCAACTGTAATCGATTTTAATATCATTAGGCTAAATGGTTATTGATAAGTTTATGAATTTTAAATGTAAATAAATCTAAAATTTTCAAATAAGTTATAGACACTCTACAACTTAAAAAAAAATAATAATTATTATGATATTTTAATATAATTTTATTTTGTTATTATTTATTATACAATAAAATTTCTATAAATTAATAATTTTGGAACCATATAAATTTTTATTAATTTAAAAAACATTAATTAATCTACAAACTAATAATATATTAATTTATCGAGTGTATTTACAATTTAAATGAACATTCATTTAATCAACTAAAATTTATTTTATTTTATAAAAATATAAACTATTCTATTAATAAAAAATGCTAAAAGTCTAAAGAATATAAATCAATCCATATCTATTTATTTAATTATATTAATATTTTCAATATAACTGATATTTAGGAAAATAATAATTGACTCATATTTTATGAAAATATAGTATATAATTTTATTGAATTATTAATTTATAATATAAATGGAACTGAGAACTTTGATTATTTTATTAAAATTATTAATCTAACTTATTAGCCCAAATCATGATCGGAAAAATTATTATTTAAGATAAGTTATTAATTTATCAAGTATAAATTTATATAAATTTTACTGTACTAATTATAATATAATGATTAATCATTTATTTTAACAATGCCAAAAATAGAAAATTTAACATTGGTAATCAATAATGATTTTTATGAATTATTTAATCTGGACATAATTCTCTCGGTGAAATAAATATAGCTTGTATATTATGTATATATTCATCCCAGCGTTGAAAGCTTGAAGCCGCGTTGTTGAATATAGAAAGGGAGCAAGCACGAACTGAAGTTAGTACACAGACACAGACACTTGGGCCCAAAACTATATATGTATATATATTGTCTTTTATACAGTAATTAAGATGCCAATTATATTATATATTACAACTTCCAAAATCCAAATATTATTAGTAATCTTAATGAGTAATTTCAAAATGCACAAGAAGACTAATTCTATTGACGAAATAAAATTTCAATGATTAAATAGTTAATTTCACAAAATATAAAGACTGAATAATTAATTAGATTAAATTTTAAAAATTAAATAATAATTTATTTTTATATTAATTAGTTTCACATGCATTTAAACCATGATAGGACTGCTATTCTCATTTTTACCTTCTCTTATTATATTCTGTCTTCCCATGATAACACCATGAGCAATGAGAAAATATATAAAAAAGAGAAAGCATTTTGCATTTTCTAAACCATGAATATGCTTTGGAGTTTGGTGGTTTTGTTTAAAGAATTAATTGCATTTTGATGGTATTATTCATCATCCTATCACAATATATATATATATATATATATATTTAAATTCTAACTCGGGAAAAAATTTAGTTTAATGTTGCGAACTTGGCAAGTTGGCATTGAAATGTAAAATTATCCTTTAAGGAATGTTTGTTATTACTCTTTAAGTATTAGATAAGTATGTTATATTATTACCATTTGAACTTGTATTTGAATGATTTTCAAAAGTTTATGTTTGGATAATTTTATTTCTTTTAAATACTTTTTTTATATATATATATCTAATGAATTATAATTAGTTTTTTTTTTTGGTAAATTTAATTTAAACAGAGTGTTCATAACATAATTTATTTAGTAATATATTTTTTTAGATAATAAATTTGGTTCAAACCTCCATTCTTTCAATATTAAAAAAAAAAAAAAGATTTTGACTTAAGGTTTAAATTCAAAATCTTAATTATAATTTTAAAGAGAATTTTAATTTTCTTAAATTAAAAGTTAGTTAATGTTTAAAGTAATGATTTCTCATCTTTCCCTTAACTTAAGGGATTTAAGAAAAGAGAAAAAAAAGTTGTAAGTATGAATATTGATAGTAGCTTCAATTCGTGCACAAAGATTGTATTATTTTTTTCTTTATTTATTTTTATTTTTTTAAAAGAGACAAGAGTTAAAAAAAAAAAAAAAAAGAAACTAACTTATCTTCTCCATATACCTTCTCCACTTACTCGTTTTTCTATGTTGTCGCTCAACGCTTCTGCTCAATTTCGTTATCTGTCTTTTTGCTTTCGTCATCGTCTCTCCATTTCTGTTTTTAATATATGCTTGTTGGGGGAATTTTGTGCTTACTACTGTTAATTGTATTTTATTTTTATGTTGTTTTGTCTTTTTTATTGATTTTTTTTTTAGTATGGTAGTATGTTCATGTATTATTGCGTTTTAAATGCTTACAAATAAGACATGATTTGTCATATGGTTTCACTACCATAAACGTAATTTTTCAAAACTAATTATATCATAATTGGGTGTCTCGTTGAATCAATTTATTTTTATTTGAGTAGTTAATTTTATGATATATTATTTTTTATTAAAATTTATATTCAATAATTAATGATTAATGAAAATTATATATATATATATATATATATATATATATATAAGAGAGAGAGAGAGAGAGAGGTGATGTTCCTCCCGTCAACGCCAATTGCCAATGTTGAAGATTTTGGCTCCTCTTATATCCCTCTTGGCGAATCAAAAAAGCAGAATGATGATATGCAATGATTTCAACTACATAGTTTTAAAAGGGACTTAATATCAAAATTAGAATAGCAACAAAACTTTATGATTAGAATTCAATTATGAACTCACATTTGTTCCTTAATTAATTAAGTGGTGGTTAATGCCTTCATATCCCCGTTTTTAATTTTTATTAATTTTAAAAAACGTAATTATAATTTTTTTGTAATTCGTAACTTTTTAATATTAAAAATAATTTAAGTATTATTAATTTTAATATTTTTTTAATAAAAATAAAATAATCGAATATAAATTTATTATTCAGATAATATATCATTATACTAAATCTTGATATGCTTTTTAACTTAAAAATCAATCATTCACATTATAATATTTTAAAAAAATATAAAAAAAAATATCTCTTTTATAATTTGATTCTAAAAGTATACTAATTTATTTATTTTTACTAAATAAATACTTAATAGAATTTGAATCTTTTCAATGATTATATTATGAAAACAAAAAATAAGGAGCCTTATCTTTTCTAAGCTTTTAATAGCATTTCAATACAATAATTGCAATATAACCTTTTTGGCAAAGTAATAACTCCAACATGTGCCTTCCAAATTAAGAGCAATCAAATCAAATTGAATTGCAAATTTATCTTTCTCAAATAAAAATAAAAATAAATGCAAATTAACCCTTATAATTTAATTTAGTGTCTACTTTAGCAAAGGCATTGTCCCCATGGAAATGATTTCCCCCACTATTATGAAACCAATTATTCTAACCTTAATAACAACATTTATTTGAATAAAATCTAATTTTCAAAACAATTATTATTGTTTAAAAGGTAGTATATTCCTACTTGTCCTAAAAGTAATTAATCATCACTAATAGCACTTATAGAGTTGCATGCGAAAATTTCTTTTGCTTCTCATAACTAAAGGACCAAAATAGCATAGAAAAAGAACGTACACAATTAATAATAATAATAATTTTTTTTTTGCAAAATAATATGCATAATATATTTTGGAGTTGATTTTACTTTAATTTAAATATTCTCCTAAAAAATTTTAAATTTAGATTTAAATTTAAGTTTTTAAAATTGTCACTTTATCACTTTGAAAATTTTAACCACTTCTAAAAGAATAGTTAATAGCAATGAGAAAACTTTAAGAAATTATTGTATATAATCATAATAAATGAAAAATTAATTTATGATATGTACATTAAAAATAAATTTTATTAAGTTAAAATAATCGCATAATACTACTTAAATAACAATGTAGTTTTTAAAATAGAATCATAATGCATATTTTTATTTTTAATATTATCATATTAACTAAGATATTAAATATGAACTAATAAAAAGTCTATTAAAATTTTAATTTTTTATATTGATAGTTTAATATACATAAAAATATAAGGATTAACGTATATTTGCATTGGCAATGATGATATAGTGTGTGGTATATTTTTTATACGCATTTATATTTTTTAAAAAAATATTATTAAAAAAAATTATTAAATTTCCTAAATAAAATTATTCACTAATAAATTTCCTAAATAAAATTATTTTATTTATTTCAATGTCGTTTTTTTTTTTTTTGACCCTTTCTATCTCTCTCTTTCTCAGCGTAATCATAACACATAAATAAATCAAAATCCAACAATCCCATTTCAAGTCCGACACTCTGTCGGTGAGCAAAATACCAAACTCTCTCTCTTTCTCTCTGCTAAAAAAATTCAGTCACTGCACGAAACTCGCAGATCTCTGAACACGACGACTGTCTACGGTAAATCTCCGGCCAAATTCTCAAGGGAATGTCGGATTCCGGCCACTAGGTCCCCACCTCAACCTTCTCTCTCTGTGTGCAATTTCTCTCTCCAAAATGATTCAGCTCTTCCATTTTCGGCTCTATCAAAAGTATACATTTATCACTTTTTTGGGTCTCAACTTTTTGCTTCCTTTCTCTGATCTTGCTCGATTCAATGATCTAATTATTATTAATTTTTGTTTTAATTTAAAAAAAATTTCCTCTTTTTAGCTTCCTTGAATTGCTAATCGAATCTAATTCTCTCTGTCTCCTCTTTCTTTTGCTAGATTTTTCTTTCTCTTTTTTTTTTTTTCGCTGTGTGTGACTGAAAAGTTCAGCTTTTGGGAAGCTGTTTATATGTTTTATTTCAAATGTACTTTGATTTTCAACTGATTTTGAATCTAAAGTTATAATTTTTGTTTCACTTCCCCTGTTCTCTAGTCTTCTGATTTGCATCACTTTAGGCTATTTTTAAGCATTCTGTTATAATTTTTTTTTGTTCACTTCATTCCTGCCTTTTATTTCGCATTTGGGGTTGAAAATTTGGGCCTGTGGGAACAATTGGGTTGAATTGTCAAGTGCATATAGTTGTTTTAATTCCAAGTATTTTGAAGGCTAATACTAACAGTGACGCACTTGATGTTGATTTATCATATAACGAAGGCTTGCTCTTTTTATTGCAACAAGAACAGTCATTTATTCTTTTCTTTTTTCTCTTTAATCAAAGCCTCCTTTGTTGTGATTTGATTGCCTTCGTCTACTTTCTTAACAAACGGTTTCTTTTTTTACTTCTACTTTCTCTATCTAGATTCTTGTGCCCATTTTACCCATTTGTTCCCTCACAAATCAGTACTTTTTTCCCGTGTTTTTCTTAAGGGAAAAGAAAAAGGAGGAGAAAAGGAACAAAGTGAAATGGGTCTTATTTGTTTTTTATTAATTTGTTTTTAATTTGAATACATTTGAGCTTGAAGCTTTTTTGCAGGGTATTGTTGTAGGTCTGGTTTCGATTTGTACAGGGATCTGGGTGATTTAGAGTAGGTACTTCTAGTTTTAGTTTTCTTTCTTCTTCCTTTCACTGCGGGTACTTTTAATGCATTACTATATAAGCATTGACAGATTTCATCCTTTTCTGAAATGCACTGCTGTTTAACTATTTTCTGGCTTCCTTTTGTCTTGATGTAAAGCTCATTCTGTTTTTCTGCTTTTGTTTTGTTGTAATTGATTTTGCCTTTTTTGTTGTTTTTCTGCATTTCTGCTTGTGAGTGTTTCTTCTCTATATTGTTACATTTGGGTTTGCATCCCTCACGCCCTTCTATCTCTCTCTCTCTCTCTCTCTCTCTCTCTCCCTCCCTCCCTCTCTCTCTCTCTAGGTGATAAACTGACATCAAATTTGTGAATTGTGGGACGCCAGATGTTGAGATGAATGGGATTCAAGGCAGGAAGGCGCAGAATGCAGAGAAACCCTTTCCAGGATGCTTGGGCAGAATGGTGAACCTTTTAGATTTGAGCAATGGTGTGACTGGAAACAGGCTGCTCACAGATAGACCACATCGTGATGGTGATTTATTTTTCTATGTTTTACTTATTTCCTTTCAAAAGAAGAATAAACAAACACTACTGAGCCAGCCGTAGGCATGATAATTTTTTATTGGCTTTAATAGTCCCAAATTTAGTGCTTTTTTGTCATTTGAGACTGCTTGGGCCGATTGATTTGATCATTTAGCATATTTTGTATCTATGCAAAGTCACTTGTGTGGCTACCCATCCTTTTTACCAGTCACTATAAGGCTATCTTATGTTCATAAGGATATGCTAACTTAACTTTATATTTGTTCACATGTGGTGAACATACGCATTTCAAATTCCTAACTTTATCAAAATTTGTAAGCATCTTGAAATAGATCAACAGATTTTTTTGAAAAAGATTATTGAACTTTTTCCTTGTCTATGTTTTTGAGCTTGAATTTAGATTGTCTCCATGGCAAGTTCTCTCAGCCTATACAATTAAGTTCTCTGCATAAGTAACTGCTCTTTCTAGCTAAAATGAGGTTTGCAAGGGTCAGATTTATCTGATATGGGATTTCTTCTCCTAAATTTGTCAGAAAATAAAGGAAGATGTACCTTTCTAACTTGTCCTGTTGGGAATGATGATGATTATTTGTCTTATGTATTTTGAAATATTATGCTGGCAGCTGTTGTTGATGTAGTTGAGGTGGTTTGCAGGTTTTTCACTCTCTCGAAGTCGCTCAGATGTGGCAAGGATGAATAATGCTTCATTTGGAGATCACATAGAGGATAAAATGGTAAAAAATTAGAAATTATTTATTGGTAATACTAATTGAAGATGAGTGAAGATATTCTTTTGTGCAGGACTTGTGTTAATTTGTCAGTGCTGCATTTTAATATGCAACAATATATTGTCCTGATTTGCATTGGGGTGTGTTGGTTTTGCAGATTGTATCTGAGTTAAGGAGAAGCTCCTCAAACACGAAAGCAAATGGAACACCCATGAAGACGCTCATAGCCCAAGAAATGTCCAAGGAAGTAGATTCTAGACATAGTCCACCCAATGTGGTTGCCAAGTTGATGGGACTTGACACCCTCCCACATCAGCAGTCTAATTCAGCTCCAGAAAGAAGCCACTCAAAAGGTTATTCAAGGCGTTCTTTAAGTCACTCAGGAATACTAGTGGACTGCTGGGAGCAAGATCATAGATTTTTGGACAAGCGAATGCGGTGTGAAGAGCAAAATGAGTACAAAAATGTTTATGAGATCTGGCAGCAATCCCAAAAGACAAATGTAAGAGATGGTTCACCACAAAAGGGAAAGCATAACGAAAATGCAAATGAAAAAAAGATGGCCCTTGTTCGCCAGAAGTTTATGGAAGCAAAACGTTTGGCCACAGATGAGAAAGGCCGCCAGTCCCAAGAATTCCAAGATGCATTGGAAGTTTTAAGTTCCAATAGGGATCTTTTCCTCAAGTTTCTGCAAGATCCTAATTCCATGTTCGGTCCACATCTGTATGATATGCAGTCTATTCCTCCACCTGCTGAGACAAAACGTATCACTGTTCTTAGACCATCTAAGGCAATTGATAATGAAAAGTTTGCAGGATTGGGGAAGAAGTGTGATAAACAGGCAAAGAAACCTGCTCCAATGGGCCAAGCTACAGCGTGGGAAAAAAATAATTCCAGCTATTCTCCTACTTTTGCTAATCAGAGGTTTGAAGAATATCCTGCTCAGCCAACCCGAATTGTAGTATTGAAGCCTAGCCCTGGGAAGTCTCATGACATTAAGGCTGTGGTTTCACCACCTTCCTCATCCCCAAGAATAATGCAGGGTGAAGACTTTTATGATGAACCTGAAGATGATGAGGCACAAGAATCAAGAGAGGTGGCAAAGGAGATTACACAGCAGATGCGTGAAAATCTGATGGGTCATAGAAGGGATGAAACTCTCCTTTCTTCTGTTTTTTCCAATGGCTATATCGGTGATGATAGTTCTTTTAACAGATCAGAAAATGAGTATCAAGTAGGAGATCTCAGTGATTCAGAAATCATGTCACCGACTTCCAGGCATTCATGGGATTACATCAACAGGTTTGGTAGCCCGTATTCTTCTTCTGCCATCAGCCGTGCATCCTGTTCTCCAGAGTCTTCTGTTTGCAGAGAAGCAAAGAAGCGGCTTTCTGAAAGATGGGCCATGATGGCATCAAATGGCAGTTCTGAGGAACAAAAAACTACTCGGAGAAGCTCTAGCACACTGGGTGAGATGCTTGCTCTTTCAGATATAAAGAAGTCAGTCAGATCTGAGGAAGAGGCTGCTAACAAGGAACAAGAATCGAGGGGATCAACTTCTGGCTTAACTAGTAATTTGAACAATGAAGAAGGTGTGGCTGATTCTCCTAAAAGTCTCCTGAGGTCCCGATCTGTGCCTTTGTCTTCTACAGTGTTTGGCACTGGGCTCAATGTTGAGGCTCCAGATTCAGAGGTTGGCAAACCGGAAGTTTCCAAGGAGCTGAGACAGGCTAAGAGCATGAAATCATCTTTTAAGGGGAAAGTTTCTAGTTTATTTTTCTCACGGAATAAGAAACCAAATAAAGAAACATGTGGTGTATCTCAATCTAAAGAAGAATCTCAATCTGCTACTCCTGAAGCATCAGGGTCACCAATGCCTCTTCATGGAAATATTGGTGATGACGCATCTCAATCTAATAATTATAGCTTAGAAGATAGCTTGTGTGCTGGTTTACATGGGCCATCAAGCAAAACTGTGTGTCCAGATTTGATTGGCATGGCAACAAAACAAGGATTTGTTTCACGGGAGGTATGCCAATGCAAGCATTGTTGGTGTTTTAATTGTTTCCAAATTTTAGACTTGGCTGTTTTCTCTGCTACACACATTTAAGGTGTGCAAATATATTGATTGACACTTGAGAGACATGACAACCACAAACTGCCCATTGATCCTTGCCAAATCTCTTTTACTTCTGACTTCTTTTTTATTTGCTAAATAGTTGCAGTTGCAGAAACTCTGATCCTGCTTGAGTGGGTAGCACGTGTGCCTGTCAATGTCAATATTTTAAGCAAATTTATTTATCTTCTGTCCTCATTTAACATGGTGTCTGTCCATGCCTTTGGGAAATATATGAGTAGAAGAACTGAAATGGGTTCTTCTGAGCCTTGTGTCTATGCATTTTTTACTTTTTGATGCCAACCTTAGTAATGCAGGGACTTTTTCAATGTCCCATTTCACCAGTTTATAGTATTAACCAGCCAGCTGCTTTTGGGATTGCACTGTATTGGTGGCTTCCAATGTTTGAAGCCACTAATAAATTCCATTTTTTTTTTATTGTGCACTTTGAATGACACATGATACAAAATATTATGCAGGGACCCTTGTCAGTGGTGAAGCCTGGATTGGCTGGGAATATGAGCGAGAACCAGGATCAACCAAGTCCAATCTCGGTTTTAGAACCCCCATTTGAAGAGGATGACAACATAGTTCCAGAGCCTTCTGGTATTATTAGGCTGAACCGCAAAGGTAATTTCCATTTAGAACTATTTAAAATTTCTCATACATGTGATGCATTGGCCATCTTAAACTCATCTTTATTTTTTATTTTTATTTTTATTTTTATTTTTATTGTTTTATTTTTAACAGGAGCAGAGGTGCCTCTTAAGTCTAATTTGATCGACAAATCACCGCCCATAGAATCAATTGCTAGGACACTATCATGGGATGATTCTTGCATAGAGACA
Source organism: Reutealis trisperma (assembly GCA_947687605.1). Taxonomy (NCBI): domain Eukaryota; kingdom Viridiplantae; phylum Streptophyta; class Magnoliopsida; order Malpighiales; family Euphorbiaceae; genus Reutealis; species Reutealis trisperma. Next base: position 3,828,538 of record CANTUT010000050.1, read on the forward strand.
GCTACACCATATTCATTAAAAGCCTCCTCAATCTCTTCATGTCCTGAAGAAGAACAGGACTGGCCTTTCTTCATCCAAACGCTCTTATCAGCAGCTGGCCTTGATGGAAACTTGCAATTAGATTCATTTTTTGCCAAATGGCATTCACCTGAAAGTCCATTAGATCCATCATTGAGAGACAAATATGCTAACCTAAATGACAAGGAGCTTCTGCACGAGGCTAAGCGAAGACAGAGACGATCAAATCGGAAACTTATATTCGACTGTGTCAATGCCACACTCATGGAAATCACGGGCTGCGGGTCAGACAGGGGTGCAAGGGCTACGCCATGTACTGAGGCGCACAACAGGTTGATACAGGGGATGTCGCGAATGCTAGTGGAGCATATGTGGGCCCAAATCAAGGAATGGTTTTGTAGTGAAGTGAGGTGTACTTTTGAGGACAGTGGGGACATTTCCAGCCTGGTGGTGGACCAGGTGGTGAGGAAGGAGGTGGTGGGAAAAGGATGGGTGGATAATATGAGAATGGAATTAGATAATTTGGGGAAGGAAATAGAAGATAAATTACTAGCAGAGCTTGTGGAGGATGCTGTGGTTGATCTGACAAGAGTTTGATGAGGCTACCCTTTTTCTTTTCCCTTTTTTATCCCCTTCTCTATTTATTGCAACTCTTATTTCTCTATTTGTGTATTTGATTTTTAACAATGATGGTCCCTGCTCATTACATTTGTTTAATGCTGCTGCTAAGTGATTAAATTAATATGTCTATTTGTCAACTTGTTTAGTTTTGGTGTTCTTGTTGATGTAATATATATATATAAACACCTGCTAACCTGTTACATTATCTTTGGGCTGTCAAAATCTTCTCTTGTATATATAAAAATACTACTCTATTTTTATGGTTTATTAGAAATCTGCACTAGAAAGAGCTGAAATGCAGAGACGAGAAGCTCTAGATTTGGGTTGGAGGGTCTGTCATTATCTATTTGGCATTTTTTTCCAATGGAGACTAGAGAGATGAATGGATAGGTCAGTGTCCTCTGCAATTTGCATGGAGGGACCAACTCATTTGAAGATAAGCTCCAAGACTGACCCACAAAGTGTACGTGAGGGAACTTCTTGTCTTCAATTAAAACGGTAAAATCTCGTGATTTCTGGAGGGATTGGGCCGCATACTATATTATGCACATTCACATTCTCCAAAGCATTCTGCTATTAAGCAAATTTCTAGGATGCCAAGCAGCTGCAGCCTAAAAAAAAGGGTTAAGAGATCACTTTTTTCCCTGAAAATTTCTCAAAAGAAACAGCCAAGATTTAAGTTTGGAAACAAACTCAAATAAGCTATAAAATGAGTAATGGTAATGACATCTACCAAACCATAGATTTGCTCAGATTATGTATTTGTTTTGGTGTCTTATCGCTTTCATTTATTTATTTATATGAGATATAAATAGAAATTCTTTTCCATCCATTACCATTTAAGAAGTTTTTTTTAATTATTAAAAAAAAAAGTCTCTTTTCTTGGTCATGACAGAGCATATGTTCCCTTATAATGAAATAATTATATTGGATTTTTGTTCTATTGCTAATATGCATTTATTGGGAGCCAAAGTTAGGTGAAACCACAGGCTAAATAACTCAAAAAAATCACTAAATTTTAGAATTTTTTCAATGTAATCGTGAAGTAAAATTTTTTTGGAGAAAAATACTTAAAATTTTAAAAACTTTTCCCGTTGGAGTTACTGGCTGGAAATCTAACATGAAAAGTTGAGGTGGCATACCACATAAGCAATCATTGCCGACTCAACATAATAAATAGAATTCATGTCACCTACATTGCCATGTCAACATGCCACATCATATTATTGAAAATAATAATAATACTATATGTTTTTATTTTATAATTAAAAAAATTAATGTGATTTTTTTGGTCTAAACTAAATCACAATCTCACTAATTCCCCATAAACACCTCTATAAACACCATATGCAGCTATTAAATACCTCCATAAACACCAACATATGTTGGCGAAAAAGCATTCTCCACCAAAATCTTAATATTATCTTCAACAAATCACCCAAATCTTGTTAAGCTTCTCAGATACTTCTAATCTATGATTATAGGATTTGAGCTTTAGCGAGTTTCCTAAGAAATTCGTTCCCCATATCAACAATTCACAACAAGAATATAAACAAGCCGGGTCGAGCCAAATTTTAATTTGTTCAGACTTAATTTTTTTTTTTTGAGCTTAAGTTCGAGCTCGAGTTTTGAATCTAGTTTGAAAATCATATTCAAATTTGATTTCCTTAAAACTCAAGCCGAGTTTGAGTCGGCTCGTTAATAAATTATAATCGAGTTAAACTCGAGCTTGATTTATTATGAAACTTATTTATAACTTATCAAAATACTCAACTTTCTAAATATTTTTTTTAATAAAATAACTATAATGAAAATACTTAAAACTAATATAAAAATAAAAACATTCAATTAGTGAAAAAATGTAATCATAAAATTAAACATTACATGTATTACAAAGATATTAATTAATAAAAAAAATATTTTATATAATATAAAAATATTAGGTTATATTAATAAAGAATATATATATTTTAGTGAATTTAAATTAGGAAAAAGTTTATAAAAGTATTAAAATATATTTTTTAGAGTGTAAAAATTATTAAATTAATAATAATAATAATAAAGCTGTTTATAAGTCTGTTAATCGAATTTTTTGCGAGTTTGTTCATAAACTTATAATCGAAATGTTCATGGGTTTAATCGAGTCGAGTTTCAATTTGGTCAAACTCGACTTATTTATTCACCGAATTTTAAAATAAAACTCAAACTTAGCTCGTTTATAAAGTGATATGAACATTAAGTTAAACACTAGAGCTGCTCGTGAACTACTATACTCATTTACACCCTAATCCACAGCGTATTTCAGATCCGATTCAGGCTAAAAGGTTTGCCAAACTCTTTCATCAGTTAAGGTGGCATTCCGGCTTGCAAGTACTCCTTATTCCTTTCCATCCTTTCTTGTTACCCCTCTAGTCACTGAAAATGTCATCGGTGTGATCCATGTTTCGATTGCAACCCTTCTCTTGCTGTTGGGAGACGAGAGGGTTGACTTTGGAGGATTGAGTGGCGAGGAGACTGTCATGGGTGGCTACCAGCTTTCCTTTCTTTATGGAGGAAGCTCGCCGGAGATCTAATCTTCTTCCTCTGTCTTAATAGGATCTGTGGTTCCCTCCGCATGCTTTGGTCCTTAAGGTCCACGATATTCATTGCCTAGTTACAACTCTGATTCTTCTGATTCAGAGTTAGCGCCGATCCTTATCTAAATCAAAAACCCAATTCTAAGGCTAGCCTTTGGGCTATCAATTGCCGTTTCAATTTCCTCTGGTCTCGTACTGGGTGAGCTAACTTGAATAGGGGTTTTCTTTGTTGCCAAGGACAGTGAGCAAATTAGAGAATGTGACTTTAAGAAGTGGAAGCGAAAAGGATGGAGATTGTGATTTGATGACTTTTTCGGGTTTATCCATTGAGATCTGGTGCCATGGGCTCGAACAGGGATAACTAAGAAGCATATAATGGAGGCCAAAAATTTGGTGATGTGGGGTTCTGAAAAGGGTTTAAATTGAATTGTGGATGGGATTTTTTTATTTTATGAGTTCTGAATTTTGTTGGGTAGTTCAACAATAGCTTCATCGGATGTTATCTTCTTCTGTGGGTGTTAAAATTGGTCCACCACGAATGGCTTGTATGCCCCTTTTTATTCTCATTTCGTTAAGATTGGTTCAGTGGACGGAGAGATAGAGAAACAGAGAATTGGGGAAGAAAGAACAGAAAAAGAGACAGAGAAATGAAAATAAAAAATAAAAAATAAAAAAATAGAGAGCAAGAGAAAAAATTAAAGTAAAATTAAGAAAAAAAAACTAATTTGTCATGTAGTACAATGATGTGTTAATTTTTAATAACGTCGCGTTTAGTTGGCTAGTTGAGTCAATAAATCTCTCTTATATGGTATGTTATATCAGTTTCTCATGTTATATTTCTAATTAATGACTTTAATGTGAAAAAATTTTTAGAACTTTAAATATTTTCTGCCCAAAAAAAAATATATATATATATATATATATTTTATGATCACATAAAAAACCATTGAAATTTAGTACTTTTTTAGTTGTTTACCACATGAAAGTGTATATACTTAATGTAGGCGTAATATATAAAATTTCACTTAAGAAGAGAAAATTTTATTTTAATTTTTTAATCTTTTAATTTAATTTAACTATCGCATCCTTAGCATTTATATTTATATTTACTAATTTTTAGAAACACGTATCCTTCACGTGGTAGGTTTTTTTTTTTTTTTTTTTTTTTTTTTTTAATTTATAGATATTTTATATTATAATAAATTATATATATTAATTTACTAATGTATAGAGAAAAAAAAACTTAAAAACTATTATATATTCAATAATACTATAAATTTTTAACCAAGTCAATAATAAATTATATATATACACATGCACTATGAAAAACTCACTGTTAAAAGCAAATTGAAAAATATAAATTATCATTTAGTCCCTAAGTTTTGTCAACGCTCAAGTCCTTATATTTTGAGAAATTAATGATTGCACCCTTATATTTGTATTTCATTAGATATTTTGGTCCTTTCATTTATTTTTTTTTTGTTAAAAAATTAAAAAAATCATTAAAAATTAAAAAAAAATAGTTTTGCTGTTCGAAATACCCCTTTGTTATGCTGTCCAAAATACCACAAAAAATTAATTTTTCCGTCAGGCATTATATTTAAGAAATTAATTTATTTAAAAATTAATTTTTGTTAGGAGTATTGTATTTAAAAATTAATTTTTTATTAGGAGTCTTGTATTTAAGAAATTAATTTATTTAAAAAATAATTTTTGTTAGGAGTATAGTATTATGTTTAAATATTATTAGTATTATATTGTAAAATAATTATATTTAAGAAAAATGTTATATTTAAGAAATGAAAGGTATTTTAGTTATTTTATATGTATTTAATGGAAAAAATATAAAAATTTAGACGGAATGACAAAAATATCTAACGAAATACAAATGTGGAGATGCAATCATTAATTTCTTAAAATACAGGAACCTTAATATTAATTTTGCCAAAATCTAAGGATTAAATAATAGTTTATCCTTAAAAAATGCAACAAAATTATATTTGCCACTTTTTTTAAAATCTAAAATGAAAAAGAAAACTATTAAAATTCAAATATATATTTCATAATATATTCTATATAATATAAATTATTAGTCTATTGATAAAAATTATTAAAAAATATATATTTTTCCAGGAAAACTTATGATTAAAAGCAAATTAAAAAGAAAAAAGAAAAAGATGCAATGCAATTATATTTGGCATTATTTTTTTTACATTGGCAAAACTGCAAAAAAAAAAAAATTTAAAAATATATCTTGTAATATTAAATCAACTACCATAATATCAAAAACTAAAACCACAATATATATATATATGAAAAAGAAACATGAAGAAATTATAATCACATATATATTTGATGTAAAAATTTAGAAATTTCTCCATTATTATCATATAAATTTTGTAAATCTAAATAGAATTTAATGTAATTTTAGTTTGTTGAATTAGTTAAAGAATTATTCAAATTCTTGTAAAATAAGTCATGTTAATTTTCTTTATCATAAAAGAAAAATTAAAATGCAATAATTTACTAAATTAGATTACAGTTATCATAAAAAAAACTTATAAATAATGTGATTCACAATATAATAATAATAATAAATAAAAACAGTTCAAAACTATAGGTAGTGATAAAAACAATCCAAAACCAATCAATTCAATTACCTTACGAATCAATTCTATATCCTTCAAAATTGAAATTACAAGTATATCTTTTCATCTTATTTTTTTTTAAATTTGTATATTTTTTCTTTGCATCACAAATATATAATAAAAAGAAGTCACTTCTCCTTTTTCTTTTTCTCACTCAACTTTTTCGCATTAGATATTAATCATAGTAAATATTGATCAAATTAACACATAGTTTTCCTCTTGATCCAAATCAGATAAAAAAAAAATTATAATAATAAATTTTATGGTTTTCTTGATATTTTCATTCAATCTTGAGGAATATCAAAAAATCAATTCAAAAGGAATTCTTATTTTTATTTATTTAATTAATATTAATATTAATATAATAATAAAAAGGATAAAATATAAAATCTTAATTGCAATTAATTAACTTTTAATTCTATAAATAATATACCAAGTATATATATATATATTAGTATGCTATTTTTAAGGGATGATCAATTAAAAATAAAAAATAAAGTGTAAGACTAAAAAATTAAAATATAAATATTGAATACTATAATTTTTGCTTTTGAACAATTATAGATTTTTTAATTTTTAAGAATACAACATAATATATTTGTAAATGATGACGATTAATATCTAAAAAAATTAATTTAAAATAATTAAAAGAAAAAGAAATCAAAACCGTACCTTCAATTATTATGATATATAATTAACCTAAATTATGAAAAATTTATTAGACTTGAATTTAAATAAAAAGAATATGTTAAAAGTCCAACAAATTTTTAAAATTTAACAGATAATAGAAAAATTTGATGAATAAATTCTTTTTATAGAAAATTATTAAATAGATCGAAATCCTACTATAATAAGTTTTCTTTTTATGGCAACAATAATAATAGATGTCTAATTTAAAAAAAATGAAAAATTAGTATGGACGTTTTTATATATTAATATGTTTTCATCTTCGTACATTTACATATATTATAGATATATATGGATATTTATTTCATCTTTAAGAAAATTTTGTTGAAATAAATCATCAAGTTTAAGTTGATATAAAGAAATATGAAATTATTACTTATCCTTTTTTTTTTTTTTAATTTGCTGAGCTATAAACAAATTGTGTTTATTAATTATAAAATAAATTATATGTTTTCTAATAAGTTTAAAGACAAATTTAAGTATTTTGTCTATAATGTATTAATTTAAATCCTATGCAATAATATCATATCATTGCAAGGTAAAAGAGTTGTGTTTCCTTCATTCACAAGTGAAAAGTTTTGGCCTTTATATATGGGGAGTTCACAAGAGAGTACACACAGAAATATCCTATCTAATAATTGTAGCATAAAGGCTGTCACACATATTTATTTATGAAAGGTCCAAAAGAGCAACACCACATAATGGATTTTCTGGTTAGATTAAACTCTTTCTTTAATAATTTTTATTATTTTAGTAAAAACTAATTCTATAATACTGGATTACTTCTTTAGTAATTTTTATTAATTTAGGAAAAATTTACTGCATAATAACTTTTTTAAAATTTATATTTTTCAATATTTATAACTTTAAGGAAATAGACCTATTATATTTTCAAAAAAATAGATATGATTATTTTTCTCGTTCCTTTAAATGTATAGAAAGAGGAAGACCTTTGGTTGATAAGTGATATTAAGGTAGAAGACTACCTTTTATTATATAGCCTAATATATTTCTATGGAGTATTCTCCATTCTTAGTATAATTAAAAAAAAAAAAGTCAATCAAACTATACATTTAGTGGCAACTAAATCATATTCAACAGGGAAAAATAAAATAAAAAAGATTATTTATTTATTTATTATTATTATTATTTGGTGGGGTAAGTCAGAGTTTTAAATAACGGCTGATACATTATATATCTACCGTTTCATCTGAGTTTGTAAGAGATCTAATATGCTATTTATTTGTTATACTTGTGTTAATAGAAATTAGTCTTAAATTAATATTGAATCACTCAATATATATTGATGCAATCATTATTTAGTGATATAAACGTGACATATCAGTAAAAAAAAATTATTATTATTATAATATTTTTTATTTTTAATGTAAATTATAAATATATTGTTCAAAAAGATTATTATTATATATTTTTTATTTTATTAATGTAAATTATTGGTATTATTTTTTACATTATTTATATTTTAATATATTTAAAACATTATTAAAAATTTTTACAAAATTCATTTCTTTGTATAATTTTCTTATTTGTGAATATAAATTATTAATTGAATTTTATATTTGACTATATTTTGTCTTTATATATTTATTAATTCATGAAGGGTTTTTTTATCACAATATGCATATTCAATAAGATATTTTTTTCTCATGAATTAATAAAATAAAATTGATTTATTATTATTAGTTATATTTTTCAAATTTCTCTAGATAAAATTATATTTATTTAAGTATTTATTAATTTAATATATTATATTTTAAATACCATATTTATTTTTTGTTAATAAATTAATTTATTAATTATTTTTAAAAATTCATAATATCATCAGATGATTCAGTTTGATTCTGCTTTATTCGGTCTGATTCTATTATATTAATTTTGACAACCATACGGCATACTGTATTAATTTTGATTAAAGTGACTTTTTTTTTACACGTTTTTTGGCAAGGGTTAAAGTGACTCTCAAGGAAGAGCGAGTTGGGAGGGAAACTAGGGGAAAGAAGAAAGTTATAATCATCAGAATATGATGGGTAATTGTCAGAGCAAGAAAAACAGAATATTCTAATAATAGCAGACACTTTGACACGAAGCAAGTGTACTTGGAGGAATCTAACATTACCAGCCAAAATAGTACAGTAGCTATGGATATAAATATTTTAATTTAATGTTAATTTTGTTTTTTTAAGATCATATATAAATAAAATTTATTATAAATAAATAGTTTCATCCTGCCCACACCCCAAGGCTGCTTAAGAAAGCTACAGTTCGAAAATTATTTGTTTTAATTTGCCTGCATGTGAAAGAAAGAAACAAATGAAAATCAAAATATTTTAGTAATTTTTTTGGCACTTAAAAATTCAGAATAATTCCTTCTTTTTTTTATTTTTTTCTTAATTTTTCTGAGAAAAATATACACACTCCAATGAATAAAGAAAAAATAACGAACAAAAAATTCCATTATTTTCAGAAACCTGTTTCTCTGCAAATATAAAAAATTCCCATTTGCTGATATGGCAAATAAAGAAACATTCATAGATTCCAAAAATAGTTGAAAGGGAAATTATTTATTTATTTATATGAAAGGGAAATGAGTTTGTTTTCCATTTTATTTAATTAACTACTGTTTTAACATTTTGCATTCTTGATACACAGGCCAATTCAAGAAACATACACAAGGAATAATTCCCAGCATGCAGAAGCAATGAATCCATGGAAAAATAGAAGCTAGTTTCGGTTATATTATATCTGAATCAAAGGGTGCATTTCTGTATAATTTTGATTGAAATGTATAGAATGAAAATTAAATAACACCACATGACAAGCACCAAAACCTGGTCATGGGCAACTAACAAGCCCCTGCAATCACCATTCAAGAGGTTTTTGCAGGTAAAAATGATAATTTGAAAAACAACTCTTTTTCATGCATCAAATAAACACACCGTTCATTTAAGCAAAACAATATACATCAACACCACCACAGCATTGTCAACCACGATTCGTATCATAATTACAATGTTTCTGCACAAAGTTTCCACCTTTACAGAGAATTTTACCCGATCAGTATAATGAAATTTAACAAACTCGCAATTTGCAAAAACATATTCCCCCAGAAACATCAAGACTAATATGACTAAAAGCAACCATATCTACGCTGGTAACAGTGTAAGAGACTCTTTTTTCTTTGCTATGCGAGACAGAGCATCTCTGATCTTAATTACTTGGAATTCATGCCCATTGATGCATTCTGATTTAGGGCATTGGTTTTGTCGCTGCTATTTAATCCATACTGCAGAGCCAATATGTGAATAAGATATTCAATCCCCAAACAATAGAATTCAAATAATTGGGCAAAATGACTACAATTTTTAATACTATTCATTTCACAAAGGTGGAATAGAATAATAAAACCATTGACCAATGATCTTTTCACAGACATACATACACGATAATACAAAACCTAATACCACGCTAGAAATCTCTTTTGTAGCTAAACATATAGATGCCAACCAGATAAAAACAAGTTTTGATAAACTAAACAATCTCACAATAGAAGGGGAGAGGTAGAGTAGTGATGTAGGGCAACAAGAAAATCAAGAAAAAACAAGATTAAAGACACAAGATATTTACAATTATGGTCCACATTCAATATAGGATTATTCCAGACAATATGTATATTCTAATAAATTAGTCCTTTGTTCTAATATTTTAGCAATTTTCTTTATATTAGAAAACTTTGAAAATTTTTGGGCGCCCAAAAAGAAGGTCTGCTTCTATTGTTGAGGACCTAATTATGGTTTTACATATCTTACATGTAAACATAGGCCAAGTTGAGCTCACCTCCACTTATAAGCTTATCTAAGCTCTGCATAAATTTTTCGATGAATCAGAGTGTCAAGCTTCAGGTTATCCCAGTTCTATAGGTGGTAACAATAATTAACTGTGTCAAATTCGACTACTTGATTATCACTACCTTTAATTTCACATAATGATTTACTGCTGAGATAAGGACACAATGAGCTGGATGGTTAACCTTTCATTGCACCAGACTTGATGTCCACACAACTGATGGACCCATTGGCACCAAGTCAAAATAAATTAATTTCTAATTCCAAGAAATATTAAGTGGAAGCTATCAGCCTTTCTAAATTCTAAAAGCAACTGTCCAGGAAGAGATGGAATTCTTTCTACTTCAGTAAGAAGCATAAACCTTTGAAGGATTCTTAAGGCAGAATACATTGCGTAAGGCATGTGCTTTTACTCTATTGAAAAGGGACACCCAGCTTGAAGGTATTATTTAGACAATTTTTTTTTTTTAACCCAAAAAAGGCCCTTCTGCCCTTTTATTTCTTAACAACACTAGGTTTATGAAACTAAAAGGCAATTCTTGGTTAAGACCTACTAATAAAAAAAAAAGGACAATCATGGGGATTTCAAGGAGTTGATCTACAGTTCTTCTAGTGATTTATATATGCTACTTTAGACTTTTATACGATCTTCAAATAAAGAATGTTTCAATTTATGGTTAATGTACAGCCTCAAATGAAAGTACCTTCTCTCTCATCCGTAGGCTCCAGATGTCTGAGTGAGCTCCTGGGCCAGATGTTTGGCCTGATTGATTTAATAGTGGCTCCCAAGTTCTACCTCTAACATTCTCAAAATCATCCTCATATTCTGAATTTGATCTGCTAGTAGAGACAAGAGCTCGCAGAATTATTGCAAGCAGTAGAGAGAGTGCCTGATCAGAGAAAACAGTTGGAAAATAATTAATATAATGATGCAACCATGGCTCCTAGTATGCTTCCTTGAAAATACCACAAATCAAAACTCATTTAAATATGTGCATATACCTAGTATAATGTTGAGAAGTTTTTTTTGTGAAAAGTAGTAGGGATTGAGGTGTATTAACCAAATCTTTTAAAACAATCATGGCAAATTTTATTTCCCCCAACAGAACAAAGCAGAACTAAAAAGTATTACAATAAATAACATGACCAATTACTAGTTCAGTGGTTCCCCAACTAAACTACATTCATTAAAAAAAAAAAAAAAAGAATTAACGTACATGCATATATATGTGTGTGTGTGTGAACCTATGCGACTAACAACTAATTTCAGATGCAATTATAGACCTTTGCCATTGTTGGCCTCCAATTGAAATGAAGATCAACCCTTGAATCGGACACCTTGAAAAACTTTTAGAGCACAAGCAGAACAATGTTCAAAAAACTTCTTCTAGCAGGGAAAACGCTTTTGTCCTTTAAAAAAGAGGAAAACAAGTTTATATATAAAAAGACAATAATATCATATCTCCTCAATCATGTTTTCATCACCCTATTTTACATGCTAGGCTGATAATACAGAGGGATCATGGCAACAATTTGACTTTATTCCCTATTAAACTCCATAAGCATAAAAAAAACCCTGAAAAACTTAGTGACTGCAGTTGTTTTGCAGTAGGGCGTAAAAGAAACTAGAGGAAAAGGGTGGTCAGGTCTCTGTTCAAAGCATATCTGATCACCATGTAAATTTCAGCAGTTAAATGTTCCCTGAGTCTTAGAGATCCACATCTCATAATTTGCTTCAGTAATGCCTAATAACCCTTCAACTCTAGAAAACACATTGCCAAATAACTGAATGAACATGAGAAAGAGCATCACATTTTAAGTCACATTAAAACGTACCTGTATTGTGAGTACTGTAATGCCAACCCATTTACATATATCAACATTGTCTTCAATAAAAGATTGAAGGGTTTGAAGTTCTCCAGTTGGATCAAAAGGAAGATCCTGTTAAAGCAAGAACATATACAGTTTATGGTACAAGACAGAAATACATGATAAAAGCCTTAATGAACTTTGTAAAGATAAAAAGAAAAAAATACCTTCTCCCAATGATGATCAATTGCAATGAATGCCACCAAAGCTGCTTCTAGCAGAATGAGTATGGTTTTGAGTATGGTGTACTGATATTTACAAGGTGAAGGAAAAAGAAAAAAAAAAAAAAAAAAAGAAACCCAAAGCTAACCACAAGTTCTGAATTAAGTGCTAACTAGGGGTGTAAATAAGTCAAACTATTTAGACTCGTCTCACCAAATATTTGAATTTGATTTGGCTATAATGAATCGAACTCAAGTTCAAATAGTTCAAGCAACCTCATTCAAGTTTATTCAAACATCAATTTGAGAATAAAAATAATTTTAACCAAATTTTTAATATTAATCTAATTGTATTTGTACCAAGTGGAGTACAAACTTGAAAAATAAAACCTAATTAAGTTTGAGTTGAGTTTCGAGCCTCAAGTTTTCTACTCTAATTGAACTCTCAAGTAGTACACTATATTTACTTAATTAAACTTGATTACACCCCTGGTGCTAAAAATTCAACTCCCAAACCAAGCTGGAAATTAAATATTCATTTTCTATTTTTGTCTTCCTGGAAAATATGGTTAAAAAGGGAAGAGATTATGTCACTGTCAAGGCAAGTTCAATTATGGAGAGTTGTTCATTAAGTCCAAAACTATTGGTAAGAGATCCTGAGAAAAAATGACTGGAAAGAATATGTTACTATCAAATTCAATTGCAGAGAATCGATCAAGTCCAAAATGGGAAATCCTGTTACTTGATATAAATACCTCATTTTTAATCTGTCACTTGATACAAATCTACCAATTTTCTCTAATTACTAATAACCTTTAAGAAAATTAAAGAAGCAAAATATATTAAATCTTCTCCAATCTCCACTATTTAGCATACTCTCAACTCAGCCAATGCAATTACAGTGTGTGGCTCAGATTGCAAGAATCTTTCATAGTACTGGATACCTAGAGTCTCATTCACATAATAGAATGGTATAAACTTCAATTTCTCTTCTCAATTTTCTTACCCTATGACCAAATAGAACATGAGTGCCCTCTTTTTAGAAGAAAATATCCTATCTTTACATCTCCTACATAACAAAAACATTAATTAATATCTCTATGTGCCAAACAACATTAACTAGCAGCTCAAGAATAACTGAATAACTGCAAATTAATTTCTCCGCCAAAAGAAGATTAAAAGATACGGATATAAGTTCTTCTAAGAAGGATACAAAGCACAGGCAACAGCCATTAATAGCTTCAGCTGCAATGCAACCAATGAGAGTAATGCAACACAATATAGTGCCCACACCCATAAATGAGTAGATGAACCTGCCACCCAAAGAAGAGCTCCAAATTAACAATTGGATGGGCCCACTAAACATTCAAAGAAATTGAAATTTTAATTTCGATCGAAATTTGCACAAGCCACAATTGAATTGTGATAATTAATTCTAACTAATACAGTCCCATCAATCTTCAATCTTTACATCTAATCACTCATGATTCACTCACATACAATTACAAACAAGTAAACCCAGCATCCAGCGAAAAGAAAGGCAAAATAGACTTATAGAAGCAAACAATCAAAGCATAACTACAGTAAACCGAATTAAAAAATTAAAAAAAAAAAAAGAATTAAAGATCAATTTCAACTGTACGAATTAAATTCAAAATCAGGCATTTAAAGCTGATAACAACTCATTTAATGTAATCTAATTCAATACCCACTTAAAACCCATATCCCAACCAATTAAATTAAAACACCATTAAATTCAAAACACACTCTGATAAAAACCCAGTTCACTAAAAAACCCCAAAAAATTCATTTAAGAGAAAATTACCACGGAGCAGGAAGCTTGAAGGAATTCAAGCCAAGCCCAAGTCCATCATCGAACCGGTAAGACACATCGGCGACAAGACTAATAACCCTAAGCGAGTGAGATTGAGAATTGGGCAAAAGGGAAAGAGAAGAAGAATCTGGAGAAGGAGCAACAAAGGGTAAAGGAGGAAAGGGAACTCGGTGGTTCCATTGATCGAGCATCCATACTGAGTAAAGTACAATAGAGAGTCCAAGAAAACCTTGAAGAAAGTTGAAGAATTTGAGCACGAATGCCAATGATATATGGCAGCAATTGCGTTGCATTTGTGATCAAATTAGAAACCCTAATCCCAAAAATCCAACAGAGAATTGAAGCAGAGAAAGAGAGAGAATTAGAGATATGGCTATCAATTACAGTAAAGATTGGAGCTTTCTGAATTCTGTGCGTAATCGTTTGTTTCTTTCTTCTTTTTTTTTTTTATTTTTATTTTTATAAATGCTTTTGTTTCTTATCAATCAATGATTTGTTTTGGTGTGGGGATGGGATAGGAAACTGCCTTTTTCAAAAATTGTTGCCGCCGTTTGTTTCCACTTTCAATAAATAAACTGAGATAACTAGATAATAATAAATTTAATAATAATAATAGTAATATTTCATTTATTTATTATTTTGATACCGTATTTACGAGAGATATAAGAGTTATGGCTGTTTGATTATTATTTATAAAAATATTTTATATAAGAATAATTTTTTATATTATTATAAAAAATTTTGATTTCAATTTTAGCCAATTATAAATAAGAATAACTTTTAAATTATAATAAGTTATAATATTTTTAATCTCATACTTGAAAAGTATATGTCTATATAGTAATAATTATATATATATATATATATATATATATTATTATAAGGCTATAATATATTATAAATTATTTCAATATAATTTAATATATTAATTATTACAAGTGTTGGGTTAGCATAAGAAATATACATAGAATGGTAGATGCTATTGCACAAATTGATATAAATAATAGTGACTCTTTTTATCAAGATATTTAAAATTGTAAAACTTTACTACTCGACAATTTTTTTTAATATAATTTTATTCATTTTCCATTAATATGTCAATAGTTTATTATTTTTTAATCAGTGTTATTATTAAAAATATTATTTTTAAGTATTTAATTTATACTAGAAATTTTTTTTTTGTATTATACTTCTATCAAATTATAACATTTTAATAAGAATACAATTCATAAGATCCTAAAAGTATTTTTATATAGGGGTTCTATTGTATATATATCAAAATGAGATTAAAAATAATTTAATTTGAATGAGATTATGCAAATAAAAACTATAATATAAATCCCACATATTATATTTATTAAGTAAAATATGAAAATAAAAATAAAATTATCACAGTATACATAAATAAGACCTGTATTTTCAAAATTGATATGATTTTAAAGTAAATACTTATTTGTTGCATATCCTTATATGTGTTTATATATTTTAAAAAAATAATTTTTATATTTTTTAAGGCAGAGTTGTGAGAAGAATTTGTCAATTATTGTTTAATACTCATTTGATTTTTTTAAATATAAATAAATATTGAATAATTTTTCATTGGAATGTGTTCTTTAATCTTTTAAAATTTGACTACATTTGGGATCTTAAAATCTAAGTGCATTTTAACCCTTTCATTTTTTTTTAAGTATTGGATGATGGAAATCAAAGTTAAATTTATTATATTATATATGTATTTATCAGTGGATTATATTTTGGTGTGTAACTTTAAAGAATTTAATAATTAATTCGAGGTAGAAATTTAAGTGATATTTGATAAAATTAAAAATTAATTTTTAATTTTTAAATATTAAATAATATAAGTAATAAAATTTCTAAATAATGTTTTGTCAAATAATATAAAATTATTAAGTGTTAAATTTTAATTTTAATAAAAAAATATCTATATGGAATAGCTAAATGGCTAGAGGCATGGATCATTATTCATGTTTATATTTAAAAAGGTATATACTTTTTCAAAAGGTTACTAAAACATGGCTGATAAAGGAATATTCAATTTGGATATACTTCAATTGCTTCACCTTCTAGCCATTTTGGCAATAACAAAATGAAGGGAGCAATATCTTTTAACTAAAGAAGGGTAAGGGTGTAATATTTGTTAACAACAATTAGTAATTATGTTTCTTTTATATTTTTCAAGAAAAATAAAAAAGAGAAAATAAATGGTAATGTTTAAACTTCTATATGTTCCCTGATGCTAAGAGTATAATCCATGACATTTTTCTTTTTCTTTATATATATATATATATATATATATATATATATATATATATATATATATATATATATATATATATATATATATATATGTAAGTTTAGGACTTTTGAATTCAAGTTGATTACTTGTTACAGACACAATTTTTTTTCCCTCGTAAAGACGCCTAAATTTTGCCTTAGCCTTAAGCATTATTTGATAATTACAGCTAACAATTTTTAACATGATATATTAATATGACATGAATACGACATGTAATAAATAAGTTTGAGTTGAATATAAATAAGTTTGAGTCATAAATAAATCAACTTATTTATGGGATGCTACAATTAGGGTATAAATAGGTTGATATATATAACTTGCAATGACATGTTATAACTCATTTAATAATATGTTTACATGTGAAGTATATATTACATGATATATTTTGACATTAAAATTCACTGAATTCTATTTATTTCTTTATATATTAATTACATTTTAAGGTTAAACATATTAATATATTAAAATTTATAATAAAATATATATTTTTGTGTCATATTTTAATAAAAATTATTCAATCTATATATTTAAATGGGTTAAATGGGTTATATACATAATACAGACAATAAATATGTCCATATATTCAGGATAGAGCTTAAGAATATTAACACGATAAATAAATGGATCAAATTAGAGTTGATCATTTTAATATTATAATAATTTTGTAACACAACACGATTACATGGCATAACACAAATTGCCAGCCTAGTGATAATTAAGCCAATGGTAATGTCTATTTTAAGGCCGGTATTAAGTTAGATCTCCTCACTAAGTGCACTATGAAATCATTTCCTTAATATAGTAACTTGAGTTCACATGGCTTTGCACTTACATAAATAGTACATATAGTAGTATTAATTTAGAATGGTATGTGTATATATATATATATATATATAAAGCCACTGCTCTAAAAGGTACTTGATTCCTCCGTTTTTTAATATTGTTATTTCAATTTTGATAGAATTTTTAAAAAAAAAAATTAAGACCACTTCTTCTTAAAAAAAATACCAGTTATTATTTCAATTTTTAAAAAAAAAATGTATACATTAATATTTTAATATATTTTTATTATTTACAGAGTTGTAATATGTGTTGAATCATTTAAAAATACAATGTTTCATGGATGGTCATGTGAAAATATTAAATAACTTATATTTGAATGAGATAAATATTTTGATTTTGAAGAATTTCTAAAGATGTAAGTGCTATTATTAATAATAATTAAAGAAATACTAATGTAATTAAAAATATATGAATTCAATTTGAAAATTAAATTTTCTATTTAAAATTTTTTAATATTGGATATAAAATTTAAAAATTTTGTAGTTTCAATATAGGTAGATAGTTCGTGAATCATTTTTATTTTGAGTTGTAATTGATTTAATATTTAAAAAATATTATAAATATATTGAAAATTTATTTATTTTATATATTTTAGAGTAATTAATTGTATGGGTTTGATTTGAAATTATTGAGATTATTGATGGAAAGTACAAATATTATATTTTTTAGTAATAAAAAAAATTGATTGATTGTATTAATAAGCATAAAAAATTCTTATTAGCAATGAGAAATTTAACAATTATTTTGAAGTTAAAATCAATTATTTTTTTAGTAAACCCAAAAAAAGAGAAAAATGAGATAATAATGATGTTAATATATGATATATAAAATAATTAAATAAAATATATGAAACAATTATTGTTATCATTAGAAATGATAATTTATAATTTTTTTCTATTTTGGCCTTAAAATTGTTATATTATAGATTTTTCCTTAACAATTCATAAAAGGAAAGCATGCTATTTAAGAAAAATAAATGCATATTAATTTTTTAAAATTAAAAGTGTATGATATTTAAATTAAATTACTATAAAATATGGAGAAGGAGTGCTAGAAATCATTTGAGGAATGTCGATATCACTTCCTTATAATATATTATATTTAATATAATTGATTATAAATCATATTAAATAAACATGTGTTGAAATAAATAAATAAATTACTAAAAGAATTCATAAATAAAGATTATCTTATAATTTCACCTTATCAATAAAATACAAATGATAATCATTTACCTTTTGTATGGTATTTTTTTTTTTTTTTGGGCAAACAAACGAACTTTAATGTGAAAGAATAAGTATAAATGAGGCCACACTTATAACCTAGCTTCCCCCATTCAAAGGTTGTAAGTTCTCTAATTGATAGAAGAATCTTGTTACTTTGTTCCATGTCGAGTTGTTCACAACTCCATGGCTGCAATGGTGATAAGTACAATAATTATTTCACCATAGGCAGCTGCAGCTCGTGCTTTCTTTGTGTTCGGTGACTCTCTAGTTGACAGTGGCAACAACGACTATCTAGCCACTTCTGCTCGTTCCGATTCGCCGCCTTACCCTATCGATTATCCTGCTGGACAGCCAACCGGCTGTTTCTCTAACGGCTTAAATTTTCCTGATCTTGTTAGTAAGTTTTCTTTCTTTTTTCCTTTTTATCGTCAGAGACATATATCATTTAAGTTACATAATTAAAAAATTCACAAGAATTGAAAAATGTCTGATAAGATTGGTACTTAGCACAAATTAGGTAATTGTCTACTTATAATTATGAACTTGGGTGAAGCGATGGGCTTGGAACCAACATTCCCATACTTGAGTCCTGAGTTGAAAGGCCAGAGACTACTAAATGGTGCCAATTTTGCTTCTGCTGGAATTGGAATTCAATTTGTAAGTCCCACTCAACTTAATTAACTAAATTACATTACATTTTCTTCTTATAATCATTGATTAGTTTTGAAATTAATCTGTCAGGTGAACATTTTAAGAATTTATAAGCAATTTGAGCTATTCCAAGAGTACCAACAAAGAGTTTGTGCAATGATAGGATCAGCCTGAGCACAAGAGGTTGTTAAGTAGGTTTTGCAACATCAAAGACAGTATGTTGTGGACAAGGACTTTATAATGGGCTAGGAACATGTTTTCAAATTTGTGCTCGAATAGAGAGCAATATGTGTTGTGGGATGCTTACCATCCAATCGAAAGGGCAAATAGGATTATTGTGCAGCAGCTATAATGGTAGGATGCACCAAGTATATGAACCCAATAAACCTAAGCGCTCTTATGGCTATTGATATTTGATCAGGCTTGATCAATATATAAAGGAATGGGCTGGATCTTCTCTTATTGGGCCTGAGCCTAATACCTGCGAAGGAGAAGAAAAAGGATCAAGGAGGAGCCAGGCCCTTAGCTTGGCTAGAACCCTCCGACGATCAAGTCAATCCTCTCTTCAGAGTATTTTGGTGATAGAAAGGGGGTGAGAGAGTGCAGAGTTCCAACTACCTGTGCTTAGGCTTTCCTTTCCCTTTTGTATGATTTATGGGTTAGGTATGTCTGACACCTTTTTTTGAGAAAGGACGTCCTCTGTTATTCGACCATTCTGGTTGGTGAGAGTTGGTAGCAGGCGCATATCCCTTGTCCCGTCCCTAGGGATGTCTGGTAAAGGGGGTGTCAGGGCATGGTGCAGATTGTCTAAGGACTGGTCCTCCTGCTGGATGACTGGACATGTCATCAGAGGGCTTCGGCCCTTACTTGTTCAGCAAGTCATCCGAAGGAGGGGAGTGGCATCTAGTCCGAAAGCCTTTGGACTTAGGTCGTTCGAGGGTCCGGCCAATGGGCCTTTTTTCCTTTTATCATAGCCTCTGGAGGCCTCGTAATGGGCCTGGGCTACAGGAGGGCCCAAATCTCTCTTGAGAGTCACTTTTATCCCTCATCAGGGGCCCCTCTGTTTTATTAAGGAGAGGGCGAAGGGTTGAGCCTTAATAAAACAGCTTCGTGTCCTTGTATCCTTATTTTCTGGGGTCTTTTGATCGAAGAGAACTACTTCCGCTTTGGATGGCGAATGGGTCCTTTCATTTCCTTGTCTGTGGTGAGTAGCTCTTAGGAGAGGCTTTCGTTTTGCTGGGAGGCTTCATCCGATCTAGGCATTTACTTCGTCTTCCCGAAGGGTAGCCTTCATCTGACCGAAGGGATTGGATGGGCTAGGAACCGTCAGCATTCTAGACAGCCTTCGTAGGGTAGATGGAAGGTCACACAGTCATTTAATGCATGCACAACTGACAAGAGTAAGCATTGAATGCCAGAACGCGCATTGAATGCACGTCTCCTTGTTCTCCCCATTCTTCCACGTGTCGCAGCAGACGGTTAAGTTTTCCATGGATTTTGAATTTTGAACATCCATTTAATGCCCCCACTTATTGCTGTGGCGGTTATCGAGGACGCTCTCAGTATATATATTCCTTTGCCTTCCCATATCCAGAACTTCTTGCTCATTTTCTCAAATCCCCTAGTTTTCATAATTTTCCCACATCTATTCTTTGGTACTTGCTTCCATCTTCTTCTTTCATTCTAATGGCACCCAGAAAAGAGAACATTCCCCGTAGGGACCAAGTGAGGTCCTCCCACTACCAAAAGATACTGGAGGAAGAATGGGGGGAGATAGTCCCTATTGGAAAAACATCTGAGTTTTTGGCCTTCGGCCAGAACTTGGAAGGCAGCACCCAATTCATATTCCGCCGGGCCGAGGCTCACGAGAGGGTTTATTCCAGCGACCCCAAAGCTTCTCTGCCTAAAGACAACTGGCATTACATTATTTTCTACCACCAGCTAGAAGCCGGTCTTCTTTTTCCCTCGACGAAGTTCAAAGTTGAGTGCTTCAACTACTTCGGAGTGAATCCAATGATGCTGACCCCGAACTCCATAAGGGACATGCACGTCTTCGAGGTTTTGTGCTTCGCTCACGGCATTCGTCCTTCCGCTCGCCTGTTTCAATGCTTTTATAGGATCCAGAGCGCACAGAGGTCACTGGGGGTTTATATGACTTCTGCCAGGCCTCGCTGGAGCCTTTTCTTTGGGAAAGAGAACAAGGTAAAGGACTGGAGGGGCAAGTTCGGGTTGATAGAGGTCACTGACGGTCTCGGCGATAAATCCCCTGGATTTGGTTTCCCCGGCCATTTCCTGCATCCCATCGAAGGCCTTACTGAGTGGCTTGAGAGGCTGTCCGCTGAGGAGAAGTCGAACCTCAGGACTTTGGTCCATCAGGGTTATACTTATAACTCTGAAAAGATGATGGCCTCCTTTTACGCGGAGGACGAGCATGGCCTTCCGACTCCTAAACTTTTGCTGAATGATATAAGAGGTAACTCTGCCCCTCATTTGCTATAGGTTTAATTGATGGTGGAGTATTGATCTTGTTGTTGCTGTGTTTATTGTTTCGATTGCAGTGGAGGCCAAGGATCCTGGACATTACCAGGATATAATGAAGGAGACAGAAGGGGTTTCTCCAAGACCCTTCAGTGAAGATGCTAAGCTTCCCATCTTCGACCTCAAGACGGGGAAGTTCTGTTTGCGCTCCTCCTCAGTCCTCCAGTCTTCGTCAGCGAAGCCTCGTAAGGATAAGCCGACGAAGCCTGTCTCCACCGGATCTAGTTCGGTTGTTGGATCAAAAGGGGCCCAGGAGAGTGTGGCCAGTGCGAAGTCCATTCGAATAATTCGAAGGCGACTCATTAAGGCTTCTGATTGCTCTATTCCTGTTGTGCAGAGAGGTACTCCTCCGCTTCGAGCTGCACCAATTATTGCAAGGCCTGCTCCTCAGAAGGGTATCTCAATCTCTGGGCTTTCTGAGGCTTCCATTCCTCCGCCTCCGCCTCCTCCAGCAGGTGATAAGGGGAAAGGAGCGTCCGCACCTCGTCCGCCCAAGCTAAAAGTAAAAGGGCCCCCCGTCCCCAATGTTCTTGATATAATTGCTCACTCTTCTCGGGGGGTGGAGCAACTAGCGGACTTGGAGAAGGTTCTAACAGACGTTCCTGATGCAGAATTTGAGGCCCGTCTGAAGAACCTGGTGGATGACTTGAGTGCCCCTGGGGCTGAAGCTGGGGTAGGTAACTTTTCTTCTCCCCCATCACCTTCATCATATAAAGACCCTCGTGTTATCTGAGGGATATATCTGAGATGGTCGAAGGAGGTCGCACCTAGGAGATCTCCTAGTGCCGAGGAGGTCGAAGCCTGGGAGAAGTATATTGAGGAGCAATAGATTTCATATTCTAACTTTGCAACCCTCAGGAGGCTTTATCCTTCCCCAATTAATACTGCGGCCGAAAGGGAGGCCTTCGTTTCAAGAAACAGAGGCAACTTCTTGCCTTCTTATTATTATTTACTTCTTCTTGTGCCTTTATTTGCTGATTTGATTGTGTGAATGTTTTTGCCCTTGTACCTTACAGTTTTTGTGGGCGAGGCGGACGCTCCTGTTCAGGAGCCTTTCCTGGAGACTTCTTTGGCACCTGTCATGGGTCCTTCCAGAGCCAGCGAACCATTTCCTTTAGCTGCTGTTCCGCTGGCGGCTGATCAGGGGGCTGCTGTTGCTACGACCGACGAAGCATTTCCTTCAACTGCTGCTTCGTCTGGGGTCTTACCAGGGGCCATTGTTACGATCGAAGGTGTCTCTTCTCTTCGTCCCCCTAAGAAGAAATTGACAGTGGGGGAGTTTCTTCTCCGCAAGAGGCCACTGGCGGTAACTTCAACCACCCTCGTTCCAGAGGCCCGCTATGCTTCGGAGACCCCCTCACCTAGGGTGGATGTAGGAGTGTCAGCCCCTCCACAGGGGACAACAAAGGAGGCTTCTCCGCCAAGTAAGAGGCTGCGAGTCGGAGAGCCAGCGAAGATTGTAGTAGTGGATTCACCTCCGCTCGGAGAAGTGGAGGCATCTGCTGGTCTTCCTTCTTTCATTGCTCCCACCACCGCAGTCTTGGCCCCCGTACCCTTTCTGCGTCCGGCCCCTAGGCCTCTTTTTGGGTCTATGGAGGATACTCTTGCCAGGCAAGAGACTCTGCTAGAGAAGGTAAATTCATTCCTCACTTGGGTTGTGACCGTTTACCACATTGCATAATTATTGTTGTTTGTTGCAGGTGCTTCTTGATTCTAAAATTTTGAGGACTGATTTCAGTTTTCTGAGGGATCATTATGAAGACGTCCGGCAAGCGGCGGAGGACAAATTAGGATTGTGTTCCCGATTGGAGGAAGAACTGGCCTCTGCGAAGGCGAAGACTGAGGAGGCCATGGAACAATCCAGGGCCCATAAAGAGGCTCGTTCGAAGGCCGAAGGAGAGGTTAAAGCCTTAACTGCGGCAGTGGCAGATAAGGACAAAGCCATTACCGATCTCAACGTGCAACTGGACAAGCTGAAAAGTGTTAATGAAGAGCTTGCCCGAGAGACCGAAGAGGTTCCTAGCCTTCGAGATCTCCTGAAGAAGACTCAACAGGAATTTTGAGTCTCAGAGTTTGGACACACACAAGCCACTACTCTGGCTCAAGTTGCACTTGAGAAGGCTAACAAGGCCGAAGAAGGTCGGCGAAGGGCTGTGAGGGACTTCATGCAGTTTAAGAGCTTTGATGACATCATCACATACCACACCTATAAGGTAGCAGCTGAGTATTATAACAATGCTTTCCGTGATGCAGCAGAGCATTTTCCTGATGTGCTGCAAGTGGTATCTGAATTGGATGCTGCTGAAGAGCCTCCAGCGCCAGACCTTTTAGAGTTCCAAGATCCCGTTCCTGAGGGGGATGAAGGCCTGTTATGACCTAAAGACTTCCCAGCTTGGGATAAGGATAGACCCGCTTCGTCTCCCATTCCGAAGTTTCTAGCGGGGGCAAAGGGGATGCAGACGAAGGACTTCCTACTGGGACGGATCTTGCACAAGCCGAACCTCCATCTATCATTCGGCCGGATCCTTTGAATGGCCAGCCTCTGCCATCTTCTATAACAGTGGTTCCTCCAGGCGATCCTCCGCCTTAGATATTTTCTACATTCTTTTGTATTTTATTCTTTTGCATTTCATTCTTTTGTATTTCATTCTTTTGTATTCTATTCTTTTGTAAATAAATGTAATACATTTACTTCAACGAATAATACAGTTATTATGCTTCTGCTTTGTGTATGCTTTACTTGTATGGGGATCGCATTCACGCTGTAATCCAACAAGCATTTGTACAATGTCTTAGCGAAGTTGTCATTCTAATAGGAGTTCGAGCACTTTCGCCTTCTTCTCCCGTTAGATCTTCTTAGCTTTATACCTAGATTTACTAGGACTTAGGCTCTCCCTTAGGAAAGTTCTTCCTGCTCTTGGCGAGAGTTCGTGCCTAGATTCACTAGGGCTTAGGCTTTCCCTTAGGAAAATTCTTCCCCACTCTTGGCGAGGCTTCGTGCCTAGATTTACTAGGGCTTAGGCTTTCCCTTAGGAAAGTTCTTCCCGCTCTTGGCGAGGCTTCGTGCTTAGATTTACTAGGGCTTAGGCTTTCCCTTAGGAAAGTTCTTCCCCACTCTTAGCAAGGCTTCGTGCTTAGATTTACTAGGGCTTAGGCTTTCCCTTAGGAAAGTTCTTCCCGCTCTTGGAGAGGCTTCGTGCCTAGATTTATTAGGGCTTAGGCTTTCCCTTAGGAAAGTTTCTCCCGCTCTTGGCGAGGCTTCGTGCCTAGATTTACTAGGGCTTAGACTCTCTCTTAGGAAAGTTCTTCCCGCTCTTGGCGAGGCTTCGTTAGTGCGAATGGAGACAATTTTGAGGCAAACGACGTTTCTGTTATTATTATTGGCAATACATCTTGAGGTGTTGGATGTTCCATGTATGAGGAATTTCCACACCCTCTAGGGTTACAAGTTTGTAAGTGCTAGGACTTAGGACTCTTTTTACTTGGAAAGGTCCTTCCCATGTGGGTGCAAGCTTGCCTGTGCCTTCGCGTTTTCCTGTAGCCTCTAAGAATCTCATTACTAGATCCCCTTCGCCAAACACTCTGTGCTTTACTTTCTTGTTGAAATGATTAGCAGCTCGTTACTTGTAATTAGCCATTCGAATGCTGGCCAATTCTCTGAGTTCCTCTAGGAGATCCAGATCGATCCTTCTGGCTTGATCATTGTGTCTGTCTTCGCAATAATTGATCATTCCACTGGGGAGGCCTATATCCACGGGAATTATCGCCTCTGTGCCATAGGTCAGGCTAAATGGAGTCTCTCCTATAGGTTTCCTGGGAGTAGTTTTGTATGCCCCATAGGACATGGTGTAGTTCATCTGCCCAGCTTTGACTATATCCTTCCAATCTTCGCTTCAGGCCTTGTAGAATAGTCCGATTTGTTACCTCCGTCTGGCCATTTGTTT
This sequence comes from Reutealis trisperma, assembly GCA_947687605.1. Taxonomy (NCBI): domain Eukaryota; kingdom Viridiplantae; phylum Streptophyta; class Magnoliopsida; order Malpighiales; family Euphorbiaceae; genus Reutealis; species Reutealis trisperma. The sequence goes on from CANTUT010000050.1 coordinate 3,854,334, forward strand.
GAGGATGGGCTACTGATGAGAAATGTTGTTTGATCTGAAGCCCTGAACAAAATGACCTGACTTTAGCATTATCAAACTGTTTGCCATTGTCGCTAATGAGCTGATAGGGAATGTCGAATCTGCACGCTATGTTCTGCCATAAGAAGTTGATCACCCTTTCTGCAGTGATAGTGGCTAAAGGTTCGGCTTCTACCCATTTGGTAAAGTACTCCACTGCTACTAGGAGAAACTTTCTCTGACCTGATGCTGCAGGGAAGGGTCCGACTATGTCTACCCCCCACTTAGCGAAGGGCTATGCACTAGAAATGGGGACCTGCTCTGCTGCTGGGACATGTTTTCCACTGTCAAATTTTTGGCAAGAGGGGCACTTTTTAACAAATGCCACAGCTTCGTCTTTCATCTTCGGCCAGTAGTACCCTTGCCTAATCGCCTTAGCTGTTAGCGCTTTTTCACCTATGTGCATTCCGCAGGATCCTTCGTGTATCTCCCGAAGGATGTATTCGGCTTCATTGGGCCTTACGCATCTCAACCAGGGTAATGAGTAAGCTCTTTTGTATAAGGTTCCGTTGTCTAAGGAGAAATGAGCGCTTCTTCGCTTGACCTTTTTGGCTTCTTGAGCATCCTCAGGCAGTTCTCCCTTTTCCAAATAAGACTTGATGGGGTCTATCCAGTACGGTTCTTCTTCGACCTCCATAACTTCATCTCCTTCGGTGATGCTGGAGGAGACCAAGGAGCCCAAATAAATTTTCTGAGGAAGTTCGACTGGACGAGAGGCGGCCAATTTGTTGAGGCTATCTGCTCTGCAATTCCTTTCTCTGGGGATATTTTGAAAGAACAGCCTAACTCCTCTGTCCTTCATTCTCTGAACTATCTCTTTCATTTTTTGCAAATACCTGGCCATGGTCGGCTCCTTTGCCTCAAATTCTCCTTCTATCTATCCGATCACCAATTGGGAATCACTATACACCGTGAGTTGCTCTATGCGAAGGCAATCAGCGAAGAGCAGTCCCTGGATCACTACTTCATATTCTACTGTGTTATTGGTTGCTTCAAAATTCAATCCCAAAGCATACTCCAGTGAAAATCCTTGAGCACTTCTAAGTATGATACCCACACCATTTCCTTCTTTGCTGCTAGCACCATCTACAAAGAGTTCCCACTGAAAGTCCGGTAGCGTTATCGATGAGTGTCTTTCCCTAGGGGTTGGGTCTCCTCCCCCATCTTTGGTGCCAAAGGAGCATTCAGAAATAAAGTCCGCCACTGCTTGAGCTTTAATTGCTAACCTGACCCTGTATTGCAAACCGTGCTGACCTAACTCCACAGACCAACATAACATTCTTCCCGAAGTCTCTGGTTTATGAAGTACCTTTTGTAAGGGCTGATATGTTACAACTACTCCTTGGTGTGATTGTAAGTATATTTTATACTTTCGGCAGGAGAGCACTAAAGCATAGGCCAGCTTTTCTATCGGGGAGTAATTCAACTCCGCCCCCTGTAGGACTTTGCTGAAGTAATAAATGGGCTTCTGGACCCTTCCTTCCTCCTTGATCAACACTGAACTAATTGCTTGGTCTGAAGCGGACAAGTAGATTAATACTTCTTCACTCGGCAAAGGTCTGCTCAGAAAATGCTCCGAGCTTAAGAAGGCTTTTAGCTCTTCAAATGCCATCTGGCACTCCTTCGTCCAGTCAAACGTTTTCGACTTTCTCAACTTCTTAAAGAAAGGGAGATACCTCTCAGCAGATTTAGACATGAATCTATTCAATGCGGCGATTCACCCCGTCAGCCTCTGAACATCCTTCACGCTCTTCGGAGGTTCCATGTCTAAGATGGCCTTCACCTTGTCAGGATTGGGCTCAATTCCCCTCTCGCTCACCATGCAGCCTAAGAACTTGCCTCCTTGGATGAAAAATGCACACTTCTCCGGGTTAAGCTTCATCCTATATTCTTCCATTACTGCCAACACTTCGGCCAAGTCACGGATATGGTCCTCGAAGCTTCTGCTTTTCACGATCATGTCGTCCATGTATGCTTTCAAGTTTCTGCCTGATTGATCTTTCAACATTCTGTTGACTAGGCGTTGATACGTGGCTCCGGCATTTTTCAAGCCGAAGGACATCGACACATAACAATATGTACCCTTCTTTGTTATGAATGAGGTTTTTTCCTCATCCTCCGGGTGCATTCTAATATGATGATATCCTTGCTTAGCATCTAAGGACGAAAAAAATCCATACCCAGCCGTCAAATCTACCAGTTTATCAATTATGGGCAATGAAAAAGAGTCTTTTGGGCAAGCTTTGTTCAAATCTGTGAAGTCTACGCACATCCGAAAAGTCCCATTCTCCTTCTTGACTAGCACCACATTCGCTAGCCATTCCGGATATTGCACTTCCTTGATAAATTTCGCCTCCAGGAGCTTGTCTATTTCCCGATCGATGATCACTTGCCGCTCCGAGCCAAAACATCTCTTTTTCTGCTTGACTGGTTTGCAGGTGGGATCTACATTCAATTGGTGCATTATCACTTCGGGTTTTACCCCTCCCATTTCTGCCGAAGACCAGGCAAAACTGTAGATGTGCCCCTTCAGGAACTGGTGAGCGAATGACTTCTACTCACTTTCTAACGAAGAATTGACCATCAGGAACTCTTCGAGCTCTCTTCCAACCATTACCCTTTCCAGCTTCTTTTCTCAGGAGCAACAATTTCGACCGTAGCTACCTCCTCAGCAGCAACTTCGCCCTTTCTCATCTTTTTATTTCTCTTCCTTTCTGCCCCTTCGTCCTGACTGCCATAGACGTGAAACACTTCGCCATTGGGCTTTGGGATCGTCATTCTCAAGTATCTGGTATTTGTTGAAGCATCCAGGTCATATAGCAGTGGCCTACCCATCAAGACGTTATATGCCAAATGTGTCCTGACGATAACAAATGTGGCCATGATAGTTACATTTTCGAGGGCGGTGCCAACTGTGAAGGGCAGTTTTGCCACTCCAATTGATGGGACCTCCGTTCCATCCAAAATGCGAACTAGGTTTCCCACTTCTTCCAGATCTTCTTCCTTGAGACCCATCTTTAAATATGCTTCCTTCGTCAGCAGGTTAACCGAACTTCCTTCGTCTACCAGGATTCTTTTGACTACATAATTGGCTATAATCACTTAGATCACCAATGGATCAGCGTGAGGGGTGCGAAGAGTACTTCCACCTGGCCTCTCTAGTCGATTTCCCCCTCCTTCGCAGTAAATGTACTCGGGCCTTTCGCTCCGCCTACCTAAGGCCTTCGTACGATTTCTACTTTCGTGAGCTTCGCCTGGCCCTCCGGTAATACAATGAATGGTCCCTGCCGAATCGTCATATACTCTTCCCGGGTATCTTTCTTAATCTTCACTAGGGCCAGCTTTGCCTGATTCTTCTCTTTTTACGAATTTCCTCAAGTAACCCTGTTTGATCAACCTTTCAATCTCCTCCATCAACTGCCTACAATCATTGGTGTTATGACCATGAGTATCATGAAAGAGGCAGTATTTGTTCTGATCTCTTTTCTCTGGAGGAGCAACCATTAGTTTGGAGTGAGCCCATATATTTTGATCTTTGAAAGTTGCGAAGACTTCGGCTAGACTGGCATTGAGAGGGGTGAATTTACTGGAGTCGAAACTAGATCGTGATTGAGTATTTCTTCCCCTCCTTCGCCCTCCAGTCGGCCTCTCGTCTTGCTTTTCTTCTACCTTCTTCTCTCGCTTTGCCTTCGGCTCTTCTCTAGGAATGGTCTCCATTCCTCTCCACTTTGCCATCTGGTTAAAGGCTAGAGCTTCATCTTGCCGTACATACTTTTGGGCCAGTGCCATTGCATCCTCCATGGTATGGGGAGCATGACAACAAAGGGCTTTGAGAAAATCTGTGTGAGAGGTTCCATTCTGCAGCACTTTCACTGCTCGAGCTTGGTCCAAATGCATGACTTTCAACGCTTCTCGATTGAATCGAGCCATGTAATCCCTTAAGGATTCATTTTCCCTTTGCACCACCATTTCCAAATACTGAGTCTTTCGTTCCACCGGGATGCTAGAAGCGAATCAGTGCATAAAGGATCTGGCCAGCTCCATGAAAGAACAGATACTCCCCTTTTCTAAGCCATCAAACCATCTTGCTACAGCTCTTTCCAAGGATCCCCTGAACGCTCTGCATAGAGCCTCATCGTCCGCCGTTTGCAATTCTACTACGTGCTTGTAGTCCATGACGTGGACCCTGGGATCGGTTTCTCTATTGTACTTTTTCAACACCGGCAGTTTAAACTTGCTGGGCATGACGTATTCCCTGATGGATCTGGTAAAAGGAGACTTCAGGGTGAGCTTTAGGGTGGTATCCATGGTTTTCCTGTCATAACCTTGATTCATCTCTTCTAAAAACTTATTCACAGCATCTCTCACCTCCTCTTCCTTCTTTCTGCGGCCGTTGCCACTAACAAGTGACCTTCTGCTTCGGGCCCACGAGGGGTGACTAGCAACAGAATATTCCCCTTTATCCTATTCTCTTCCTCTCGGGCTTTCTCTTTTCCCGTATTTTGGTTCTTTATACTCACACTTTCCTTTATTCTTTCCTTTGCCCCGTTCCGTATTATTTGCATGAAAATTTTTTCCATGCAAAAACTTACGTTCACTATCTAGGAGCGAAGCTTGAGTACTCCCTTCTTCTTCGGTCAAACTCTCCTCTCCTCCACGATGCTCTTCCGTCCTTCCCTCCACATTTTCACCCAGGTGGACCAGTTGTTCTTCGTTAACCCCTGGAGCTCCTTGGGATTGCTTCTCATAATCCAGGGTTCGAGCAACATTCCTTCTCAAGGTAGCTTCTGGAACAACGACGAGGGTCTATGCCGGGGGAGTCTATTGCTAGGAGCTCCTTACAAAAGTAGCTATAGTATTAATAAACTGCAATGCAGGAGCTAGGTCTGGATTTGGAAGGCTCAGAGGGGTTTGGCTAGACCCAACTGTGTTTTGTTGAGAGATAAGGAGGTGGAGCGACGTGTTTAGGTCAATGGGAGTTGTTAGGATCAGTAGGTGTTGGAAGGGAGTATCTAGGATTTGAGAGAGTTGAAGATTCGGAATCATCAGGGTTCGTCATAATGGTGATCTTCCTTCACAGGTAAATGGAAGTGGAACGCAACGTTAGGAGAAAGATCAGCTCGCGTTCCCCACAGACGGCGCCAATTTGATCAGGCTTGATTAATATATAAAGGAATGGGCTGGATCTTCTCTTCTTGGGCCTGAGCCTAATACCTGCGAAGGAGAAGAAAAAGGATCAAGGAGGAGCCAAGCTCTTAGCCTGGCTAGAACCCTCCGACGATCAAGTCAATCCTCTTTTCAAAGTATTTTGGTGATAGAAAGGGGGTGAGAGAGTGCAGAGTTCCAACTACCTGTGCTTAGACTTTTCTTTCCCTTTTATATGATTTCTGGGTTAGGTACGTCTGACATCTTTCTTTTGAGAAAGGACGTCCTCTGTTATTCGACCATGCTGGTTGGTGAGAGTTGGTAGCAGGCGCATGTCCCCTGTCCCGTCCCTAGGGATGTCTGGTAAAGGGGGTGTCAGGGCATGGTGCAGATTGTCTAAGGACTGGTCCTCCTGCTGGATGACTGGACATGTCATCAGAGGGTTTCGGCCCTTACTTGTTCAGCAAGTCATCCGAAGGAGGGGAGTGGCATCTAGTCCAAAAGCCTTTGGACTTAGGTCGTTCGAGGGTCCGGCCAATGAGCCTTTTTTCCTTTTATCATAGCCTCTAGAGGCCTCATAATGGTCCTGGGCTATAGGAGGGCCCAAGTCTCTCTTGAGAGTCACTTTTATCCCTCATCAATATTAATTCCAATATCTAAAAATTACTATTAATTTCCATCTTTATAGTTTATATCTATGTTAGTTATAAATATGTGAGATAGCATGTTATTTAATGAAAGCATATATAATTTAATAAATGTGTTGCTAGTTTTTTATTTTGTCATAAATGGTGTTGAATATATAGAAAATAAGACATCCATTGTTTCTGCTCTTTTGATTATAGTCGTCTTCGCATTCTCATTTTGTAAATGACAAGTCGTTGAAGGGATTGTCCTAAAACATCAAAAGAGAGAGCCAGTGCAGAACTGATAAATACAAATTAAATTGAGAAAACCAATTAAAGGAATGGAAACGCAAAATGAAATAGACCAAATTCCCATTTGGTTGGTCATCATTTTCACCCAAAAACCATAACCATACCCAAGAACAACTCCTTTTCTATCCTTAATAATTACGCCATAAAAGTTTGCACTAATTGCATGCGCTGTTGACTAAAACAATGAGAAAAATTACAGGAATAAACCAAAAACCCCAAATTCCCATTTTCAAAGCATCAAATGAAACGTAAAGAAATTCATCTTCATCACCTGAACCGAATTCATTGGATAAAGTCGAGCGATACTTTCTGTACGCAACACCTCCTTCACCGTCCCTCATTGTGGTTTCGTCAGGGCCACTTTTTATTCATCATCACCAAATTACCTCGCATCAAAGCTCGTGCGGTGGTGTTTGGCACGACAAAACATTGCATGCCGCAAATTGTTGACTTGGACTGTTGCCACGTGTGTCACCAGTGTTCAAGGGTCTTAGTGCCACGTTGCAAATCCTGATAACGTGCCAAACTAGTGTACACCACGTGTTAACATATGATTATGTGGCTCATGCCATGTGGACAGTAATGATAACGTGGATAACAACCGCTGACATGGCACGGCTTGCGTGATTTGGTGGATCATGATGGGACGGCTTCTTTGTTGCAAGTGACTGCAGTTGTCGTTCTCCTCCTCAAACCCTATTTTGAAATTCGACGCTCAAGAACACAGAACAGAACTCCTTGTCGTAAAAGATGGAGTGAATTTAATTTTAAAGCCAAAAATTGGTACTGGCTATTTGACGTTGGCAGACTTGAAAAGCTATCTGGTGAGTAACTGAATCCTTACAATATCATGACTTGTTTCTGTCTTTTTTTTCTTCTGAATTGACTTTCAAACCTAAAAGACTGACGGCATAATCTTCATTTTAAATTCAATTTATAATAATAAGGTCGAGAAATGGCGGAAGTTCCATCTTTAATATCGCTAGGCATGGAGGCAATTAAAAGAGAAATCCTTCGCGGAGGTAAAGTGTTAAAAGCTTCAATTTCTATCTTTTTCTTTTCCTCATATATTCTAATATTAGGAAGGTTAGGTTTTGTTTTTGGCTGAAATTTTTCCGATTTCTGTAGAAGATGGTGACATTTTACCTGATATATGTGAGCTTCCATCCCATTTATTTGATATCTTGGTGACCAAATTGCCTCCTTTGGCTCTGCGCAAGTTACAAGCTCAATTGTAAGCTACTGACTATGATGCCTGCTTGCTTTTAGTGTTTTGGTAACTGTGATTGAGTTTAGTGGTTTGGCTGAATTATGGTGTAAGTGCTTGTTTAAATTTTGTTGTTATTGTTGTTGTGTTTCTGCTGCCGCTATTTTATTTATATTTTCCAAATTGATTTTATTTCCACTCTCTCTTATTCTTTTGGATTCTTGTCTTTGAGTAGGCCATATGAAAACTGGAATGATTATGAGTGCACTCATGCTTACCCTAAGATTGGAACAAAGCGTGGAAGGTATGGAAGAGTAAAGAGTTTGCTCATTTATTTTATCTTTTAAGATAAAATGTTGGATTTAGATAAGAAAGACAGCAGCAATGCTCTGAGATTAGTACTGATTCTTTTGACAGAAGCGGTGACTTCAATGTGGCTTGGAAGATGTTATTTAAGTTGCGCTGGCCTCAAGTTGTTGACAATGTTGAGTCGGTTGACTGGCAGCAGATGTATTGGCAAACACATTTGCAGAAGTACATCATTGAATTAATTGCATGCTATGTCTTTTTATTTCCTTTGTTTGGATTTTGTAGCCTTTATCATATTAACCTTAAAACAGTTGCCTTGATGAAGCAGCAGATTTAGCTTCTATTCCTTCATTTGACAAATGTATTGGAGAGATGAAAATTTCAGGTAATGCATGTTGCTATTTGGCTTTAATCATCTGATAATTAAAAATGTGCATCTTAGTGGCATTTATGTGACAAATTTGATGAGAAACATTGAATGGAAAACATTAAAAATATGCAATACAAAATTGACTTCAATTATTGAGCACTCAGCCACTTGGTTCCTTACGGGAATAGGGTTCCACAATGATATCAGGGAATTTCCTATGCTTTGCTGATGTATAGTTAGATGTAGATAGGTTAAACCTTTTTTATTCATAATTATTTTTGATGCAAATTGTTATGAATTCTATGACCTATAATCATCATTTGTATGTCATGTCATTTGATATACTTCATTCGCTTCTAACCTGGTAAAAATTTGAACAATTTGTTCCTTGCAGACAAAATATTGAAATCTATCGGTTGTGAAGGGCATTTGAATCATTCAATCTATTCAAAATTATCTTACCACTTCCAACAATTTGGGCACTATGCTAGGTAACATGCTTGCCAAGTTTTGGTATTATGAAAGCTTATTTTGCACTGGAGAAAAATGGATTGCAAAGTATCCATGTATTCAACATTTTAGCAGCATGCAGAAAAATTTGTTTTCCTCATTCTTATTTGATTTTACATGGTAAATATGTTTCGTTGTCAGCTTTTTCTTGCAAGTGTCATGCATCAAGCATACCAATTTCACTTATATTGCAAGCGTACCAATTTCACTTATATTAATTTAGCATATATATATTTTTTCTTTGTGCAGATGTTTGAGACTTCAGAATGTTTTGTGTGTTCCAGAAACTTGTGTATGTATCTATTCCTCATGTAGAATGAAACCATAACGTGTCATTGTTTTGAATGGATTTGCTAGCACATGCATTATGGCTTTAGTTGACATCCATTCAAGCTAAAAGCTACTTACTTGACATCACCTTCAAAGGAAATATATTTATTATTTAGGAACTTCTTTGTCATTTTGACAACATCTGTAGAAGGGGTTTTCGTTTACCACTCTTGCCAATGTTTTACAAGGCCTGCTGTTATTGCTAGTTTTACTATATCTGCTTATCTTTGGATCCAATGTTTGTGTGGGTTTCAATGTAATGACATCAGCTGTTTATGCCCTCTGCAGTGTAGGTCCATGAAGAAACAAGAATCAAAACTTTTTAGTGCGATTCTTATTTTGTATACATGTATAGTCTTTTTTTTATTTTTTACCAATTAGCCTTCTTGGACATGTTAAAAGAAAATTTTTTTTAAGAATTTTTTTTTTCTTTTGGTATTGTTGCATTTTTTAAATTTATTTGTATTCATCTCATACTGCTTTTTTGTTTTCAGAATATTTGCCTATTACAAGAATGATGATTGGCCCAATATTAACTGCTGCTGTTCTATTGCAGCAATTATTGAGAAACAGCAAATTGCAAAGTTTGGTACTGCGGTGGATCAGATCCAAGGAATATGTATGCCTATTTCTCCTTCAATTTTTTTTTTTTAGGATATTGTGGTAGCTTTCATAGGGAGATAACTTTTTCTGTAGTTTAGAACTATGCCCATGAAAGAACAAATTAAAATTAAAAGCAGAATCAGGAGAAACAAAATAAGCTGAAACAAGAACGGCAGTTGATACCGGAAGGAGCTCCTGCTGCTTATGCCTCCAGTCCACAGATTCTAATTAGAGTCTCAGAAGCTAGACGTGGGGTGCTGCTCAACAATTTTATAAGCAGAATAAATTTTTGTTATTGTTCTTAAACATTTATTTTACAATATCTTAAGAAACTTAAGAAAGAATTGGCATTTTGATGTAATAACTGATTGGCTTTGAATACGGTAATACCATCAATTTTGTCAATATTTAATTTAAATATTGATTGACTCCTAGGGAAAATAATGGCAATCTGCATTTTCTGTTAGAATAGTGCCTGAAATATCATGAAATGAAACAATGAGATTCTTGGTGGATACTGATGTCTTTCTTGATTACTGAGTCTCTGACTGATAGATTATGATGTAATCGGTTGGTGCAGCACAAAGAACAATATAACATTTATGAAACCACTGCATATTGTCTTACCAGTCTATGAAACAAAAACTGGGAAATAGTCATTTCCATCATGATGTTGTAAATTATGTTATCAGCTGTCTAAAATTTAATGGAGGACATGAAGTTTTAATTTGTATAAATGTTGACAGGCTAGCTGACTGATTATACTTCACAAAAATAACAGGTTGATGGAGTATGCCAATTGCTGATCCAAAACAGTGAAACATTGACATCTCTGGAATTTATTCACTGCAAGTTTTCTTCGACTTTTGTCAATGCGATATTTGATGCTCTAGAAGTAAAAAATAAAAAAACACATGTGATACAGAACTTCTCAATCAGGGCTTCAAACTTCCTTGAAACTAATGCAGATGCATTACTGCTTTCCCTTGTATCATTTCTTTCATCAGGAAGGTACATCCGATATCTCAACTTCTTGTTGTTTCTTAATCAGCTTCTTAATATATGTATTTTGTCTGAAATTTATTGGTTGAATTCCTGAGGTTTTTGAGATTCTCATCAACTTACAAACTGTAAAACTAATACTTGTAACAGTCATGAATCATCCTATAATTTTCGTTCCCTTATTGGCTTTTGAGTTCTACAATGTCCAGTCAATTCATGGCATCTCTTTTAATCCGATATCTTATGGGAACTTATTCTTAAAATTCTTGTCCTCTTAACCCTTTGTTTTTGTTTTTCTATTTGACCAATAAAAAATAAATTGGAATTTGCAAGAAAATAGTTAAAAAGAATTACTTGCTCATTTATTTCTATCGATTCACGAATCATAAATCTCTGTTGTATAAATGAAATATCTAATCTGAAATATATATTTTCAAGCATCTGATTGCAGCTCACTTAATCAGTCCTGTTATTCTCTAATAGCAATATAGCAGCTGCTCTTACTTCTGAACATTTTTGCTTCCAGGTCCTTGTGTTCATTAAGATTTTGTGACAGCTACCTGGACCCAAATTTTGCGCAGATGCTTTTTACTGTGCTTATCAATTCTTCGTCCAGCGTATCCATCCTCGACCTCTCAGACAACAATGTGAGTAATTCCTTTTTGTTAGATTTTATTCTTTATAATTTGTTTTATTTACCAATACTCGATTTTCTTAACGGGCTGTGCACGTTGATTCCCATTATGACTAACTACAACTCGTTTGAGATATAAATAATTATTCTAGACTTTCACTTTTTTCCTTGTTAAATATTTAATGGCCAGTTTTTTGTTGCTTAAGGATAAAATTATATACTTTTATATTAAAAGAAGTTTTCAATTAAAATGATATAAAATTTCTCAAATAAACACCATGAAGTCGAAATCTTATTGGTCGACTTTTTAAGATTATCATGTAGCAATATTTTTATAACTTAATTATAAATTCACTTTAATTGTTGATTCCAAGTTAAGTTAAATTTTCATATGAAAATATAAAAATTTAACGAAAATGTAATTATACATAATAAATATTATTTAAGATATATATTCATGTTTGTATAATATAATTAGACTGATAATACAAAATAATTTTAAATTCCATATAAATATATGAATGTACTTTAGAAAACTATACATATACAGTATTGAAAGAAGATTAGCGTTTCTATTTATAATGGTATATTTTTCTAAAAACAATTTGTTTGCGATTCTATAAATATTTAAATTTATTTAAAATTTTCATTATGAAATACATCTTGAATCTCTTTCGTAATGAATATTTTCAATTTTCAATAGAAAATAATTTTTTTAAAAAATAAAATATCATTAAAAGTAAAAAATTAATGAGAATAAAACTAATGAAAATAAAAGTTTATGGATTAGATTGATTAAGACAATAATTGTGTATGTTTATATAAAATAAATTTAATGTAATTTTAGTAAGAGAAGGAAATATAATTCACTTAAGAAAATAGAATTCTATTAGGATTAATAATTTTAATGTCCAAAATTAATTAGTGACTTAACTAAATTTAAAAGAAAATTAAATTTTGACTTAATGAAATATGAAAGAAAATTAAAATTTGAGTATTCGAACAATATAAATAAACGATTAATCTTAGTAAAAAATAAAATTACATTCCTTCAAAAAAAAAAAATAGATTTATAATGATATAATTTATTTACCTTGATGAAATATAATTAGATTTGTGATTTATTACATAAAGTTCTATTATATATTAAATTTATTTTAATCTTAAAAATAAAATAATTTTAATAAATAATAGTCAAAAACGATATTATCCTTAAATTAAATATACAATTAGTAAGAGCATAATAACGGGCAGATAAGTGAATGTACTTTTTCTCCCCCTTACTATACATTTATATATAGTATAGATAAGATTACCAGTCATTGATCTTCTTCTAACAATATCTTACAGATAGCAGGATGGCTTTCTAATTTTAACAGGGGATCCTCAAGCAGGCTCCCGTCATCTTTGGGAACAGGAAAGTCTTTGCAGTCATTACGTGTGCTCAAATTAAGGTAATTCATTATCTACAAGCAGTTTTTTTCCTGTTTCTAACACCTTGTTTAATCAACTAGATCCAGTTGTAGTAATTAAAGTGCCCAAGGTTATTTTCAGTCACTCTACAACAGGGTACAGCAGATACGTAGTGCCTTACAAAGCCACATCTTTTTGTTTTTGGAGTGTTTCATGCATTGTAAAAATCCTTATTGGTTTCAGGGGAAATAATCTTCACAAGGATGATGTGGAGAGGCTTAGATACACTCTTCTTTATGTGCCTAATTTGGAGATCCTGGATTTAAGTGACAATCCCATTGAGGATGAAGGAATCAGGTTAGTTGAATATCCAATTTTCCCCATACATTTTCAATATAGCAAGCAAAAGTTTTGAAGCGTCAGTTGAATTTTGCAGGTGTTTGATCCCCTATTTTTTTGAGGCTCCAGAAAGATGCTCTCCATTGGTGGAGCTGAATTTAGAGGACTGTGAGCTTTCCTGTGATGGAGTGACTCAACTTCTAGACACACTTTCAGCCCTGCAAAGACCTTTAAAATCTCTGACGCTTGCAGATAATGGCCTTGGCAGGTTTGTTTGCCTAATGATTGCATTGAAGTTGCACTTCATTTTTTGTGCCTCTTTCTTGAGATGGATTGCCTTTGAGATTACTGTCCTTCAGCCCAGTTGCTGGAGCTTTGGGAACTTTTCTAGGCACATCTATTAGAGAACTTGACATTGAAGGCATTGGACTTGGGTCAGCTGGCTTTCAGGAACTACAAAAGGCAATTGTGGCAGATTTGAAGCTTGTCAAGCTAAACATAAGGTTTGAACTAATTTCTTGGTATCTTTTCCCCAGCTGGTGTTGCATTTTTGTCTAGGCAATTTATAAATTAGTTGCATTCCTGCAGCAAAAATCGTGGTGGGCTTGAAACTGCAAAATTTTTGTCCAAGCTCATGTCATCAGCCCCAGATATTGTTTCAGTTAATGCATCGTATAATCTTATGCCTACGGAATCCTTAACCATCATATGTTCTGCTCTAAAGGCTGCAAAAGGTATTTACCTCCAACAACCCTTTAACAGGTTCTTCTATGAGAAAAATAAAAGAATATTTTATTTGTAATGTAAGTGGCCCAAACTTCAAATCCTCAGCCAAGTTTTTTGGCAAGTTCAATTTGAGCATACTTTGAAAGTCATTCGGTACAAAAGGAAGTTATTATACTCTGGCATAACACAGATTGTCCTAGATAATTATGTATGATGGACACCTAGTGAATATTATGCTTCTTATTACTTAGGTAACCTGGAGCGTTTGGACTTGACTGGGAACACTTGGGACTGTCAACAAACTCATGCTTCCATGCTTGCAGAATTCCAACATAATGGATGGCCTATCTTGATTCTTCCATCTTCACGTCCCCCAGATGTTCCTTATGATGATGATCCATAAATGGCAAAATTTTCACATATTTGTCAGAAGCAGTTATGCAGCGTTACCAGCTAGAGTTGTCAGAATTGCTTGTGCAGCTGGATGCAGAGCGTCAGATCCTGGATTCAAACCCGGGTAATTAAAAGGATGGAAAAGCCAAGTAACGAATAGGGTAGGAAGGTGCTGTCATAAAATCAACAGCCTGTTGAGTAGTGGCAGTTGGCCAAGTGATTCTTACTATTATTTTATCTATTTATTTCTTTTTTTTAGCATTAGGGAGGAGAGAATTGATCATGGGTTTATTGCCTAGAAGAATATGCACTTACTATTAGACTATACCTCGGTACGTGATTCTTACTATTATTACATGTTGACTTCATATGAGCCTTCAGTTGTTGGTCTCACTTGGTTGTGACTCATGAGTTGTGCTTTCTGCAGGCTATTCAGTCTGTTAGGAAGACGTCACCGGTGTATATGGTTAGAATTTGCGTTGTTTGTCTGGGATCATAATTCAGTATTTGGATTTTCAAAATGTAAAAACATCTGCGCATATCATTCTTATTAACAATGCGCTTTTTGCCAAGCGGAATGGTAATTGAACTTTATTTGTTTGGGCCATGCATTACATGTTGATTTGGTTTTGAATTTACCTTTTCAATTATGTGCCATTAACCTATGTATTTTCCTTTATACGCGTTCTCTTATTGAAGCTACACTTAAATATTTAATTTGAATGAAAATTCATAAAATATTAGTTAATTTTTATGAATAAAGTTTGTTGTGTTAGCTTTACTCTGAATATTAATATAAATTGTGTGAGAGCTATCAAATGTCAATCATGCTCAAAAAAAAAAATAAAAAAAAATAAAAATAAAAATTATTGGAGCGATATAAATTTAAACCATGTGGATTTTGGGTTCTCTCTTTTGGGAAAAATCTTCAGACTTGGTTTTCAACTTAACACTAGAATGCTTTAATACCTTAATTAATGGGATTTGTACAGAGGGTAAAATTGTTGATGCTGTGGAACTGTTTGATGAGATAGTGGCAAAAGTGTATCAACTGATTCTTATACACTGGGATTATGAATGGTTTGTGTAAAATTTAAAAAACCGATGTGGCTTTTGTTTTGCTAAAAAGAATGGTTGAGAGAAGGTTGTGAGCTTGATCCTGTGATTATATGTCACAGCATTGATGTGACATACAGTGCCATCATTCACGGCCTTTGCAAGGATAGATTGCTTACTGAGGCATTGGACCTCTTATTGAAAATAAGGAGTGAAGGTATCTTGCCTTATGTTATGATGTATAACTCTTTAATTCATTGTCTCTGCAAGTCAGGTCGACCGATTAATGCTTTGACCCTTCTCTATGAAATTCGTGATCACATCCGATTTAATTACCTTTAATTTATTGAAGGCCTGGTTTCAAAGGCTGAAGGCGTAGTCAAATTGATGAATCAGAGGGGAATTAAGCCTGATGTTATGATCTACAATTCATTTATATATGGACATTGTCTATGCAACAAAACGTATTATGCTAGAACAGTTTTTTGCACTATGGTAAGCGAGGGTTGTACGCCTAATGTTATTCAGTCTTGATTGATTATTACTGTAAGAGAAAAATGATAGATGAGGAAAAGCGTCTTCTTGATGAAATGCTGCATAAAGGCTTAGTTCCTGGCGCTGCCACTTACAGATTCTTATACGTGGCTTGTGTAAAGCAAGGAGTCCTTGGGCTGCGTGTGAGTTTTTCAAGAACTTGTGGGATAGTGGCCATTCTCCAAACGGATAACCTGCTCAATTTCGATAGATGGCTTCTACAAAAATAAATGTCTTGATGTAGCATTGACCCTATTTGATGAAATGCAAAGGAACTTGCTGAAGCCTAATTGTACTGTTTACAGTTCCCTAATTGATGGAAGGTGCAAAGTCGGAAAGCTTAAAGATGCCAAGGATCTCTTTCCTGAACTTTCTGCCAAAGGGTTGCAGCCTTGTGTCTTCACATACACCATACTGATAAATGCACACTGTAAAGAAGGATTGCTAGATGAAGCGAATAAGATATTCAGGAAAATGGAAGAGAATGGCTGCTTACGAAATAGTTGCTCCTGTAATGTCATTATAGGAGGGCATCTCCGACATAATGATTCGTCCATGGCATCAAAACTTATTGAAGAAATGGTTGGTAAGGGGTTCTCTGCAGGTGACACCACCAGGTCTGGTAATGAATTTATTTTCGGAGAAAATGATGATCCTCTTCTGAAAAAGGTACTGAGTTGCTCTAAAAGCTCCCAAGGTGTAAGGTTGAAGTGAGATTTAGTATATAATACTTGTTTCACAGATGCAGGAGATTTTTGTTCGGTTCTAAGTTATATCATTGCAATCGGCCTCAACATGAGTATAACTACCACTAGTTAGTTGCTTTTACTTTATACAGAAACTTGTTTAGGATAAACACTCAACTACTCATACTTCTAAGTTGTACCTGTTAACATTGGTGATTCAATTTTAATGTGACACTGTTATGATAAATAGCAATTTTACCGAAGAGAAATGCAGTTAGTTCTTTTCTGTAAATCTTCATTTATTTCATTTTGAAATTTGAATTCTTTAGTGTAAAAATCTGCAATGTTAAATTCTTTTCTATATCAATCTGTTGAATGATAAATTTATTTCTTAGTCAAAAACCAAATGGCCGGACTTCACTCAAGAGTGTGATATATCTTTGCCATTCCCCCTTTCAGTGCCCTGCACTTGGAACTCAAATTCTGCAACATCTTTGAACTCAGTTAGCTTTCGAATTCATCTACGTATTTTATGATATGCATTGGTTCAACTTCTCCAAACCAGATAAATCCTTCAGAAGCTAATTCAGATTAATCTGCATATGAGGCCACTCATTAATTCTTAGAGTACATTTGGTAGAACGTAATGGAACGTAATGTAATACAATTAAATGAATTTCTAATATAAATTTATATTGGAAATTCATTTTATTACATGTCATTACATTTTATTACGATTTACTAAATGTACCCTTACAGTTTTTCTTTTTGCATTATCTTTGTTCTTTAATTTCTCTCTTGTTAGACTTGCTTCCATTTTAGATTCAATTTTGAAGCTTGAGAAATGGTGGAAGTTCCATCTTTAATATTTAAAAGAGCATTAAAAGAGAATTCCTTCGCGGTAACATTTTAGAAGCTTTGTAATTAATTGTTATGCTGAAATGGGAATGAATTTTAAGGGATTCTATTTCTTTTCCTTTTTTCTCAAATTACTGAATTCTTTACATTGTTGAATGTAGGAGATGATGCTGTTTTACCTGATATTTATGAGCTTCCATCCCATTTATTTAATATCTTGGAGACTAAATTTCCTTCTTTGGCTTTGCACAAGCAAGAAGCTCAAATGTAAGCTGCTGGTAACGCCTGTTTTTATAGTGTTGGTAACTGTGATTGAGTTTACTGCTATTGTATGGCTGAATTATAACGTGAAAGCTTGTAAATATTTGCTAACTGTTTAAATTTTGTTGTTGTTGTTGTTTCTGTTGCTGCTATTTTATTGATGTTTTCCAATTTGATTTTATTTCCACTTTCTCTTATTCTTTCAGACTGTTGTCTTTGAACAGGCCAAATGAGAACTGTTGTCTTTGATAGTTTCTATTCCCTCATTTGACAGATGGAATGGAGAGATGAAAAATTCAGGTATTACCCTTTTAGAGCGGTCAGAGTTGCTTGTGCAACTGGGATCACAATTCAATATTTTGATTTTCAAAATGCAAAAATTGCAGCCCTTATCATTCTTATTAACAATGCGCTTTTTGTCAAGCGGAATGGTAATATTGATTTGGTTTTTGATTTACCTATTCAATGATATGCCATGAGGCCTTGGGTTTTCTTTATATTCCTTTATGCTGCTCATTTGCCTCTTCTTGTTGTAAATCAATATGAATAAGTTCTTTTGATGTTTCATCTCATGTAATCAGATGACTATTTGGCATCTTATAAAAGGTAGATTTCATTGCCAGTATCAGACAGACAGACAGACAGAGACACATACAGTTGCTAGTTATGGTAAAGTTTCACTTTCAAAGTTCACTGCAAAATGCAGACACACTATCCTAAACTCTATTCCATGTACAAGTTGCCTAAGAAAATGAGAGTTCTTGCTCAAGAAACTGAATATCCCACACTCAATAGGTTTGTTGTTCCACCTTGCTTTCTCAATCATGAAATAGACTTTCCTTGTCCTTGGCATATTTTGTTCATTTTTTCTTGTAGGATAAAAATATATGAAATTGAAAAGCGGACTTACCCAGTGTACCAGAAGAATGATTTTCCATCCTCATTATGGAAATAAAAGATGATAACGACATCCCATCTTTGAGGTGATGGAAATGAAAATTTTTGGATGTATACAAATTTCAAATGATGGAGTGTGCATGAAGAATGTTGCTGAAACTAAGGCTAACCTATCTCATGATTGTGGTACTTCTCTAGTTTTCTGTTTGTTCATGTTTCAATGTTAAGTAACCTAGAGCAATTACTCACTTGCACAAACTCTCTGTTTACCTTACCAAAATGATTGGATTGTTTTTGGGATTTCTTTTTCATAATTCTTCAATTTTGAATTTTTTTTAATCAGTTAAAAAAAGAAAAGAAAAGAAAATATTGTCACTCCTGATATAAAGTTCGTCATTCGTGTTAATGAGTCATATTTGAACCGTATTAACTTATATTCATGATAAGAAAAGAATTAATATGAATATGATATAATTAATTTATTGAGTAAAAAATTTAAATACGAACACGATTTATTTAATTAATGAGTTATATGATACGATACAAATAATATGTTTAAAATTTTAAATTAATTAATTTTTTATTTTAATATTTAAAAGTATCAAATTTACTAAGTTAATTAGATATAAATTTAGAAATAAGATTAAAAGCATTCATATTTTATAAAATATAAATATATTGGATTAAATATATTTACAAAACATGACACATAGATATTAATATATTAACCGTATTATTTTTAGTGGGTCAACATGCGACATGATTATTTATATATCACAATTGGATTTATATGAAATAAATATAAATATGATAACTTCTTATTCAAACACACTAATTTTTTTATTTAATCAATCTCGTGTTATCGTGTTGTATCGTATTTGATATTGGCATTTTTATGGTAATATTTAGTTTTCAAAGTAAAATTGCCTTTTAGGGTTTGTTTTGTCCATCCCTTTTTATTGCTCCAACCTGTAAAGGCTCAATTGTTTATTCTTAAAATATGTTAGAAACCTATTCAATTAAATTTAAGAAAAGAATATACACTACTTATCTTGATGATACAAAAGCTAACATGTACTGCTTTTGCTTTTTATTTTTATTTTTTTTTTGTAATTAATTTTCTTCTGAAATATATACATATATTCATTCATTTATTTATTTCATTTCCTTGAGCTATGTCCAAAAAAGGTTGTTGGGTTGGCTTGGTCATGAAGTAAAGCCTTTTTTTTTTTTTTATTTAAATGTTTATGCTTTGTATCAATCATCCTCTTTTTAAGCTTATCTCCTCTCTAAACTATTCATTTAACTAACATTATATGATTAGCAGAGTGACCCTTGAACCAACTATCTTCTTATTGATTTCGGTTATAGCTTTCTTGTCATTTGTTAAAAATATATTAATCAGAGAAATTATTAAGTGCATATTATTATACGTAAAAATAACATAATATAAAATTTATTCAAATTTTATATAAAATTATAAAAAATAATCTCATTTATATAATGTGAAAAATCGGATCTCTATTAATTTTTTTTTTTTTCAGATGCATGCTTAATCAATTTCATAATGACTGAGTGTAACCGGCAAATGAAGAGAGCCTAGTAGCTAGAATTGGACATGTTTGGTGCTTGGTCATTGATCGAGAGATTTTGTAGCTACACATGCAAATATATATTGTATATTTTCATCTCCATGCCATCCATAGGCACAATGTTGGGTGCAGACCATGATTTTCATATCCGACTTAACCTTTAAATGATGAAAACAAGAAGTTATGGATTAAAAGTTGAACCGAGATTAAATTAGAATTTTAAAAGTATCGATATATAAGAATAACGCACATTATATGTTACGAATTATATTTGATCATTACTAATATGTAGAGGTAAGACATAGTTACATATTTTGAATAAACGTTACAATTCGTTACTTATTATGAATGTTTGTTATTGAGAAAATTGATATTATAGGTGATTTGACCTAGTTGGTGGACTAGTTCTCAATTTTTCCAATTAAATTGATCAAGCCGAGTCAGTTAACATAAGTGCAAATTGTAAAGTTAATTATTTAAAAATTAGAATCTTGTTGCAATTGAATAGGAATTAGTTATTGAAATTTACTCCACATCCTTAAGTGAACGAGTCTTCTGGATAAAGAAGCATGCACGCTGCCTTCTTTTTCTTTTCTATTATTTTCCTTCTAATTTGACTGCCACTCAAATTCAAGCTTACAATACTATCTAAATTCTTTTCTTTTAAATTTACAATCTTCAGTTTAAAAAGGACTATAGTACTAAAGCTCATTTATATAATTATACACTTTATATATATATCTCCACATTTTGAGATTTTTATAATATTGTAATGAGATTTTGTGAATCATACTTTTGAAGCACTTTATATGCCTTTATTTAGGTCTAGCAATGGTGATTGGATTATTGGTTTCTCCACATTATCGAGTCATTTTCATCAAGGGATGATTATAATTGGTCTGTATTGGGCAAGCAACCATGAGTGCAAATTGCTTTATTTGCGGACGTGGACAATGTGGCTTAAAATTAGCCAAGTTTTAATTGGACACACAAAAGACAAAATTCATCAAGGATATTGCTATTCATGGGCTAGTGATATATTCGAGTTGATTAATCATCCACTCGAAGTTTGGGACTCGTTTGACGAAGCACTAACTCGTCCTCATCCTTGTCCTCTTCTTCGTCCTAAAAAATTAGGACTCATTTGACGAAGCACTAGCTTGCCTTCGAGAATTCGTCTTTTGTCCTTATTATAGAAGTTTGTCCTCATTCTTGAAGGTCATTGAATGCATTAAGGTGAGAGTTGTCACATCAAACAGAATATATCGAGGATAAGTATACCCATGATGGTGCACAAAGCAGCTAAATACATACATGGTATTAGAAGAATGACATGAGAAAGGTGGCTTGTCCCATCAATTCAAACTTCATCTCTCCTTTCTATTACTAAGATACGAGCACTTATGGGCCTATCCATCTATTCATCGACCTACTGAAGCCACTATAAAAAGGCAAACTCACCAACTCCTACAAGGGAGAGGAACTCTAACAAGCCCACTTTCACTTACCACTCTCAAAGAACTAGGAAAGAAAGTTGTTCTCTGGCCTCCAAGTTCCTTCATGTTTTAAGCCTACTGACTTAGACATCGGAGGTTTTTCCCCAGGTCAGTCTTGAGAGGCCTTTGATCCTTTCTCTCTTTGTCTATAGGTTTTGATTCACATCCCTTATACAACAGACTCACCATATCTAGATTAAGGTATTTTTGGCCATGGGCTCTTCATCTCTAAAATCGACCCTTCATATCAAGGATGAGCCATATTTCCCATCATAATGGTGCTATTTGTGGGAATTCAGCATAAAAAGTCATGTATCTCTCTTTTTTCTGTCCAAAAATATCATATCCAATCACGAAATTCACTCACCAGCCTTTATATGTTCCATGCATTATCTCAAATTAAAGAAAGCTTGACGATCTCAACATGCATTAAGGATCCAAAACTCTTTTCCTCAAGTCTTCAATTGAAAAAATAAAAAATAAAAATAAGTCAACTAAGTTGTAAAAACAATTGCTTTAATTTACAACACATTTTCATGGAATTAGAGATATTTCAAGTGATCTTTGAGATTATCCATATCATCCCAAAATAAGTTCTTTATACTTCTCATGCTTCAAATTTACTTTTGCATTATCATTTACTAAAACAAGTAGCAAAAATAAAAAGAATTAGTAAGGTTAAGCAAAAATTTGAAAGGCACAAAAAACCTAGTAAGGCTAGGCAAAAGTCCGCGAGATAATTCTCCATAAGAGAGAAAAACACCTATTGAGACTAACCCAAAAGACAACAAAGCAACTCCCTACAAGAGGGAGAAAGACATAATAAGTGCAAGCAAAAGTCCATAAGGCATCAAAGACCTAGTGATAGGCGAAAGATCAAGATGCAAAAGACCTAGTGAATTCTAGGTGAAAGTTTGCAAGCTAAAATCTATAATGAGAGAGAAAGACCTAATTCGGCACTAAAGACCTAGTAAGATTAGGTGAAAGGCCAGAGACGTTAAACACCCTTATTTGGGGCAAATTTTAAAGTCCTTTGATGATGAAGCATATTTCATAAAGACATCAGAGCGAGGCATATTATTATTAACATGTTTCCTCAAGTCCTCTATTAGAGAAGCAAATTTCTAAAAGTCCTGTCTCAATGAGGCAAACTATTTAAAGACCTCTAGATGAAGTAGATTTCTAAGTCCTCTAGTGATGAGGCATGTTATATAAAAACCTTCAAACGAGGCCGATTTCTAATTCCTCTAATGATGAGGCACGTTGTACAAAGACATCTAGGCAAGACAAATTCAAAATTCATCAGTTGATGAGATATATTATCCGAAGACCTTTGTCAGCAAGGTGGATTTCTAAAG
Organism: Reutealis trisperma; assembly: GCA_947687605.1. Taxonomy (NCBI): domain Eukaryota; kingdom Viridiplantae; phylum Streptophyta; class Magnoliopsida; order Malpighiales; family Euphorbiaceae; genus Reutealis; species Reutealis trisperma. Next base: position 3,877,048 of record CANTUT010000050.1, read on the forward strand.
TCCTCTCTTGATAAGCTAGATTAGACGAAGACCTCCAAGCGAGGTAGATTTCCAAGTCCTCTATTGACGAGATAACCTATCTAAAAACCTTTATGAGCGGATAATTTCTAAAGTTTTCTATTTGGTGAGGGACACTATCCTCTATGTAAGGCTGATTTCTGAGACCTCTTAGTAAGGCATAATATTATGTACATCCTCCCTTAAGAAGGCATACCATTTGAAGACATTTAAAGAAGAACAATTTGAGTTGTTTAGAAGGTTTGAAGATTTAAAACTGTTTGGAAGATTTGAAGACTTGAAGCTATATGAAATCTATAAGTCTACATACCGTGCCATCGAAGATATGAAGTTAGTAGAAACCACGCTACAAAGACCACATCATGATATGGCAATCATACAACTCACCTTTTCATTAATATATATATATATATATATATATATATATATATATATATATATATATATATATATATATATATATATATATATATATATATATATATATACACAATGATATAACTTAAAGAATACATACATACATATATATATATATATACACAATGATATAACTTAAAGAATACATACATACATACATATATATATATATATATATATATATATATATATATATATATATATATATATATATATATATATATATATATATATATGTATGTATGTATTCTTTAAGTTATATCATTGAGTATTTAATACATACATATATATATATATATATATATATATATATATATATATATATACACAATGATATAACTTAAAGAATACATACATACATATATATATATATATATATATATATATATATATATATATATATATATATATATATATATATATATATATATATATATATATATATATATATATATATATATATATATATATATATATATATATATATATATATATATATATATATATATATGTATGTATGTATGTATTCTTTAAGTTATATCATTGAGTATTTAATTATATTATTATTTTTAAATATTAATTAATAATATATAAAACTTAACATAAATATTTATAGTATTTTATCAAAATATATAAATAATGATGCTTTAACATTAATAAAATTATAAAAATATAAATAGGGATCCCCATCCTTGCCCTGCATCCGCCCCGAACCCAATTAGCCTCGCCATGCCTTTGCCTCGACCATTCATGAGGTAGGGATAGAAATCTCAAATCCCGCCCTACCCTACTCCATTGCCATTCCTATAAGGCGTTTAGCTGCCTTTAAGACAAACTTTTCAGCTCGCATACTTATTCAAGCATCTAGCAATCTTGATATCCTCAACTCATTTCTCTAATATCGAGCTCTTCAGTTAGCTCATTTACATGTTGTATGGGTACATCTCATATTATTTGTCTAATCCTTATCTCACTCCTCGTTATGCTCATATCTAATTATGGAGTGAGGAGCCTCTGATTTGGCCTAAAATTAGCTGTCCTAATTGGGCCCAACAAGGATAAAGCCCATCTATGATACTGCCACTCATAGGTTGGTGATATGACCCTAGTTGGTAAATCAACACGTTTAAAGTTTGGGACTCATCTAGCGAAGCACTAGGTCGTCTTCGTCTTAAAAACTCATGACTCATTTGATGAAGCTAGCTTGCCTTTGGGGATTCATTTTTGTCCTTGTGATAGAAACTTATCCTTTTCCTCGTCCTCGAAGGTCGAATGCACTGAAACAAGAGCCATTATATCAGACAGAGCATGTTTAGGATAAGCACGCCTACGATGATAACTAATATATGCATGGAATTAGCAGATTGACACAAAGAAGATAGTTGGTTCCATCAATTTAGACTTTACCTCTCATTTCTACCACTAGGATACGACCACTTATGGACCTATCCACCTACTCATTGGACTACCAAAGTCATTATAAAAGGCAAGCTCACCAACTCCGACGAGGGGTAGGAACTTTGGTAAGCCCACTTTCACTTACGACTCCCAAAGAACCATGCAAGAGAGCCGTTCTCTGGCCTCCACATTCCTTCATATTTTAGGCTTACTAACTTAGGCATCAAAGATATATCCCTTAAGTCTCTAAGAGGCTTTAGATCCTTTTTCTCTTTGTCTATAAGCTTTGATTTACAACCCTCACACAATAGGCTCATCATATTTGAATCAAGGTAATTTTTTCCTATGGACTCTCCATCTTTGAAATGGATCTTGCATATCAAGAATGAGCTAGATTTTAATCCCATAAATGGATAATCAAGCCACAATTTATTGTTGTGTACTAGACTTATAATCAATGGAACTAGTCTCTAGTTATAATCAAGTAACAACAAATAAATATGGAAGGATGATAGTTTATTCCTTTTTAAAGGAAAAGAGTATCTGTGCCTTTGAATCATTAATAAAATATAGCAATGATAATTAATATTTGAGCTAACAGTTAAATAGTCAAGTGTAGACATTCAAAAGTACATAATTTTTTTTGTAAAAACAAAATAAAGTAATTAAAACAAAATATTATTAGTACTGTTTTATATATTAAAACAACTAAAAATCTATTTGATTGAGCAATTGTGATTAGTTGGCAGCTAGAAATTTTAGTTTTAGATGTTCGAATTATTAACTGCTAAGTTTTAAAATGTTATTTTAAATGTAATATTTACTTAATAATTCATATTAATAATTGAGAGCTCAAACGCTAAATGCTAACTCCCAATTGTTCAATCAAAATGAAAATTTTAATTCTAAGACCTAGATCCCTTTTTTTTTTTTTTTTTAGGAAAGTACACTGTTTCATATTTATTTTAAATGAGGTTGTAGTTTTTTGGTAGGATTTTAATACTTTGAGTTTAATGCCATTTAATATATTAATCTATTTAATATTGTTAAAATTGCCGACATGGAAATTAAAAGTATTATTTTTTCCTACATGAAGCCCACATGCATAAAAATTAAAAAGGGGAAAGTATACAAAAATATTATATGATATCATGCTCATTTTGAGGATTGTAGTTTTTTTTTTCCGTGATATTTTCATACCCTAAATTTAATGTCATTTGACATATTAGTGCTAATCCATTTTTTTTTTATATGTTAGAAGCAAAAAAATGTAGCATTTTTCCTTAGTTTTCCCAACTCCAAAATGTCAAAATTCTTAGGGTTATGTTTGGTTTATGAAATAGTCGAGAAATAAAATAACTATTTTATATAAAATAGTTATTTTAAACTTTGATTCAAATTTTAGACAACAATACTAATTTCATGGAATAGCAATTTCATAATTTTTATAGAATATATATTCCATAAAAAAATTAAAAAATTGATATTTTTATGCTATGAAATAGAGCATTTCCATTTTTATTTTTAAAAAATATTGGCAAGTTTAAATTCACTACTATTGCTTTATTTTTTTTTAGATTTTTATTTTTATTTTTTAAATTTTAAGTTAAATAAAAATTTTATTTATTATGCATTTAAATTATTTTTTAAATAAAATTTGGCAAAATTGTATTTAATTTATTATTATTAGTGAAATTAATTTATAAGGATATTATGGTCATTTATGTGAATAAAATAATTATTTTATATTATGAACTAAATTATGGAATTGAAATAATTATTCTATTTCTACCAGATTCTATTTCTCAAGAATAATTATTTTATTTTTTGTGTATTTTATTTCACGAACCAAATATAGTCTAGTAGTTTCAATTTTTTCTCATTTGTGAATCTTTGCCAATATTTTTTTTCTAAATCGCTCGCATGCACCCAAAATTTCTAAAGCATAGTAGCATTAAAATCATCAAATTGATTGATTTTGCTATAAATTTGAGTTTAAATTAATATATTTTTCTTCTCATAAATTTTTGCTATAACCGTGCATTTTATTTTTTTAAAATTTTTTTGTGTTATATGACAAATGGGTGCTAAGTTAAAAAAAAATATATTTTTTAATTTTCAAGTCAGCAATTTTAATGATTGGTACTAATGTATTAAAAGGTATTAAGTTCAAGGTAAGTGCCACAAAAAAAGAAAAAAAAAATCTTAGAGCATTTTAAAAAAAAGTGAAATCACAAGATATTTAGTGTACTTTCTCCTTTTCAATTTGTGGGTGCCACATATAAAAAATAATATTTTTTAATTTACACATTAACAATTTTGATAATATTAGATAGATGCTAATATGTCAAACGGTATTAAATTCAGAATATTAAAATATCATGAAAAAAATTAATCCCTACTTAAAATAAATGTGAAATCACGAGCTATTGTAGTATTCTCTCTCTCTTTTGCATCATAGTAAATCCTTCATGAAAAGATCAAGATAGGCATATATTAACTCTATTATAATTACATACTCGAAACAAAACCAATTTGTATACTATTTTCTACAATTGCATTCAATAACCCAATTCAGTAATATTTGTTACCATCTAATTGAGGATTAGGAGAAAGAAGGAGAATAAGCATTCAAGAAAGTGGAATTTGAGTTGTGTGGATGCAAGCAATGGGTGAAATTTGAAGTGTGAGCAGTAAGCACCCTATATAAAGGCCAGATTTTTTTTTAACCGATCGAAATATCCAACTACTACATTCAGTAGGTTTTAATATCAAATGATGATATCTTGTTCTTTAATTGTATAGATTTTGACCCAATTGTTTATTACAACTTTCATTGTGTGTATTTGTTAACAATTTTCATCTAGTTGTTTTTCCAACATGGTTCTTAGCAATAAAAAAGGGGATAAGTCATCCTTGTTTTGAAAGAATATTTGGAGGATTATTTTATGATGATAATAAGGTCCAATCATGTCCAAATCTAAATCCGTGATAAGATGGTCCACCACAACCCGACCAAAAACAATAACCAAACCGGGCTAACCCACCCACCCAACCAACCAACAACCAAATCGAGCCAACTCATTTTTTTCACTTTCTTTTTAACTGTACTGTAAAAACTAAAAAAAAAAAAAAAAGGTCACACAGTGGCATATCCCCGTAAATTAACCCCAAATTCGGTGGCAAAAGTTCCAATCCAACCACCCCCAGCTACAACAGTCTCGCGCATCATCTTCTCCGTCAATCTATAGTCACCATTACTCACTCTTCTCTCTCTCTCTCTCTGAACCAACGCTTTCTTCTCTCAATTTAAGATTTAGCGGCACTTCTCCGTTAAATCTCTCTCACACTTCTCTTCGCTTTTACTTAATTAGTGATTATATCTCTCTTAATCAATTAGAGATTATATCTCTCTTAATCCTAATTAAGCCACTTGCATTTCACTCTCTTTCCTCACTATCTTACCCAGTTGGTGTCAGATCTGAGCACTGCCGCACCAGATCCAATTCCAAAACGCTCTAATCACTGCCAATGGAGGAGGCGCTTGAACTAGCGCGTGCTAAGGACACGAAGGAGCGGATGGCCGGAGTTGAAAGACTTCACCAACTTCTAGAAGCTTCTAGGAAGAGTTTGAGTTCAGCGGAAACTACTTCGCTAGTCGATTGTTGTTTGGATCTTTTGAAAGATAATAATTTCAAAGTCTCTCAAGGTGCTTTACAGGCTTTAGCTTCTGCTGCTGTGTTATCTGGTGAGCATTTGAAATTGCATTTCAATGCTCTTGTTCCTGCTGTTGTTGAGCGGTTAGGTGATGCTAAACAGCCTGTTAGAGACGCTGCCAGGCGCCTTTTGCTCACTCTGATGGAGGTATTTATGTATTTAATAATTAATTGTTTTACTTGTTTCTTGAGTATTTGAAGGCTGACTGACTGACTGATACATTTTATTTTATTTTCTTTTAGGATTTTGAATTGTAAAAATTAAAATGCTGATGAATAATTACTAATTAGCTTGCAATTTGAATGAAAATATGCCTAATTAATTCCAATTGACTGAGTTTATTAAGTTGTGAATAATAAAACTATGATTCTCAGCTCTTGATATTTTGATAATGACACTGTGAGTGTAAATGGACTTAGATTAATATATATTCGTGTTTTAGGTTTCTTCACCAACAATCATTGTCGAGAGAGCTGGCTCTTATGCCTGGATGCACAAAAGCTGGAGAGTTCGAGAAGAATTTGCTAGGACTGTGACATCAGCAATTGGTCTTTTTGCGTCTACTGAGCTTCCTCTTCAGCGGGCTATTCTTCCTCCTGTATGATCAACATTGTTTCTGATGCATAACCAAATTTTTTGTATGATTAATTTATTGAGCAAGATGATTTGACTTTTTTTTTATTTATTTTCAGATTTTGAATATGTTGAATGACCCAAATCCTGGTGTTAGGGAAGCTGCTATATTGTGCATTGAGGTTAGTGACACTTTTAGCATCGTCGTTCCTGTATTATCTTAACTACACTAAGCATTGCTTTTGTTAGTTTGTGAGATGAAACTGTGGTCAGATTAATTATTAACTATTTATCTTTCAGGAGATGTATACCCAGGGAGGCACTCAATTCCGTGACGAGCTTCAGCGTCACCATCTTCCTATGTCCATGGTGAATATCTTACTAATAGTGTCCTCATTCCAATTTGTAGTTCTCTTTTTCATATTTAACTGGGCATGCTGACACTAGATTAGTGTGGCCTTGGTGTTTTGGTCTGCCATAGTATTAGATGAAAGTAGAATTGCATGAAAATCCATCTCTAGATCAATTATATTTGGCTATTGCTTCAAAAATAAAATAGTTTTATCTCTTTATTTTTTAATTTTTGTAGTACACTATATGAGTGCAGATGAAAGATATCAATGCTAGGCTAGAGAGGATTGAACCACAAATACGCCCCTCAGATGGACCTCCAGGTAATTTTGCAATTGTAGAGATGAAGCCTGTGAGCCTTAACCCCAAGAAAAGCAGTCCAAAGGCCAAGAGTTCCTCAAGGGAGATGTCTCTTTTTGGAGGTTAGCATCCTCTTATCTAGAATTTTGTGGATTTTAGTTTGTGAATGTGTGCCTGTGTGTATCTTATGGATAACTGTTCTTAACCATCTTTTATTATTATTTTCTTCAGTCTTCTTTGCCTCTTCTACCTCAAATCCTTGTTCAAATGTTTAGTGTATTTCATACCCCAAAAGATTGATTTGAACTTTGATATCGTGGAGTTAGTGATTGTTCTCTTTTTCTTTTACTTTTAGAAAGATGGAAAATCGTACTAAGAGTTTGAAAAAAAAAATTTGTAGATTTTTGTTTGCATGTTGCAAGAGCATTTTCTCATGTTGTGGCATGAAGTTATACTTGAGAAGTTATACTTGAGATATCTTTCACTTTTCTGTAGAAGTAAGCGAATCATGATAGTTTGTATTATCGGTGTTGATTTCAATAGCCATTCCAATTATGCAGGAGAAAGTGATACCACAGAGAAACCCATAGAGCCAATTAAGGTTTATTCTGAAAAGGAGTTAATTAGGGAAATTGAGAAGATTGCTTCAACCCTTGTTCCAGAAAAGGATTGGTCTATTCGGATAGCTGCCATGCAGAGAGTTGAAGGTCTTGTTTTAGGAGGTTTGTTTTTTCGTTCTCTTTCTCTGTCTATCCTTGTGCCTTTGTTCTCTCTCATTGTCAAACTATAATTTGCTTTAAAATTGATGATTGTTAATTTCATCCATGACTGCTGGGTAAACTCTGTTTATTTATTGTGGTTGGCAAAATGTTGAAGCAAAGTCCTGATAAAAACTAGTTGGTGAAATGAGGCTGATTAAAAATGAAAAAAAAAAAAAAAAAACATAAAAGAGCTACTAGGTGCCCTGAATATATAAACTGCAATGGAGGTGCTATCTGACAAAGTATTGGTCAATGGATGTCAAGCTTGGAAGTTTTAAAAAGGTGCAAATAAGGATGAGATCCTGGAATCAAATAATGGCTTTTTATATAATGTAATTTTTTTTTTCTTTTTGGTGGGCATTAGCCATCTGTTATAATTGAGATTATGAAAAAGAACTTGTAATGCCAGCAGCTAAAGTCCATTCCCCCCAGAAAAAAAAAAATATGCAATTGTTCCTATATTTTATGTTAGAAAAGATTGAAAGCTCTTATAACTTCCAGGATCTAATTTGATTGTGCTTGCCGGAAGCTAAAAACTAGCACATCAGATTACATTGAAGTGTTTTTTTTTTTTTTGGTTTAACTTGCCAAATGACGTCAACAATGGGAATTTTCTTTGTCTTAACTCTGAACTAGCTCATAGGATAAAATTTTTATTTATTTTTTTCTTTTTTTGGGTTTTCTTTGAAAAATGCAATTTAAACATTTACTATGTTTATACTCTCTCTCTTTCTCTCTCTCTCTCTTTGGGATGCATGGACTCAACTTGTTAGAGCAGGGGCATTCCTTTTGGCAGTTACATTGAAAGTTTAGATTTTTAATCACAGTTTACTTTGTTTTTGCTTTGAACTTAATTAATGGATAATGACTATAATTGTGACTACAAATTTTATTAGCATTTTTTGCTCATCTTTTGGTTATTTTTACAGACTTCTAGTGAAATGTATGCATTCAATGCATTCTGTAATTCTGAAAGAAAAATGGCACCACAATGTTTCATGATGTTCTTGACCATAACTGTAATTGCAGCTGCAGTTGTGATTAACTGGATTCATTGTAGTTATTGTTCATGACAATTGCTACTGATTTTTATCATGTGATGCATTACATAAGTTTATTTTTAATAGATCTGCCACTGGAATGATCATGATACTTAGTGGAGTGTTTCACAGGCAATGCTGGTTTTCTTACTGAACATTGCATATTATAAAATAGGTCACATGAGTTATCAAGGGTTGTGGGGCCGCTGGAAGATTGAAAATTCTGTATTTATTGACATGTAGGTATTTGGGGCTAAAATTGATGATTTGTGTGTTTGGTTTCTTTTAAGGTAGAGGTTTCAATAACATTGTCCCTGTAGCAAATATTTCGGTGTATGTGTAAAAGCTCTTGTTTTTTGGTCAACAGTTGCTTTTTTCTAGTACTTTTTTTTTTTTTCCTGAGCTTTAAATAAGGATGATTCACTACTGTGTACACTGTTTTTTCTGATATTTCTGTTACTTTGCATGTTGAGAGGAGTGTGGCGTGGGCCTTCTAAGTGCACTGAGAGATTGGTTAGCTATTTTTCTCAAGAAAGGAATGTTTACAATCTCTTCTTGTCAGGTGCTTCTGATTACCCATGTTTTCGGGGACTTTTGAAGCAACTTGTTGGCCCTCTAAGCACACAGTTATCTGATCGAAGGTCTAGCATAGTTAAGCAGGTAATTTAATTCTCTTTTGTTACTAGATGGTGATTCATAAGTTTTGTTCTTTTGAGGAGATCAGTCCATAATTGCTAATCTTTCTATGAGTTCTAGTTCTTAAGTTGTGAAACTCTGCCCGTGGCTCAAGACTGATTTTGCTTGATATTATGTCCAAATGCATTTTTTAAAATGGTATCTGGATTGTGAATACTTAACCTTGTTATTGATATCTCAAATTTTACTGTCATCTTTCTAGAAAACTTTTTACAGTGATATAATTCAGATTGGAGTTTTGGAAAAATCAATTTTTTTTGACTGTGGTATGGGGCTTAAAGAAATCTTGAGGGACTATTCATAAATTGTCTAATAGAGTAGCAAGAGCCAAATGACAAATTGACCTCCTCACATCCCTGCCTACACTATTCCATGGTGCAGCATAGTTGTCCTTTGTTGGCACATATGAGTTTTGGAGCTTTTCTTGTAGACTCAATTTGCTATCTTATAACCCTGTTTGCTAGCAACCATTTATGCTTTTGGCTCTCTTGATTCAATCTCTTGTTTGGTCCTAATATAGTCAACTTTGTATGCCTTTTTTAATAAATTTGTCACTCAAGGAAAAAGGCATATGGGATTTGTCCTTTGGCTTGAGACTGCTTAGATTTACACTTTATACTTCTGAAAATAAAGAAGTAGGTGGTCAAAAAACCTGCCAGTCCTGCCCTGCCTCTTGAAATAAAAAGGATCCTTTTGGCTGTTCTTCTACTTATGGTGGTTTGTGGCCTGTCTTCATAAAAAATTCCATTCTTCCTGATTTCCACTCAGCTGCTGTTATTCTTTTGTTTGGAGATATTCCTGCCAATCTGTTATTTACTGGTTATGTTATTGTTACTAGATGTTTGGAGGTTCACTTTTTTGCGATGATGTGTTGAGATTGATGGTAACTTAAGCAAACTTTGCGTGAGCACTGCTTCATGTGAAACCAACATTTTTTTTACTAACATTTTTTATTTTTCATTGGTTACATCTTAATGTGGTATAAGAGATGACTAGAAAAGACATTCTTAATGGAAAACCTCCCTCCCTGTAGAACCATACTTCAGGATGCTTTGTTAAAATAACTGCATGTACAATACAAAAGACATGTAGGCTCGAGAATAGTTGCTCTTATCTTTTGTGCTTGTAGCGGGGATTGTTTGGATGGGGCGTTTGAAAGGTTTTGGCTCCTGAAAACTTGGTATAATTAGTGATACCGACTCAATGGAACTTGTTTATTTTCTCAATGCCCTTTAGAAACCTGGGGCCAGTTCCAGCTATTTCTAAGTCAGTCGATTTTTCCTTTTTCAAGGCTTGCCATCTATTATGCTTTTTGTCAAAGGAACTCTTGGGAGATTTTGAGGCTTGTGCTGAGATGTTTATTCCTGTAAGTTTCTTCTTCTTCTTCTTACACTTAATAACAAACATATGATTATTTCATATTTAGTATACTAAAAATTCTGTTATTTTATGTTATGATAATCAGGTCCTTTTCAAGCTAGTTGTGATTACTGTACTTGTAATTGCAGAGTCTGCAGACAACTGCATAAAAACGGTAATGCTTCCCCCTCCCTCAGTTGCCACAATTGCCTTCAAGATGTGGTTCTCTGATTGCATCCTTTTCTGGTTTCAGATGTTACGAAACTGCAAAGTTGTCCGCGTGCTTCCTCGTATAGCTGATAGTGCAAAGAATGATCGTAGTGCAATACTTCGTGCAAGGTATGACTTAACTTTTTCCCTAGAAGTATTTCTTGTGATGTTAATATATCTAATTTAGTCATTTCTCTGCCTTTCTCCGATTGTACTGCAGATGTTGTGAATATGCGCTGTTGATACTAGAACATTGGCCTGATGCTCCAGAAATTCAGCGGTCGGCTGATCTTTATGAAGATCTGATAAGATGTTGTGTTGCAGATGCAATGAGCGAGGTATTTATGTTGGAATTCTGCAACTCTTTGGTATTTGTGGATAGATTCAGGTTTTGCTATGTTTGTTTACTTTTTCATGCAATTAATGTTGTGATTATTCTTACACTTATGCCTCTGGAATTGAATTCTGCATACTTGATACAAGTGTTTATGGCTGAGCTACTAACGAAACATCATTAAGAGCAGTTCAATATGCAGATTTAGTTTCAGGAGATGCCCAATAATGGGACTGTAGTCCCAAAATGTTGGGAAGCAAGAATGGCCAATGTGCTACAAGTTTTCTAATTTCTTGTTTGCAATTAGAAGCTGAAACATAAAATTGTGAGGGTGTAATACAAGTTACTTATAACGGCTTAATTTCATTATTTTCAGTGCCTAACTGTTGTAGTCATGAGGAGTGTAAGGTCCTGTTGGGGTTGTAGAGAAGGATTAGGAGTATTTCTTATTTCTTTTTTTCACAGAACATGGTTCATCTTGGAGATGGTGAAGGAAGGGATTTGGAGATGGCAGGAGATGTAGGATTGTATAGAAATATGCGTGAACCATGTAGTGTGGTTCTTGTATGCTTATGTGGAGCATTTATGATAGGGGACAAGTTATAATTTTCGGGGTACCGAGCTTTGCATTTATAGGTTGAAGCAACCATTTATATATTTCCTTTTGTTTCTTGGATGGCTTCCCAATTCTGGTTCAACATGTCTTGGATTTGTTTTGTTGGGTTCGTAATTTACTCTTACCTTTGCCTACATCGAGCATTGCTTGTTAATTTCTTGACTACTTGGTACAATTTATTTATTTATTTATTTTTTGTAATTCTTATTTATTAATGTTTGTTGCTGAATTTTCTTGGAGGGTAAAAAAATTCTACAACTTTTGAATGCTACTATTTCTGACAGCTAATTAAATGATTGGAAAACATAGATAATTGTTGGATTAAATTGTGAAAATGAAATCTGGAATAGTTTATAATCAGATTATGCCAATTAAGTGCTTTTGCCATTTTCATATAATTTCATTCAAAGAAACCCAGGATACTGAAGGTGTAGATCTTATGGTAGTTCTGAGATGCTGCTTATTGTTTTCTTCCCTTTTCTTTTCTGGATTCTAAAGTTTTTTGCCAGTAACCAAAGGGCTTTTAGTACATGTTCCTTGGTAGTTGATTATGTTGCCTGTTTGGTATTCCAGTGAGTAGTATTTGAAAAAAGAAAATAGACTCTGTTCAATTGAATCTTCTGTCATTTTACCATTCATCGATTCAACTGTCACAAATATTGAAAATTTTCCCAATTACAGTTCCAAAACCATCAAAAATTTTCTCAATTATTGTTCCTCCAGCCTTTTGTATTTTTTTAATATTGCCAAGGTTTGAAAACCTATGATGTATCCACCGAAACCTCTATCAGGGATTTTCTTTTCCTTTTTTTTTTTCGTGGCCATAACATCTGTGATCGGGTAATGTCTTCAAAGATACAAAAAATTTGCATAATGTATTTGGCTTAACAGGTACGAGCAACTGCGAGAATGTGCTATAGGATGTTTGCAAAAACGTGGCCAGAGCGTTCCCGTCGCTTATTTTCATCTTTTGATCCTGTTATTCAACGGGTATATTCTTTTCTTCATAGTGGATGTTATATGTCACATAGTTACTAGGATCACTTTTTCTTACTGTAATCATTTTCTGGTGCAGCTTATTAATGAAGAGGATGGGGGATTGCATAGGCGACATGCATCTCCTTCCATCCGAGATAGGAGTTCACAATTGTCATTTACCCCACAAGCATCTGCTCCATCGAATTTTGGAACTTCCGCAATAATTGCAATGGATAGAACTTCAAGCTTATCCTCTGGGACATCTCTTTCTTCTGGCCTGCTGTCTCAAGCAAAAACCCTTGGTAAAGGTACTGAACGTAGTCTGGAGAGTGTACTGCATGCAAGTAAACAGAAGGTCACTGCAATTGAAAGCATGCTTAGAGGTTTGGAAGTATCTGACAAACAGAATCCTTCAACTCTGCGCTCATCTAGTTTGGATCTAGGTATTGCATGGCTCTGCCTATGAAATTTTCTCCTTTCATCTGAGATAAATTTTTTATTTCCAATGATATGAATATTTTTAGTAGTGGTGTAAAACATCTGTAAAGATGACAATTAAGTTAAATCTTGAATCATTTTGTGAGCGGCTGAATTTGTCTCTTATTGCCCCTAGCGCAGGAGTTGACCCTCCATCATCTCGTGATCCACCATTCCCAGCAACTGTTCCTGCTTCTAACCATCTCACACATTCTTTAACTTTAGACTCAACCACTACTAGCATCAGCAAAGGCAGTAACCGCAATGGGGGCTTGGTTTTGTCTGATATTATCACTCAAATTCAAGCCTCCAAAGATTCTGCTAAATTATCTTATCAAAGTGGTGTCGCAACAGATTCTCTGCCAGCATTTTCATCATTCTCAGCTAAGAGGGCTTCTGAAAGACTCCAAGAAAGAGGCTCGATTGAAGAGAACAGTGACATTAGGGAGACTAGGCGATTTGCAAGTACACACATTGATAGGCAATACATAGATATGCCTTACAAAGATGCAAACGTCAGGGATTCTCAGAATACACACATTCCAAACTTCCAGAGGCCACTTTTGAGAAAGCATGTAGCTGGACGAATGTCTGCTGGGAGGAGGAGGAGTTTTGATGACAGCCAACTCTCCCTTGGGGAGATGTCAACTTATGTAGAGGGTCCCGCATCTCTCACTGATGCACTGAGTGAAGGACTCAGTTCAAATTCTGACTGGAATGCTAGGGTTGCTGCTTTCAATTATCTTCGGTCTTTGCTGCAACAAGGTCCTAAAGGTATTCAAGAAGTGGTCCAGAATTTTGAGAAGGTAATGAAGTTGTTTTTCCAGCACTTGGATGATCCCCACCATAAAGTTGCACAAGCAGCTCTTTCGACACTTGCAGATATTATTCCCTCTTGCCGAAAGCCTTTCGAGAGTTACATGGAGAGAATTTTACCCCATGTTTTTTCTAGGTTAATTGACCCCAAGGAACTAGTTAGACAACCTTGCTCGGCAACTCTTGAGATTGTCAGCAAAACTTATAGTGTTGATACTCTCTTACCTGCATTGCTGCGTTCACTAGATGAACAACGATCACCTAAGGCCAAATTGGCTGTTATGGAATTTGCCATCAGTTCTTTTAACAAGCATGCAATGAACTTCGAAGGTTCTAGTAATACAGGTATTCTAAAACTGTGGCTGGCTAAGTTGACTCCACTGGCCCATGATAAAAATACTAAGCTCAAGGAAGCAGCTATTACGTGCATTATATCAGTTTACTCCCACTATGATCCAGTAGCTGTTCTTAATTTTATTCTTAGTTTGTCAGTTGAAGAACAGAATTCCTTGAGAAGAGCTCTTAAACAGTACACTCCTCGCATTGAAGTGGACCTAATGAACTTTTTGCAGAGCAAGAAAGAGCGGCAGCGTTCCAAGTCCTCTTATGATCCATCTGATGTTGTTGGAACATCCTCAGAGGATGGATATATTAGTATGTCAAAGAAGAGTAGTTACTTTGGAAGATATTCTGCTGGTTCCATTGACAGTGATGGTGGTAGGAAGTGGAGTTCTACCCAGGAATCAACCCTTATCACTGGAAGTGTCGGCCCAGCTGCTTCTGATGAAACTCAGGAAAACTTGTATCAGAATTTTGAGAATAATTCTAGTGTTGATGTTCATAGTTCAAAAACTAGGGATTTGACCTACACAGTCAATTCTACCACACAGAATATGGGATCTCGGGCTGGTCGTCTTGAAAATGTGGACAGAAACTTAAATTTGGATAGTTTGTCTACTCCACGTTTGGACATTAATGGGCTAATGAATTCTGAAGCGTTGGTGGATGCTGAAGGCTTTGGACGTGACAATGATGCCTTGCTTGACTTTGACCTTGATCATCACAAGCCTGCAGCTGTAAAGATTAACTCTTTACCAGATTCAGGTCCTAGCATTCCCCAAATTCTTCACCTGGTAAGATCTATAACCTCAATGGTTTCTTTGTTGTAATTAATTTTCTATTGAGTAGTTTGAAGAAATTTTATGTAGACAAAATTGTTATATTCCTATATAAAGAAATGGATGTTTTGCAATTTGTGAAGATCTACCACCTTCTTTTTTGTAGATTTGCAATGGCAATGATGAAAGTCCTACATCGAGTAAGCGTGGTGCACTTCAGCAGTTAATTGAAGCATCTATGGCCAACGATCACTCTGTTTGGTCGAAAGTACATTCATTTTATCCCTCTCTTTCCGGTCGCCCGCTTTTTTTTCTTGTTATTACTACTTTATCAAAATGTCCTAATCAGTCGTAATTGAGCAACTATATTGTGGAATTTTGCATCCTTTGTTGTGATCTCCGTAAAGCATGGTGCAATATTCTGAATGAATTGTATTATTTAGCAATTTTTTGTCATTTAGCATTAGTAGTGATGCCGGAGAATCCACACACAATACAGCTTAATTAAGAGTTCCCTGCATGTAAACTCTGCCAAGACACCGTATCTACTGTTCATGAAATGCAATGTATTATGCAAGCCTTCTTGGTTGTTGATGCTTTATGATATTAAGTAAGAGGTATGATTTTGGATAATTATAATTAAGGGCTATGATTATAAATACTAGGATTTCACAGTTTTGTATCTTGAAAGAAGAGGCTACAGCAAGGTTATTAATACTGGAATAATTAAGGGCCTTTGAAACTTGCCTGTTCTTTACTATTCGCAGTTCTTTTCCTTTCCTTACCCCCAAGAAGCATTAGTTTCAAAAGAATCTAATTAAATAAATACTTTTCTGTGCTGCCAACTGCATCAAACTACTTTGTGGTGCCACTGATCAATCCGTGGGATCTTCAATTTGTGTGATACAGTATTTACTTTTTTTTTTTTTACTCCTTGGAGAATTTGTTTCCCATTTGAGCATTGAATAAAGCCTTTTTATTTTCTTTCCACTGGATTATGGTTACTATTTGATGTTTTCTTTTGCACCCAGCTTTATTCTAATGTCAAGTCCATCATTTGCAGTACTTCAATCAAATTTTGACAGCTGTGCTTGAGGTGTTGGATGACAGTGAGTCCTCAATCCGGGAACTCGCCCTTTCATTGGTTGTTGAAATGCTCAAAAACCAGGTGTGGTTTTTTAGTTTTATTTTATTTTATTTTTTTGGCTAAATTTTTTTCATTGTATGGTTAATAATAATTGCTAACCTCCTTTTTGTTATTTTTGCTTGCCATGTTTACAGAAAGATGCGATAGAAGATTCCATTGAGATTGTGATTGAGAAGCTTCTTCATGTTACAAAGGATGTTGTTCCAAAAGTAATTTTTTTTAAACTGATTTCTTACTCTTATTTTTGCTTTGCTTTCTCTAACTCTTATTTTTGCTTTGCTTTCCTGTCTCAATCTTTTCTGTGCCATATTCAGGTGTCTAATGAAGCTGAACACTGCTTGAGCATTGTTTTGTCTCAGTATGATCCATTCAGATGTTTGAGTGTAAGTGTTTCTGAAACTGTGGTGTTTCTAGTGTGATGACACATTTGTAGCATATCTCAAAAGAATTTTTTGGCTTTACTCCTTATGGTAAGCAAGTACTTTAAACTTTTTATAGCTATGTAATCCAGTGAATTACTGATATTGCAGGTTGTTGTCCCTTTATTGGTTACTGAAGATGAGAAAACTCTTGTTACGTGCATAAACTGTTTGACAAAGGTATTTTCCTTGAACCCATCAACTGAAGTTGGAATTACTATTTTTCAACATTGTTTACTATTTTCTGGCATTTGTAATGTAATGCTGCATAGTATATCCATTAAAGCCCTTTGGTTTCCTCTTCAGCTTGTGGGCCGGCTCTCACAGGAGGAACTAATGACTCAGTTACCATCATTTTTGCCTGCTCTTTTTGAAGCTTTTGGAAACCAGAGCGCTGATGTTCGCAAGGTAATTGGAAGTTATTTTCATTTAGATGTAATAAGTCATCTTTCTTACTCTATAAATGCATTACCAGTAAGATATATCAGAATGTCTGGTTAATCAATTATCATGGCACCTCTCTAAAATCTGCTACTTCATTCTCCAAATTATTTATTTTGGGTGGTACAGACTGTTGTGTTCTGCCTGGTGGATATCTATATCATGCTTGGGAAAGCATTTTTGCCATACTTGGAAGGGCTTAACAGCACACAATTGCGGCTGGTTACCATTTATGCTAATCGGATATCACAAGCCAGAACAGGTACCGCAATAGATGCTAGCCATGATTAGTTTGGTTTGTGCGGGATGGTTTTGGATTGTCGGCTTATTCATTGTTGTGTATGCTGTATATTTGTGTGAATGCATTGTGAGAGTGGTTCTTTTTGTCCTGTGTCTTCTCTTTCTAGATATTTATTTCCTCCTTTTTGTTATTATTATTATTTTTTAATTTTATAACCCTTGTGTTTGCCATTGTTTGGTTGTGGAGGGAAGAGTGCTTTTAGTGGGAAACAGAGATTATTTTGTAATATTTTGCAAATATTGTAATCAATATTTCGAAAACAGTCTTAGTAATATGGAAGAAAGAAATGTTCTTTTTCCCCTTTGGGAAACAATTTGTATTACGTATTATGTCAGTGGAATCTGTATTCATGCCAGCTACAATTTTTTACGGAGGATTTTTATTTTTCTTTTCAAGGGTGAGAACTACGCTAGTCTAAAACGAAGATAAAAGTTAATATTATAAAATCGATATACCTATTGAAATTTGTCATTCCCTTTTGAGTTACAATTTTACAGTCGTTCAATCTCTAACTAAATTCATATATTCTTATGGAAATTGGCGGCAAGGTTTATGCTGAATTAGTAATTTAAATCTTGGTAATCAGATAGGAATCTTGAATTAATGTAAGGGATTATACATCTATATTTGTCTCGAGGCGTGCGTTTGGGGTTGCAAGGGGTAAAAAAAAAAATGCTTTTAAATTTTTTTATTTAATTGATTGGTTTTTATTATTTTTTATAAACTGTTTTTTTTTTTTAAATTTGCTTTTGAGAAAAATATAAATTTATTGGATTCTAAAAGCAATTTTAAAATATAGTTTTAAAAAAATTATAAAATTTTTTTGTTGGAATGTGATTTTTAAAAACTCAATTTCAAATAAATCCTAAGACATTTATTTCAAAAAAGAAAACTGAGGGAATAAATATAATTACAGATGTCATTTTCTTTAACCGGACCAACCGGTCTGTTCTCCAGTTTTAAAAGTGGAAACTGAAACTGCCCAGAAAAGAAATCAATTCGACCCCAGATTTTAAAAACATAAAGGCGAGCCCAGAATTGAGCCTAGTAGAAATCTTAAAATGTCAAAAGTAAGAGTCCAAAGTTTTCATTTATCAAACCAAATGTTAACTTTAACAAAATCAGTCCTATTCCCCAGAAAAAGAAAAAAGCTGCAGTATTACGAAAACGAACCAAAAGTTTAATTCACAGTAGATACAAATTGTTTCTACAGTTTAAATAGTCGTATGGTTATATCATAATCCTCATAAAATATACAGTTTAAAATTAAATAGCTAAATAGAAATGGCAAAAACTGCTACTGAAAAGTGAAAGGTGTTTGCAGCAGCTACTCCACAAGATATGACAGAAGAGTTTACTTCTGTCAAAATAGAAAAATTGCAACATAGATTAACTAAAAACCAGAAGGTAAACCTAATAAACAATGTTTGCTTTCATATTGCAAACTTATCTAGAATGGTAAAAATTTTATTGAGTGATGCCAGACTTGTTATCTATGTGCTTGATATGAAAAAGAACAACAATGGAAAAGAAATGAAACCTCGTGTAATGATCACGTGATGATCGTTAGAGTTTTCATTTGCATGTAATTTAATGATGTGGATATAGAAAATCCAAGACATTACTGAAAGATGGAAAAAAAAAATCTAGCTATTACTTCACCATAGTCACTTTACCGGCGCGAATCTCGCTTCTATGATCTTCCTATTGGCATTTCCTGCACATTTGCCCTCTGAAATTAATTCTGAAGTAGATTATTTAGTCTTTCTGTGTCTATATAAAGCCTATGCGCAGGCATTTCCATTGTTATCAATATCATTGGTAAGTCTTAATGCAAATCATGTTTTTTTTTATTTCCATAATTATCATGGATTAATCGTATGATTTTGTTTCTGCAAAGTGCTTACTTCTCATTTTTTTAGAGCTCTTATTTTATTCAATGACAGCGAAAAATGATTGATCTCACAATGGCATTAACACTAAACTTGTTTATTTCATACAATCTGTTCATGTTTGTTGCTCAATCATTATTATCACGGAGCAAGAGCCTAGACAGAACTGCAGATAAGATTGTGTTTTCGAGAATTTATTATTGTTGCTCTTTCGTACTGCAATCTCTAGTCTTGACAGGATTTGCAGATAAAACTTGTGAACTTTACAAGGTTCTAGTTTACGTCAGCTATTGAAGTTTCAGCTAACTCTGAAATTGGCAAAAAATCTTTAATATAGGAAATTTATAGCATCAGTTCTTTTTTACTTTTTCCTCCCTTAGTAGAACATGTCTATCAGAACTTTATTTACTCGATATTTTGGCAGGCACTTGCCAATAAAACTGTTTTGAACTATATTACTTAGTGTCAACACCACTGCTACCGAAATGTCGAAGCTTTTTTTCTTTCCTGTCATAATTATGCACTCGTGATTTTCAGCTTGGAGAAACAATGGCACCTGTAGCTCCCCCTACAGCTCCCCCTGATAGGCAATTCAGACGTGGAGGACCCTCGAGAAATCGTAGGTTGTCAATGCGTTTCCGAGATCCATTGGGTTATCCAAATTTGAGCAATGATCTTGAAGCTGCAAGGTCAAGGAACAGGTTGACTGCACTTGTCGTTGATGGGCACAGGTATTGCAGGAGGCTGCAGAAGGGAATACTTCAATACCATGGTATTTATGCTCAAGCTGTTAACAATGGCCAGGCTGCAATAGACCTGCTTGCTTCAGGCAACTCTTTTAACCTCATTATCATTGACATTATGCTTCCTGTCCTCAATGGAATTGAGGTAATAAATTTTTTAAAGCAAACAATCTCATTATTGAAAATATCCTTGTCATTGCCAATTGAATCGAGTATCTAATGCTTTTTTTTTTTTCCTTTTTCATTGTTGCTGTGTAATTTTTTTTTTTTTTAATGATTTATATAATAGACGACTAGACGGATTCGTGCTATGGGCATTCATTCGAAGATTGTAGGCATAACTGCTGGCTGGCTTGAAAGGGATAGGATAGCATTTCTTGATGCTGGAGCTGATGATTTCATTGAAAAGCCCTTGACTCCTGCCATGGTCGCGCCACTCCTGATGGAGTTTTATGCCCAGCACTGAAGCATCATAGGCCTTATGGAGGACTATCTGTTGCATATGCAAGTCAATAAAAATCCTACCTATTATTTTTCAAATAGAAAAGAAATCATTTTCTTTTCCCCCTTGTGTTTGTTTTGATATGAAGTCTTCTATATTTCGGTTAAATATAATCGAGTCCATGATACTAGTAACAGTATCAGTATCAGGAATGTCATAAGTGAAAACCATCAGGTCCTCTCTTTTGAGGCTTAAATGCTTTTATCTTCTGTTTTCAACCTTGTTCAAGCTCATTTAAATAAATAAAAAAAAAAAAAAAGGAAAAATCTTTACGCTACGAAAGAATTAAACGATTAAAAAGACAAGAATAATTGTAATTTGTAAACTTAAAACAGTTATGTTTCACTTCTATTAGTTCATTCACGAATTATTCCATTTAAATAATTTTATGTTGAAAAATAAATAAAGATATTAATTTGCTTCATTGTTTTCCACTTATTATAAGAAATCAAATTAATCCCACTTTATTTATTTAAAAGAAAAGGCTATCAATGAGTTTTGCCTTGGTAATACTGAAATTCGGTAATATTGAAATTGTTTCTAAAACTATGAGGTCATAAGTTCGAATAATCTAATTAATTAACCACAAAATTTGATAAGAAACCAGCAGGTATATACGCATATATATAGATACATGGTCAAGGATTAAAGTAGAAGCTAGCTTGCTGGTAAGTTTTAGTCATATGGGTTACGTTGCTGACCAACCAACCAAAAATTTCAATCTTTATCTGTTGAGAATGTTCAAGTTAAAGCATGCCTGTCCAAAACCTGAAAGATAGGTGAATGAGACCTCTGTTGGTGGGTTACGGCAATTCCCATATGCAAATCAAATCTTTTTTATCTGATTTGGGTATTAGGGTATCATAGTCAGTCAAACATCTAACAATGTTTGATTGCTTCTTTTGAATGGTTTTGATCTTTGCTTTGATGCCCACAACCACAATCTGTAAATCCTTTTTAATCAGATAAAACTAATTATCAGAAATATTTATTTGTGTTGCATTCATCACAAGATCTATTTTCCTTTTTATCACAAATGGTCTCATTTACGTTAAAGTTATAAGAATGATGAAAAATTTTAAAAATCATTTATACGTAACGATTATTATATACTTCTCGATTCAATCAAAGACAAACTATCCATACGTGTATTGAAATTATAAGATTTATTAGACTTAATATTAAAATTATTTAATGCAAAATCCAATTGGCTTTTGTATTGAATGTTTGATTTTGTTCTTAAACATTTATTATATGTAGAAGCAAAAGAGATTTGAGAATGGGATCATTAAGTAGCAGAAAAGATATTTAATATAATTTATAGAGATTTTTATTCAAACTATAATCAAAAAGCAGATCTAACATGCTAGATTATGAGATTGTTACAATGGATCAATAAAAGGCAATAGATTTAGGTATGAGATTTTTTCTAAATTAGTAAAAGTCAATAGAGATTTCCTCATCAAATTATAGTATGAATTAACAAATAGAAAATTTGTTTAAAAAAAAAATCAATAATAATTAAGGTCCTTTTCATTGAAAAAGAAAAGAAAGAAAGGTTAGGCTATTTTACAAGTAATGATAATAACCACAAGAAAAAAAAAACTGGGAACAAAAAAGAACAAATTAAAAGAGAAAAAAAAAAAATCAAAGCACACGCAGCCGTTAAAGTGCAAAATTATCCTTTTCTCGGGAAAAAATTCAAAGATTCCATGGAAACTTGTTGTTGATGGCAATCCTCAAATATGGAAAAAAATCACATCTTATAGATCTTGTGAATTTTAACACAATCCCAATTGATTTCACTTTTGATATCTGATCACAATTATTGGCTTTACTCTGATAATGTTTTTAAAGACTAGAATTTTGTTTCTTTCTCTCTCAGAATTTCTTCTATCTGCTCATCAAACTCATTTTCTTTGTCAATATTCTGGTTAGTATGTATATTCTTTCATATAGTCTTTAATTCTTTATTTTAATTATTATAAGTTTTCTTGGATTCTTTATTGAGAGATGATGAATGCACTTGGTTACTATGTCATATTCATCAGAAAAAAATATCAATTTGACTAGAAAAAGATGTTCAAAAGCTTTTAATTTTATCATTTACCAACTAAATGAAGTAACTAATTACCAATTCTTGATGATTTTTCTTGATTAATTATTAATTATTCTTGTTCTTGGATTATGTGGTGGTGGGGCAGAAGGAGAAGAAGAAGAAGAATAAGAAGAAGAAGTGCTGCTTATATATTTAGTTGATGATGGAATTTGAAGGTGGTGTTGCAAAGAATAAGAAGATGATGATGAGAAACACAATGGTAATAAATGGTTCGAGAAAAAATATAACTGCTCTTGTAGTAGATGATGACACCATCAATCGAACAATTCATCGCAAGCTTTTGCAAAATCTTGGCATTGAAAATCAAGAAGTTAGCAATGGCAAAGAAGCTATTGATATTCATTGTTCTGGCACATTTTTTGACCTTATTCTTATGGACATGGATATGCCTATAATGAATGGAATTGAGGTACATTTTCTTCTTCTTCTGTTTTTCCCCTTTCATTTCGATATTCCAAAGAAAACTCGAGTTTAAACCCTAAATTCTATTGAAATTCATATATATAATTTTTTTTGTTTTTCTAATGTTTATTATTTCACTTCGTTAGGCGACCAAGCGACTTAGAGCCATGGGCATTCGTAGCACCATTGCTGGTGTATCGACACGATCAATGGAAGAACAAGTTCAAGAATTCATACAAGCCGGTTTGGATGATTATCAAGAGAAGCCTTTGACTAGTGCTAAGCTTATTTCTATTCTCCATAAGATCAATCACAATGGTTCTGTAATTTCATAGATTAATTAGGACATATAAAGAAATTTAATTTTAACTCTTATTTTTTTTTTTTAAATTTTGTGTTTAGTTTTCTCCTTATAATTTCTTGATTACCATGTATTACTAATCAAATATGCAATATATGGTAAAGTTTCTTTAAATTTTAATGAGTGTACTTTCTTTTATTAGTTGAGTTGTTGGGATTAAGATGTTCATTTCACAAGTATTTACTCGCTTTAATACTTCACCGATTAAGGATCATTGAGAGCTACCTTACTATTTTAAAATAGGATATTTTTGTAATAGATCTTAATAGGAGATACAGTTATAGATTAAATATATCACACTTAATTTAAAAATTTTAAGATAATGAATTTATGAGTTTTTTCCATTTATATATCCGTTTTTAATTCTTTCTATTTTTAATGTGAGAATTCACATACTTAAAATCTTAATAAAAATTTTAATTAAAATTTAAACCCGTAATTTTATAATTTTCTTTCGTTAAATCAAAAATATTTTTAGGTTAATTTAAGTACATCTTCATAATTTTGAATGTGACTTTCATATCTCATTAATTAAAAGTTTACCTTCATTAATAAATTATGAGTGCATTTATTACAAGGTGAAGAAGTCAAAAAAAAAAAAAAAAAAAAGAAAAATATAAGAAAGAGATTTATAAGAATATTCATATTATAAAATTTCCTTGAGTTGCCTTAAGTTCAGTTGTAAGGTACTTCGTAAAAAATGAAAAAGGGTGTAGCGGACGAAGAGGTAGGCTTAAGTCTTGTCATAGCCCTCATCAAGTCTCAAGCAAGTCTAAAGGTATTCTAGCATAGTAGCATTCCATTTGCTTTTTTTGAAGCTTTCATATGTGTCGTTGTAGATTAAAAGCAGTTTATATGTGTTCTTTGTCTCCCATCACATGAATCTTAATCATTATTTTAGGATTGCAGTATAAGATTTTTATTTTTATTTTAGTATTGAGTGAGAGGAATTCGAAATTGATCATTAGAATATTTCAACATTGTTTATATTTTTAGAAAAAAAAAAAAAACATATGGATCGTACGGAAATTGAATTGAAATTATGTATTTACTTTTCATAGTAAGCTATTAATTTATATAATGTTGAATTATATAAATAAATAAAGTTAGATTATGGATTCATAAAATGATGAATATGTTTTATTTTATCATACCATTTTTTTTAGAATGACAAGAAGAAAATTCGTATATGCACTTTTTATTAATTATTAGATTATGTAATATTTTAAAAATTATATTAGACTGATTAGTTCAAATAGTTAAATTGCTTTTTATTAATTATTAGATTATGTAATATTTTAAAAATTATATTAGACTTACTAGTTCAAATAGTTAAATTGAGAATCATTGACTAGTTTAGTTCAGTTTAATTTGAAAACCGAATATCCGATTCAACCATTCTTTTACTTGTTTTTGATCGATTTTAACCAATTTTGATTGATTTTAACCAGTTAAATATTTATCAATGGAAACTAATCAAAAAATTAGAGAGAGAGAGAGAGAGAATAAGAGAATTTTATTTAAACCGCAAATCGATGGTCTAATTGATTCGATCATCAGTTCAGTTTTTAAAACACTGAGATTATGTTTTGATATGCTATTTTTTATCTCTACATTGACTGAATTTAATGTAGTTAATTTTAATTAGATATGATTACTTTGTAAATCTCAATTCCAATTTAACTAAACTTAAATTAATATGATTAATTGAGATTTCAAATCTTTTATGAAATTATTTGAATTAGACCAAATAAATCCAGAGATAAATATAATTTTGGTATAAGAAAACAATTTAAGAATTTAAATTTTCACATCGATTTTCCTCAAAAAATAATTAGATAAACCCTAATTCTGGAAGTTAAAAGAAAAATAGATAGAACTCTTAAAATTTGAAATTTCAACCTTCTTAAGTAAATTTATAATAAGAAAATTCAAGTTGAAATTCTCCTAAGATCCCTCTTTCACCTGTAGTCTTAAGATGTGTTTGAAATTGTGTTAGCAGTTACAAAAAGCTTTATAATTTTTTTATTTTTATTGATTGATTTCTATTATTTTTTACAAACTACTTTTTTAAACATATTTCTTGAAAAAAATATTAATTTATTTGCTTAAAAGCAGTTGTTAAAAAAAATATAAAATTTTTTATTAAAAAATATTTTTTTTAAATAAAATACCAAACGAGCCTTAGAGCTCTTTAGGTGACACGAAAATAGAAAAGCACAAAAAATGGAACTCACACGGTGCCGAATCGAGGCCATAATATCAATTTACCTGCTAAAAAACAGTTTTTAAAAAAAATATAAAAATTTTTGTTAAAAAATATTTTTATCAAATGCAATACTAAAAGGGTTTAGGCGACACGAAAATAAGAAAGGCCAAAAATGGAACTCAAAAGGTGCCGAATCGAGGCCATGAAGCCCAGTAGTAATGAATAAAAAGCCCTCAAGCAAACTACGACTTCAGCCCAAAATCTAACGGACCAAAGATTCTAAACACAGATTCCATGTATTCAACTTTGATGCCTTAGCGCCCACACAAAACCCTAAACCCTAACTCAAACTCATTCTTCTAGAACCTCCTGTTCTCTCTTCTTTGTTCTCTCTCTCTCTCTGTCTCTCTGCCTTGTGACTCAACAGCCATGTATCGGTTTGTTTCTGGCCTCGCCTCCAAAGCCAGGTGACTAGCTTTATAGCAAAAGAGCATTTTTTTATTGTTTTAAAATCTGGGTCTTTCTCATTTTCCAGTAATTTGTTGGCCTTTCATTTGTCTAGGTTGGCTAAGAATGGTACCCACCAGGTATTTTTATATAATCTAATTGTGTTTCATTGTCTATTGGACTATTTTCTTTTGTAAATTGAATGTGATTTCTATTTTGGGTGGCGGGGTTAGTTTGGTAGTAGATTAGCTTGGAGCAGAAATTATGCTGCTAAAGACATTAAATTTGGCGTCGAAGCTCGCGCTTTGATGCTTAAAGGTGTTGAGGATCTTGCTGATGCTGTTAAAGTGACTATGGGGCCTAAAGTGAGTACTTTTATCTTAATTTTTGTTGATTTTCTGGTTTGAATTTTCTTGATTGTATTTAATATGATGACTTTCTTTCTCCTCTCCATTCTGTTAGAAACATTCACAATTCGGCAATTGGGGTTTGTAATTTTTTGGGTCTCCGGGGAAGAAAGTGGACTTACCCTTTCCCCATTTCTAACTTCTCCACAGGGCCGCAATGTAGTGTTGGAGCAAAGTTGGGGAGCCCCTAAAGTGACTAAAGATGGTGTTACTGTAGCTAAGAGCATTGAATTCCAAGACAGGGTGAAGAACATTGGTGCTAGCCTTGTAAAGCAGGTTGCCAATGCTACAAATGACGTGGCTGGCGATGGTGAGGATTTTGTATATTAAATTGTAACTTATTGTATTTCTCTAGTCAATATTGAGGCAACTGGTTGGTGCATTCATTTAATTCTTTTCAGCAATGATATGTGCACACGAGTAAATTGATGTATAGTTACTGACATGAAATTTTCTTATATATGTTTGCAGGCACCACATGTGCAACAGTCCTCACACAGGCTATATTTGTTGAAGGATGCAAGTCTGTGGCAGCTGGAATGAATGCCATGGACCTAAGACGTGGGATTTCAATGGCAGTTGATGCTGTTCTGACAAACTTGAAGAGCAGAGCAAGGATGATCAGCACATCTGAAGAAATAGCACAGGTTGGCATTACTGTATTTGATTCTGTTACATGGTTTGGAAGTGCGAGATAAACTTGTAGGAAAAAAAAAAAAAAAAAAAGGAAAGTGGACATGGATTGATGTTCTAATAATAGTCAGAATTTGGAGGAATAAAATGTATGTATATTGAATTTAACTAACTGTGCTACTGATATGGTATTTCTGAAAGGTTGGAACAATATCAGCAAATGGAGAAAGAGAGATTGGTGAGCTGATAGCCAAGGCAATGGAGAAAGTTGGCAAAGAGGGTGTCATTACCATCTCTGTAAGATGCTTTTGGACTTCTTCCATTTTCCCCTATTTTCATTCTTGGATGCTTATATTATTAGAAACATTTAGTTGCTCTGATGAAAGTTACCTGGCAACCTCTGTGCTCTTTATTTTGTGGACCTTTAAACTGAACACTTGGAATTTATGTTGTTTGGCTTCTGCACCTTCTTTGCTCTCAGCTTGGATGCTTTTTGTCTTCTGGGTTGAAACAAGTGTTCTGTTTTGTTCTGATTTCTTGCAACATGTTAACTTTGTTTCTCTCAAAACCATTTTAGGATGGGAAAACATTGTACAACGAGTTAGAGGTCGTTGAAGGAATGAAGCTGGATAGAGGCTACATATCTCCTTATTTTATCACTAATACAAAAAACCAAAAATGTGTAAGCACTTCATAATTTGGGGATGAATGATTCCTTTTATAATGTTTATATGTTTAACTTTTGATTGCTGTTTCACATCACATGTTGTTTCAATGGGTGTTGTCAGGAATTAGAAGATCCTCTCATTTTAATTCATGAGAAGAAGATCTCGAATTTAAATGCTATAATCAAAGTTTTAGAATTGGCCCTGAAGGTTAGTTGGTTTTATAAGTGGATAACGAAAGCTTTTTATTTTTTATTCAATCACTGAACCAATTTATTGAGTTTGAATTATTGGACAATTTGTTTTTTTTCTTAGAGATTTTTTATTCAATCACTGAACCAATTTATTGAGTTTGAATTATTGGACAATTTGTTTTTTTTCTTAGAGGCAAAGACCCCTGTTGATTGTTGCTGAAGATGTGGAGAGCGAAGCACTGGCAACTCTCATCCTGAACAAGCTTCGGGCTGGAATCAAGGTATTCTTATATGTTTGTTATATTCAGAAATCAGGTCCATACTGAAGAAAAAAATTATATTCAGAAATCAGGTCCATACTGAAGAAAAAAAAAATTAACTGTCGACGGGTACATATAGGCTTGTCTAATGGTGTTGGATTTGGAATATGTTGAAGGTCTGTGCTATCAAAGCACCAGGTTTTGGAGAAAATAGGAAGTCCAGTATGCAAGACCTTGCTATTCTTACAGGTGGTGAGGTAGGATGACTTAGTTAACATATTGCCAATTAGACTTTGCCTTGTTATATTGTGTGTGATCCAAAATGTTCTCTTTTTTCTCTTGTAGGTTATAACTGAAGAGCTTGGTATGAACCTTGAAAAGGCGGGAGTAGAAGTGCTTGGCTCATGCAAAAAGGTGTGCTTCATTTGTCTTTATAAAATGATATAGCCAGCTAAAAATGTAACAAGGGAGAGCTTTGAAGTTGACAATTTAAGTTTTTTAGCCTAGTTGGTACCTGCACTTCCACTAAGGAGGAGGATGAGGTTCTTTGAATTACTGAACCCTATCAACGAGAGGGAAGGCAACTTCCGCCTTATCAACACAGTGTTTACTTTTTGACTAACTTCCATGTGCTCCAAATTGTAGGTTACAGTATCAAAGGACGACACAATTATTCTTGATGGGTTTGGTGACAAGAAAGCCATTGAAGAAAGATGTGAACAGGTACGTATTGCTTGTTGAGTGTAAGATGTTGATGGTTGTCTGATCTCAACTATGTTGCTAATAATCCTTGTCTGAATCTTGATTTATTACAACAGTTGATATCTGCAATTGAGTCGAGCACTTCTGATTACGACAAGGAAAAGTTGCAAGAGCGGCTTGCTAAGCTTTCTGGCGGTGTTGCAGTCTTGAAGGTTGATTTTATTTTGACAACAATCAAATTACTTACCTTATTTTACAAGCTTTATTATAAATTTGTTTTTCTATAGATTGGTGGAGCTAGTGAAGCTGAAGTTAATGAGAAGAAAGACAGAGTTACTGATGCTCTCAATGCCACCAAAGCTGCTGTGGAGGAAGGCATTGTACCTGGTAAGACTAACTTCAATTCTTTCTATCTCTTGGTAAGACTAACTTCAATTCTTTCTATCTCTCTAAAGAAATAAAATGTTAAATCAGGACCTTCATATGTGTAGGCGGTGGTGTTGCACTTCTTTATGCTTCCAAGGAGCTGGACAAGTTGCAAACTGCAAACTTTGATCAGAAGATTGGTGTCCAGATTATTCAGAATGCTCTTAAGGTTTCAACTTTTTGTTCTAGACAAAGTCCATGAGCTTTAATTTTATGAATCTTTATCTTTTTTGAATTTATATAATTAAAAGTAATAGCAAGCACAGCACATACAGGCAATCACCTGACAATTCATTTAGTTTTCCTCAATGATGGAAATAGAACTTTAGCTGGGGAACTAAGAGTCTCCTAATGCATGGAAGTCATTAATTTGTTCTTTGCATTTGGTCATCCTTAATTTTGCTTTTTATTGAAGAATGTGTCCCCCTTTTCTTTCTAATATTTTTATTCCCCACTTCCCTCTCCGTCTTGCATAATGAGCATTCACAGATTTAGAGCAAGCCTACTTCAATTTACTTGTTTAAAATATATTCTGAGCATGTGAACCTTATATGTATACAGATGCCTGTGCATACCATTGCTGCCAATGCAGGAGTTGAGGGGGCTGTTGTTGTTGGCAAGCTCTTGGAGCAGGATGATCCCGACCTTGGATATGATGCAGCCAAAGGTTTGCCATTCTATCATCCAAGTGATGGGAAAAAGTAGCATGATTCATGGATTTTAATTATGGACTTATGGTACATTAATTTGGAATTTTTTTTTTCCCGTTTTTACCAGGTGAATATGTTGATATGGTGAAATCGGGTATTATTGATCCATTGAAAGTCATTAGAACAGCACTGATTGATGCTGCAAGGTAAATATAATGCCTACTTAATAATATTGTAATTTAATTTTTTTTTCAGTAGTTTAATTTTAATCTTAAATGCAACCACTATGTGATTATTGCCTGCTGATGCAGTGTCTCTTCATTGATGACTACAACCGAGGCAGTTATATCTGAACTTCCTAAGGATGAGAAAGAAGCTCCACCCAGCAATTCTATGGGCGGCATGGGTTACTGAAACTCTTTTTGACCGTGCTGTGCTGTGATTTAAGCTTCAACATAAATCCCATTTTTTATTTTTTTTTTCTGAACCACAAATGGCGTTAAAAAGTAACATAAAATGGACACATGGGATCTGTTGAATTCTTATCATCTGTGTCTTGGTATTTTTAAACCCGAATAACAGTTTATAGTCTAATTCAATTTTGCAAATCGATTTTTGGGAATAGTTTGTACTCAGTAAGCTGCAACTACGGATCTACCAGCGAAGTAAATGTTTGGAATTCGACATAATTGTTGAAATAAAAAAAAAAAAAATTCTTTGCAGAGAATGGAATACAGATTATAAAAATAGTGTTCTTACCATAAAATAGTTATAAACAGAGGCCCACAGCACACTACAAAATCCTTAGATTGATTTGATCTGATAATGTATGACATGCTGAATATGGTATTGCATGCTGATGGTGTTCCTCGTAATTTTGAGCTTATTTTAACTGACGGTCGCAGGATTGGAAGCCAGCAAAGCTGTCTGAAGCCATTCCCATCAACATGTTTCATTGTAGCTAGTCCATTTTTAGCCCGCATGTAATAGTATTACTGTTAGATTTACATCATACAGAAAAGCTTCGTTAGAAAGCCAGTCTGCCAACTGATTCCCTTCGCGAAAGACATGACAGAATATTTTTCATGAACTTCTTACAGCTATTAACGAGATTGGCATAAACTCCATCGTAGCACAATTCAGTAGTAAGCCGTTTAACCACCAACAAACACCTGCTGAAACCCCTTGTCTTGCACCAAAATCAATCCCTTGAGAACTGCCCATAGCTTTGTTGCTATTGAAGTACAGAACCCTATATTAAGAAAATATCCGAGAAGCCAACCTCCATTATAGTCATATTACTCAAGTGTTTAATATACATATCATATTATGAATCTATTAATTTTTTTTTTTTTTTTATCTATCAAACTATATGGTTAAACTCTAAAAATAATATTTTATATATTTCTTAATCGTTGCCCATATATATTAAAAAAAAAAAATTGAAGGCTTTTGGGCCTACAACTAGGACACCCTGGACAATGTCCAGGCGTATGAAATTACACGCGCCTTTAAAGTTACTCCGTGCACTTCACATCATTCTCTTGCATTTTTTTTTTTGTTTTTTTAATATTGTGACCACCAACCTTTCACAGTGATGAATTTAACGACCAACCACTCAATAAACTCTCATCAACCATCATTAAAGATGCCCTAACTCGCAAGTAAAATGGATTTTTTTTTTTAATTTTTTATGTATATATAAGGTTAAATTATTTATTAATTTATTTGAATGGAAGAGTCAATTGGAAGAAGGGGGGGACAAGACAATGAGCTTCTATTTGGGTGAGGTGTTTGTCCAATGATTGAGTAACCATTCACTGACAGTTTGGCATTAGAAAACCCTAAGGTATTCAATTTGCAACTTGCAACATTATCATATCATTTGGACATCTTCTTTAGCTCTTTCTCATACAAATACAAAATACAAAAAATATACTTTATGAAGATAATTTGATATAGCACTATCCCTTCTTATTTTCTTTTTTTTCCCCATCTCTGCTGACCAAAACTGCCCCCACTTTGTTAGATACCAATAAATAGGATGGGAGAGAGAGTATGGTTGAAGGATCAAAATCACAAGTGAGAACCCACCTCTCCTGATATATTCTTCCTAAACCTAAATTGCCAGAACTTAAAAACTTTTTTGAGTTGACATTTTCTCTTCTATAAAATCATCCAATCATTTCTTTTTATAGTTGGAAGGAATTATGAGATAGGAAAAGGAAATGAATTATTTTAACTGCTTTTCCTAGCAGGGAGAATTGGAAATACAAGGGAGGGAAAGTGAAAGGAAATCATAATTCCATTCCACCCCCTTGGGTCCACTATTATCAATGTTCTCCATCTTTTACATTACATATGGTGAGAGAGATTACTAAGAATACGCTTAGTAAATCATAATATAATGTAATAAAGTATTTTTTTAACATGATTATTACAACTAAAAATATATCCGATTACATTACACTATATTTTATTATGGTGTACCAAACGTACTTTTTAATACTTAATGTCAGTTCTTAAATATGTACACCTATAAGTAGCTAAATATTAAAATTCATTTATATAGAATCAATTCACTTGCGTTAAATCAATATCGAACTATTATTTATATAATTTTAGAGTAATACTTCTATATAAATCAATGCGCTTAACAATTTTTGAAAAGATATATCAAAATTGAAAATTTCTTTTTCTGTGTATTTTTAAATATTTTTAATATGACAGAAAAAATTGACTTGTAATATTATTTATTTATGATAAAAAGAAATAGAGAAATGTGGTCATTCTTCTCTTTTCTTTTTTATCAAATTTTCTTTCATTTCAGACTAGTTTGGCATAGTGCTTTCAATTGTTTCATAGTCAAAGTCAACTGATCAACTACTACTTGTATAATTTCAGTATACAAACACTTAATATAAACTTTGGTTAAGAGTGTTATCTTATTAATGATTATATGTTAATCCTGTGATAAGCATAATATGAATATGGTGGTCTGGTCAAGATTTAGTTGGTGGGAAAAATTGGAATCCAACACAAGCAAAAGTCAAAGACTAATGCTTTTTTTTTTCTTTTAATCTTAATCTTTGTCTCAAATTTTATCATCATTATTACTATTATCATGCAATCAATTCAAGAAAAATATTTTAGCTTTTCATTCTGTATATACACCTCAACTAATTATTGGTTGATGATTGTTTGCTTAGAAAATTTCTCTCTCTCTTTCCTTATTTTCAACAGAACACAACTCTTGTTCCAAAAAGGGACAAATTTAACAATAAAATTCTAAAAATAGTCAATAAATCTGAAATTAATTTATACGTACGTACAATTATTTATTATTATGGATAAGATATAGTTTTATACGATTCAAATCGTCAGAATTTCCTCTGGATTTGAATTTTATTAACAAAGCTATTAATATATCAAAGAAAGAATAAGATATTTCTTTTAGGCGATTTTTTTTGAGCTGTACAATATAAAATTCTTATATACGATTCTTAAACGAGAAGTTTTTGTAATTTATTTATCTTAATAATTTAATAATTAATTTAAAAAATATTTTAAGATTCAAGTGATTATAGATGATATAATTATTAAAGTAAGATTTTTATATATTTTTCATGAATTTTATATTTCCAATATAAAGTCAATATTATTGTGGAATGTAACTGTTCCTCGTAAGTTGTTAGACTAATTAACTTAATGATCTATGATCATATTTAAGGTTAGAGAATGAAATTTCGACAATAAATTTTAAATTTTTTATTATATATAAATAGAATAAAGAGGCAAGTAATTTGTTTTTTTTGAATAAAAAATGAATCTAGTGGGGTCCAAAATCCTAAATGAAGAGTTAAATCAGCCATTGAGGTGAGGTCATGTGAGGATGACCCAACGACCAGCGTGCATCCTTTCATTTAAAAAAGGTTGGTGGGTGGTGGCTGGTGAGTATGAGAAATGAGATATATAATAATAATAATAATAATAATATTACTATTGATAATAATTAAATTATTATTATAATAGAATTTTATGAGGAAGATAAATGGGACCCAATCTCTATTTGAAGAGCTGCCTCAAATGTCGGTTCACCGGCCAACATGGCACGCTATGCCTTTGCCACGTCTGCACGCCTTCCTAAGCACAAAACTTAATGACGCGTACTCTTCTGATTGGCTTATTTTCTAGTGGGGACTGGAGCACATATAATACCGTGCTTTCAGGCTAAATTATACTTGTCTTATTGACTACTTCTGCTTTGCTGATCCCAGCCGTCAAACACGTAATGTCGACAAGTTAAATTTCCTTTTGACCTCATTTACAATAAATATTAGGATAAAATATTATTCAATTTTTTAAATTTATTTAAAATAATAATTTTACTTTCACAGTTTAAAAAAATCACATTTTATTTTCTTAAATTTTATTTCATCAAATAAAATACATATTTCATTCAAATTTCTTTAAAATTTTGTTAAAAAAATTAGAAAAAAAATTTAAAAAAAATCTAATAATATATAATATCTAAAATATCCTTAACATCAACACACCATAAATACACCATCACTTTTACTTTGGTTTTCAGTTTTTTTTCTTTTTCCATTGATTTTTTTTTCTAGTGCCAACTTACTTTTGCTTTCATTTTCATGTTTTTCTTTTTTTTTTTTTTTTCTTTGGCCTTTTCAATTGATTTTTTTTCTAGCTATTATATTTTTCCTTTCCTTCAATTTTTTGCTTTCACGATTTTGTCTTTCTTTTTTTTTTTTTCAATTTTTTTCTTTTTCTCCATTAAAAGAACCAATTGAAAAGCATGGAGGCAAAGTGGTGAGAATTTTTTTATTATTTTTTGAGTTTAGTTAGAGAGAGAGAGAGAGAGTGAGAGATGGATGTGAGAATGGTTAAAATAGAAAATTTGATTGTAAATTAGGGGTATTTTTGACTTTTTAATTTATTTTGATAGAAAAAGTAACAAAAAAACTAATTAGTATAATAGAATAAAACTTCAGAGATTAAAGAGTGACTTTTTCAAACTGCAGAGACAAAATCATTATTTTGGATAAACTTTAGGGACTAAATAGTACTTTACCCTAAATATTATTTATCTGTTTTAAAATATTTACTATTTTATATTTTTTAAAAAAATATTTATGATTTTAAAATTTTAATAAGATATTTATTTTTTAAGTTTGCCTTTTTATTATTTTTCTAGTAAATATTTGTATTATTTATTTTTATTTTTATACCAAAATAAAAAAAAAAGATATTTTAGTCATTTTATTTTTAAATTGTGATAATTTAATAATTCTCTTAATTTTATGTCAAAATCCTAAATAACAGATATTAAAATGGATTATGAAATAAATATAGATGCTTTAATTTTTTTACTGATAAAAAAAATGAGTGAATAAGTATTTTTAATTATTAATTTTTTTAAATGAATTAATTAAATGTATAAAATGAAAAATACACGCTCGGTGTAGATAAAAATTTTCCTGAAATAAGAATATTGAAGCACTGTCATAAAAAATTACTAAAATTATAATTATTAAGATTATTGTTTAATACGAAGTAATTTTAATTAAGTGCTATTGAAACCATTTTTAAAATAAAGAGATTACAAATTATTAATAAGAAACTCAATCAAAATCAAATATAACAAATTACATGATATCAATTTACATCTCTTAATTGGAATAAAACAATCCTTATACATTAATTAATTTTTCCCAAAATATGAATTTTGAGCCCTTATTGAATTTTAGCAATCATATCTTAATAAATTAAAATTTTTTTATTAGTCCATTGGACTTAAATAATAATTTAAATAAATATCTAGCGAAATTTTTTCAACCACACAAAAATAATGAACCGTATATACTTCTTGTAAATATAATCAAATAAAAATAATTTCATTTATGTGAAAATAAAATTGATGTGAAAAAAAAATGAAGAAAGGAGGTTGCAAAAACTGTTGACCCCAAATTCAGGCAAAAGCAGCAGCATTAATTATTTGATGAAGTATTAGAGTTTGCAATTAAAAATTCAAAAAATAAATAAAAATATATTTCAAAAATTAAATCTACGAAAAAAATATAATTATTATAAATAAATAAATGTAATAAGTGAGCAGAAGAGAATAATATCTCTAGGAAATCGATGGTAAATATATTACTTGCCCCAATCTTAAGGGACAATGCATATGTTGGAGAAGGGAATAATAATGTTTCTACTGCATCCCACCATCCTACACTGCCTCAGCCCACCTTCAATGGACTCATTTCAATAGTATTTGGCAAATTGCCCTTTAATTTCTTTATTATTATTATTATACCAATAATAATAATTTTTATATATTGAAGGAATCAAATATATGTCTATTTTTTAGCCAATAAATATATCAATCACAACTAAATTAAACATTAGTCATATTATATAATTTAGATTATTTCTATCGGATGTTTTCCTTTCATAACATTAAAAAATATATAAATATTTAATTGAGACATATAAAAATACAATGATATGAAAAAAAAATAATGAAGAAAAAAATAATGAAGTGCCTTTATATAATTAAATTTATATATCATTTGGTATACTTTCTGAAAAATATATTTTCAGAGAAATAGATTTTTCCGGAAGTTATTTTTTAAAAAGTAAATTTATCAAAAAATAATTATGTATTTAGTTTGCATATAACTTCATTGTCATTTAGTATACTTCCTAAAAAGTATATTTTCGGAGAAATAGACTTTTCTATAAGTTATTTTTTAAGAAGTAAACTTATCGAGAAGTAATTATGTATTTAATTTACATATAACTTCGTCTAAAATAGATTTTTTTTATTTGACTTAATAAAAAAAATAATATCTTGTTATATTTATTCAATCATATTTAATGAAAGATAAATATGTCAATTTATATCTATTTCAATTAAATAAGTCCGACTTCCTTAGTTATCATAAAGAAGTATACTTTTCAAAAACTCAGGAAGTAAACATCTACTTTTCAATAATTTTTTTGATAGTTGTTTCAAAATAAGCTAAAATTTTTCACTTTTCAGAAAGTTGTATTTTTTTAATTTATTTATCTCATATCAAATAATATCTTAAGGATGCGTTTGATAGTTCGTAATAAACTATAATGTAATGTAATTGTCACAACCCAAACCAGAGAGCATATGAAAGGCATATGACTGACATTAAAACACGGGTGATACATGTGGTTATCAGTACCTGTAATAAGTCTGACATCACACTAAATGACAAGCTATGGGCCCATGAGTTAAGCAAATCCAATTAAATATCAACTTAAATCAAAACCACAATGGGTTATTAACTCAATTATCTCAAAAGGTGAAATAACATAGAATTAGACTTAGCTTAACAAAATAACTTCTCAATTCAGAATAAATATAATAACTAACAATAAAATAAAATACAGACTTCAGAAGTAACATTTGCTAAATTATAGAATAATAGTACAAATATACAACTGTTATTTACATAATTCAATAATTAAGTATAAAACACTACCGAAAGAGAAAAAGGCAGTTTAACTTCATGCAAATTCCTTCACAAGCTCATTCCATAATCTTAAAAATAATTTGAATAGGAATGAGTGTTCGACTCAATAAATGATACTGGCTAATATATTAACCTTGTATCCTATAAACAAATTTCTAATGTTCATGATGTGCACCATGTCACAGAGATAGACAAATCACACAAGCAAATAAGGATGAGATACAGTTCATAATACCATACTAATCCTCAAAATGAGGAGCTAATCCCCTATGCTGGCTCTTTTAATCCAATACATTCTTTTAATCCAATACATTCTTTTATACCAAATGGGCCCGGTTGTCACTAATCTATACTAAGCAACCCTGGCGATGAGCAGGCCCAGTCGACATACACTAATCACAGCTCATCTTCTCAATCTCATTATAATCACATTCATAAATCCTAGGTGGTACTGTATCCTCCTGGTCTCCATCCGTCAACTACAACCATTATGCAATAATGAATATCAATTTATCAATCATAATCAAATGTTAACATGCATTTATGCAATAATAATGCATAATACACACAAATATATATACATACAATAAATGCATATGCATAAGAAGAAAGAATAATATATGAAGGAGTATCACTCACCTACTAGATGATGCATCTAACTGGTTATCCTCAGAAGTGCGATCCTTAATGATAGAAGGATACCAGAGACATTGACTCTAAATAATAAACGAGATAATTAGAAAAAGAACGACTCGCCTAATAAGATATAACCAAATGACTCTTGAGATTTTTGCCGGAATTTCATCAGAATCTCCTCTAAACTAGAACATTACCAATTACATAAAAAAACACTTCTAAATAATTTTAACAATCTACCTAACTCATCATAATATCAATGATCCCTCCTAGGTCATCCTAACATTACAAACAACTCAATAATCAAATCAAATCACCAAATCATCAAATACTAATTAAATTTAGCAAACATAACTCAAAATATAATGAAATTCAAGAGTTTCAGATTTACTCTCGCAAATTCGATCGAACGAATTTTGAGAATCACACAGGAATGACAGGATGGAGTTGCTATTGGGTACACGAGCCGTCCCATGTGCCCCTCCAGAGTGTCGCCGGCCAGCCACATGCCTCCGCTGCTGGTGCCGGTGGCTAATCAGGGCTATCTTTAGATAATCAGGTTTGCCTCAATGCCAGAATCACGAAAATCAGCACCACTTGTTGCCATTTCGTTGGAATCAACCTTGAAAGTGTCGGCCTCCAAACTTCCGATCTCCACTTCCGGCGACATCCAGGATGCATGGCAGGTACCGATCGAAAGTTCTCACCACTAGAAGTTAAACGGGACCAATCTCATCTAATTTCGCCGCCGGAATCAGTATTTAAAGCTTCGGCGCCGACGACATTTTCTTTTGTGTATTTGTCGTTGCTGATCGTCAGTTTTTGCCCTTTTTGGTGTCCAGATGCTCACCAAAGGGTGGGCTGCCGCTGGGGGTGGTAGTGCAACCCACTGCTTGCCAAAGTCGGCTCAGCTAGCCTCTCTCTCTCTTTCTTTCTCATTCCTGTTTTCCTTCTGTTATCCGTTTGGTCATCTGATTGGCTATGCTTTAGCCAATCAGATGCACTAGATTTTTTTTTTTAAACATATATATATATATATATATATATATATATATATATATATATATATATATATATATATATATATATAAATAACAAAGTTAATTTTAATAATAATAATAATAATAATAATAATAATATTATTATAATCATAATAATAATAATAACCTTAATTTATATAATGAAAGCTCAGTTAATATAAAATCATTTGCAACAGTAATAATAATGATTATAATGAAATTCCAAAACTTCCAATTAAAATTTATATAATTAACAATTTGTTTTAAATTAATTAAATATAATATTAACTTTTAAAAATTCTTAAAAATTAATATTTAAATATCATAATATAAATTATCAAAAAAATAACCATTATAATATTTTCATAATTAAATATATAAATACTTTCTTCACTTATATTCACATATTTAACATTTAAATAAAATTAAAATTAATAATATATTTTTCAAATCATAAAAAATATCAAATTAAATAAAAATTTGAATTACGCTTTAATAAAGAAAATAATAAAATAATATATTTTTGTATAAAATAACATTTTATAAAATAAATAAAAATTTAGATTATTACGATCAAATAAATTTCTAATATAAATTTATATTAAAAAAATTATTTAATTATATTACATTATATTTTAATACAGTCCACTAAATCAACCCTAAATTCTTTGGCATATGCAGCAAATTTTCTAAACAATTTGTGGGAGACTATCATGGCGCGTGCTTTCCAATGCCTTATAAGGAGAGTATGTATAACGTTCTTTATATTCCTATTTAAAGCCTGATTAGTCATAAATTAAACTTTGCATCCGGAAGACGGTTTACCGTTAATTGTCATTATCCACTTCTACTTGCGAGCAATCAAATTAAATAATAATAAATTAATTAATTAGTATCCAAGAATTTATAAATTACTAATTAATTATGGTAGCTAAGGATTAATAAAAAAGTAGTGGGTTGAGTTCCAATCATTTAGTATCAATAAACAAATGTATTAAAGTTTAATAGCTATCATTATCCATATATATATATATATATATATATATATATATATATATATATATATATTAAAGATTCGTCATGGAAGACAGAGAGGTACAACCTTTTCTCAGATTTTGCAACATCAGAGTAACCTGAGAGGAATAAAGTAAATAATAATTAATTAAAAATTAACTAAATAATTAGAGTATCTGGGAAAAAAATAGACTTAAGAGTACACTAATTAATTAATAAATACTAATACTACTAATAGTAATATACTCCACAAAGATCCCATGCAAACAATACTATTCATATATTCAATTTAAAATATATTGCATATAAAGACATAGTTTAGCAGAAAATATATATTCTCTTGAGATAGATCCATTCCTCTTCCTAACACTCAAAAAATATATATATATATATATTAAATTTCTAGTATTACTTTTAAATTCAATGTACTAAATTAATTAATTAATTGTGTGTGAATGTCTATATATATATATATAGAGAGAGAGAGAGAGACAGTAATTAGAAGAAAGGATTAGATATATTGAACTCCTAATTCATACTTGTAATTATCTGCAAATAAACTAATTAAGCTGTTAATTAGTTCATGCTTTTCATTATTGGTATTCAAGTTTTCCCTCTCCTTTTCACATTGATAGATTATTAAACACTTGTAATTCATTATCTTCCTTTGAAATTTCTACTCCTATTATTTATTAATCAATAATCATATATTATTTCGCTTTTATTTTGAGCCGATAATGTTAAAAAATAATAATGCTATATATGCTAATTCTGGAAATAAATGTTTATAAGCTATATGAATAAAAATGAAAATAAAATAATAAATATTTCTTTATCGATAAAAATTATAAAATAAATAAAGCATTAAATAATATAAAAAATATTATAATTGAAAATTATATATATATATATATATATATATATATATATATATATATATATTCTCAAATAAAAATCTCTTTTATCATCAATTAATTATCTAAATAGTGTATTATCAATGATAAAACCACCCCTTTTTTTAAAATAAAACAAAACAAAACGATATATGCATCAGAGTATAGTTAAAATTATAAAATTCATCTGATGTATTAGAAAATAATGCACCTTTACTTAAATCTATATTTTTTAAAGATCTAATTAAAATTTATCTTAATGAATATAAATTACAACTATCTTAACGTGAATACATTATATATTATTTTTTATTACATGGAAGTGCACGGAATAACTCTCGAGTATACATTAATAGTACATCAACGTATAGTTTCCGTATAAGGAAAAGAAAAGAGTTCTGTATTTGAGCAGGTTAGCAGGAGCCAGTTGCTGCTGCTGCGCAAAATACTGATTTTTAGGTTACATAGTATATATTGGTACTTGTAAGTGCAGGCCCCACATAACTAGTAGTGGAAACTTTAATTTTAGAGGGACCAAATAAAAAATATTTCATTGTATTATGATAAATATTTTCAATTTTTGGAGAGTCAAATAATGAAAATATAGGTAATTTTTTTTTAGAAAAAATTAAATTATATAACATTTACTAAAGTTTTCAAACTTTAAAACAGTCATTATTCGTTCATATCTCCATAAAAATCCGCCTCTATACGTAATAACAATTTGTTAGGTCTACACATCAGAGCTCCCATGTTAACACCAAATTTGGTATATATGTGTCAAAATTAAAAATTTAGAGCAAAAATCAATTTAGATATGTATAATAATATGTAATGGGCATAATAATTTTTTTTTTATCAATTTATGGGATAATTTAATTGTCTATTTTTTCTAGGAAAAAATTAAAAATAAATCCTTACCAATATCAAGGAAAAAAGAAAATTAAATACAATTTATAATATATACTATTAAGTACCAACAACTAATTGGAACAATCAATTAAGTGTGGTCTGATTTTTTTTCATCCTCTTTAAATTTATGGAAAGTGAGAATTCTACAAAAAAATATTATCATAGTTGTCATCGATTTAATAAGAAATATTAAAAGATAATACTAATTATGTTATATAGTCTAGTGTATTTCTGCTGGGTATTCCCCTTCTTTGATATTTATATAAAATAAAATAAAAAAACTAATTACCACACTCTTCAACATTATGATACTAATATAAGTTTCTATGTTAAAATAAATGTGATTGGGTTTCATATATGTATAGGTGGAAACTATATTTTAATAGGTAAATTTAAAAAACATGTATTTCATTTTAATTATATATTATTTGTTCAAGTGATATGTCATTTATTTTTTAATTTTTTATTAATTTATTTATAAATTATTTTATTTAAATTAGTATTCAATATTCTCCATTTGTTTAATCGAATTTTAGGTTAGAGATATATGATTATGTTGAAAATATTGTTTTATAATTTTTTCATATATAATCATAGATTTATTTATTGAAAACAAAAATTAGAAACGATATTTCTAAATTTCGATTGAGCTAAAAGTTGAGGCCAGGAATTAGA
The DNA here is from genome assembly GCA_947687605.1 of Reutealis trisperma. NCBI lineage: Eukaryota > Viridiplantae > Streptophyta > Magnoliopsida > Malpighiales > Euphorbiaceae > Reutealis > Reutealis trisperma. The sequence goes on from CANTUT010000050.1 coordinate 3,919,825, forward strand.
ATTAGGTAAAGACAAATAAATCTTTAGGCAAAAATGTAAGGTGGGTTAAATAGTATATGAACCAATCATCAATTGTACTTATCAATAGACACTTAGAAATATAGTAAGTCACTATGGTTATGGTACAACTGTAAGTTAAGACCTGTTTCACATAATATTGTCATATATTAGTTTTTTTTATTCACGTTTATAATTATAATTTAATTCATCCACCTCTTATAATTTATTAATTTTTTATTTAATTAATTTTTATAATTTCACAAGAGTCCATGCTTTCGTAAATGGATTAACGAAAAATGGACCATAGTTATATCCCCTCATATAACGCCTCTTCAAAATTATTATAATTTTCATATATATATATATATATATATATATATATATATATATATATATATATATATATATATATATATATATATATGTGTATGTCTTTTCTCTATTTTTTTATGAGTTTATAAATTTCGAAAAAAATTATAATTATAATTTATTATCATTTAAATATGATTTTAATTTTTATAATTGTAAAATTTGAAATTTGAATTATAATTTAAATTAGAAAAAAAAGAAGAAGAAGAAGAAAAAACATAATATGATTCTGAAATGAAACATGTTATCGCATTTATTGCAAATATACCTCTCCCAGTTATGGCCACATACATAAAAATTTTATTTTATTTTATTTTTTTGTTTTTATCAAAGAAAAGAGGATGCACTGCATTTGATTTGAGTACATAATGTCAAAAATCCGCTTCGTCTTTTTCCTTCACATTATTCGGAGGGAGAGAGAGAAAGAAGGACCTTATCTTTGAGGCTGGCTGCAAGTTGACATTAACACAAAAGGCAAACGAAGAGGAACGCAGACAGCCAACAGAAAATCTTCTGAAGGCCGAAAAAAAAAAAAATCCTTCTAGCTCTAGAGTTTCTATCACAGAACAGAGAAAGAGAGGTTTGAGTTGAGAGAGAGCAATTGCAAGAGCTAAGCTAATCTGTGTTTTTCAGAATTCGAGCAACATGTGTTGCTCTGGTGTGTTAAAAACTGTGAAAATTGTGTTTTTTTATTTATATCAGAGTTAAAAAGAAAGAGACTGTTATGGCGCCACCAGCTCTATATCTCAGAGTTTAGTCGGTTCAAGTTGTTACAGGTAATTAAGTTAATTTTCAACTATTTCTTCTCCTTCTTCAGCTCTTAGGTTTTAATTTTATAAATATTGTTATTGAGATTTATTTAATTTTTTATCTTATTGTTAGATATTTTCTCTCAAAGGATGAATCACTATGTTCCCGATTTCGAAATGGACGACGATTGCGCAATCCCTACTTCCTCAACCTTAACTCGCCCTAAAAAATTAATCCCGTAACTTTCTCTATCAGTATCTAATTAAATATTATTCTATTTATTTATTTATTTAATTGAAATTGAAATGGATAGGTCGTCGGAGGATGAGATCATGGAGTTGCTATGGCAAAACGGCCAGGTGGTTGTTCAGAGCCAAACGCAAATGTCTCTCAAGAAATCGCCGCACCGCAAATACAACGATGCAGTGCTTCCTGCCGATCAATCAACTCCGAGGGAGATCCGATCCTCACAAGAACATAACCACCATCAACATCATCATCATCATCTTTTTATGCAAGAAGATGAGATGGCTTCTTGGCTTCATTATCCTCTCAACGATACTAATTTCGATCAAGATTTCTGCGCCGATCTCCTTTATCCTTCCGCCGCCTGTATCACTTCCACCACCACAAATACCACTGTTACACCTGTCCGTTCCATCCCCAATCCTGAGCCTCGTCCGCAACCGGCTGTTTCTGCTGCGACGGCTACGGCGCACAGGCCTCCTATACCACCGACCAGAAGAGCGGAGGCAGTAAATAGCTTTGCCTGTTTCTCCAAACATAAAGCGAGGGGAGGCCTAGCAGAATCTGGACCGTCTAATTTAAAAACTGTTGTAAGGGAGTCAACTGTTGTGGACTCCAGTGATACCCCAGCGATGGGGTCTGAGTCTAGAATTTCGGAGGCGGCGGTTGCCAGGAGTACTGCCGGTGTATCGAGTGGTGATAATGGGTGCGGGACCATGAGCGGCGCTGCAGTAGCAGGTACCACGTCCCGTACAGGTGGAGTTAACAATAGGGAGATGATGACGTGTGAGATTAGTGTGACATCATCCCCTGGCGGCTCAAGCGCCAGCGCCGAACTGGCGTCAGCTCAGAAGCCGCCGACGGAAGACCGGAAACGCAAGGGAAGAGAAGAGGAGACGGAGTATCACAGCGAGGTAAGTCTTGGAGTTAATTACCGAGTTAAGTATGTTAACTACCAATTTTGGCATGTTCGTGTTTTTATTGTTCTCGGCTATCGTGCGCAGTGATAGTGACGTTAGTAAACGAGCACTATTTCTCCTGCGGAATTTTTATTTATTTATATTATATTAAAAAAGGAAAGAAGCTCTCGGTGCATGTTCATAGAATTTTGGTGGTTTATGTAAGCGAGGGAGTATCGTCCTTTCAGTATTGTCCGTACACGTGGTTGCAGCGAGAGTAGCAAAACGTTTGATTTTGATACGATTGATTTGATAGAAGGTGATGTGGAGAAGTACAATGAACATGTAACACATGGGATCTCTCTTTTTTTTTTTTTTTTTCTTTGGGACGTCTGATTGACGGCGCGTGTAACGGAAATTGGGCCTTTTCCTCCCATTATCTGGTTGTCTTGTCCGTTTGACTTGGGTGCAGTTTAGCATTGTTTTTGAGCTTTGATGGTTGCTGCGACGAATAATTTTATACCATGTCTCTAGGATGTGCTTATCATGCTAAATTAGAAAGTGTTGAGATATTTTATTTTTTGTCTTGTGAAAAGACAGAAATTCTCTCTCTTTTTGTTTTTTTTTTTATTTTATATATATATATATATGTTTCTTATTTTATTAGATTAATATATTTATTAAACATAAATAAGACTTATCATATTATAACTGCAGAGAGAAAAAGATTAAGTTGAATTGATTTTGCTATGATTATGGATTTATATTCTCCTGTGGATGAGTTAATTGAGAGTCGGTTGAGATTTTGACAGTATCGTGTGTATAAAATATAAGTGTTAATATATCTTTTTAAAATTATTATAATTTTAAGGTGTATATATATTCTCTTGTTTTTATATATGTGTATACATTATTAAAATTTATTTTTATGTTAAATTTCACGTGTTATAATATTTCCAAGTGTTTCTTTCTTAGTAAATGTATCCCGTTGACAAACTCCTTAACCCTTCAAATTGCGTGGTAGTTTAAGCCTTGTGAATTATAGTGGCATTGACATTCCACTTTGAAACAAACTAGAAAGTTAATGGTACTATATTAAAGGCTCTAATTCCATTAGACAAATGGCCTTTGAAGCTGTGCCTACGATGGGGGATACCAAATTATTGATGCCATCCGGGATCATTTCGTTCCATTATTAGTAAAATAGTGAAGGATATTCCATTGGTAATGAAAAAAGGGGTGGAGGGGTTATTATAGAAAAGCCCGCTATTTTTTGATGTTCAATTTCAACACGAGGGGAAAAGAAACCCCTGCCTGATTTTGTGGGGGGTGGGTGGGGGGTTGGGGGTTGTTTTCATGGCATTATAAATTTGTGCAATGATTCTCAAAAGCAGCGTCCGTCTATTTGAAAAATGTTATTCATCTGCATTTATATGCTTGTTCGAGCCCATTTCGATCGTAGGCTTCAATATTCGCTTTCAGTATAAAGAAAGCTTTTATGTGTCAATTGAGGAAAGAGGAACTAAGATTGGTGTTAACATACACTGGGGAAAAAACCTTGTCAAATACCTAATTTTGTGAAGAGTAAGGGGAGGGTAAGCAATTTTGAACTTCAATAATGACTGGAGAAGTATCAAATATATAACATCTACAATGGGACATGAATTGTTGGATGGAAACAATATGGTTCAAATTGGATCGCTAAGGGTGTTTGTTTCTGTATTAATCACTCTCAGTGGCTTTGACCTCTATCAGGCAAAAATCCAAATGTTGTATGTATTGTGTAATAGGATTTAAGTATTGAAACATGGATTTAAGTAGACTGTGGAATAGGATTTATGTGGTCGCCCTAGTGGCAGGATTTATTACATTTTGTTTGTGCCTCAGCAATGCAAGAAGAGGTTTCAGCCCTTCATACGGAGAGATCGATATTGCGTTGTGCTGTTATTTAGGTGCAATATTTTCTGTATCTTATCATTGTTCTTATATCTATAGTTCTAACTTTATCTATTTATATTTTCCTATTTTCTTTTTTATTGTCAAAGGATGTTGAGTTTGAATCTGCTGAGGCAAAAAAACAAGCTCGTGGATCAACATCTACAAAAAGATCTCGTGCTGCAGAAGTACACAACCTGTCAGAAAGGGTTCGTATACTTTTACTAATATTGCAAATTGTTGACAAAATAGTTAATTTTCCACGTGGTCAGCATCCTTAATACTTACTGATGTTACATTTTTTCAGAGACGGCGAGACCGGATAAATGAAAAGATGAGGGCTTTGCAAGAGCTTATACCTCGATGCAACAAGGTTCTGTATATTTTTATTTTAGTAGGCATTGAGGATCTGTTCACCTTCTTTTTTTTTTTTTTTTTTTTTTCTCTTCGTATCCCATGAATTCGTTGCTCCTTTTCTGTCTGCAGTCCGACAAAGCTTCTATGTTGGACGAGGCAATTGAGTACTTGAAATCACTTCAGTTGCAAGTACAGGTAATGACATCCTAGCTCATACTATGATGCGGTGGTCTTGGATACGTTTGAACATAATTCCACATGAGTTTATCCGATTGAAGATAACTTTTTGGAACATGAATCTGAATTAATCATTTGTATGAGCTTCAGCATTTTTCCTGTTTTTACACTATTAGTTATATCACATGCCTTGACAATCTTGTATGCTTTATTAACATTATGATCATGAGTTTAAGGATGATGAGTTTAGCTTGGTATATTAAGAATACCTCATTTACCTAAGCTATGAGTATGCCCATAATTTCTAGTGAATAAAGAGATGCGGGTCATACTTTTTGCTGAAACTCAACTACTTTTGCATCTCAATGTTGCTCTGTTTGTAGTTCGATGTTTACCCGCCCTATGGAGAAAGATTGTTTTTGTAATTTGATATTCTTGTAGCAATGTTGATTTCAATTTTTTTGTTGTGGATGCTTTTCTGACGGAGGGATTGGGGAGGGGAGGGAATGTAGGAGAACTTTAACAGATGGAGGATCAAGCGCCTTAGATAATTTTCCAGTTAGTAGCTCCTCTGTTATTATGCTGAAAACGGTCTAACATATCAACCAATCTCAGGGCTTTTCTCATGAATGAATTATAAGTTTGATAATGCTCAAAGTTTGATAAATAACATGGTTGGTGAAATTTTGAAAAGGGCTCGGAGCAATAGTAAAAACTTGAGCTCACAGCAACAAGGATGCTTGTTGGAATCTTGGGAGTAGCCAGTTAATACAAAATTGCAATTGTGATAGTATTGTCCCCAGATCCTTTCATCTCTGGGATCATCTTTTAGGACTGTAATATGTTCCTGGCCTCTAGTAGTAAGTTTTATGATGTCTGTAACAGCAACAAGTTCCCCTAGGAGAATGGATTAAATGATTGGTATCTCCACACAAGGACTTTCCTTAACTGTAATGTTTCCTTCCAGCAATGTACTCTTCATATATATGCCTCTTCAATGTTTACCAAGCCTGCTCTAACCATGGAACTTTCCTTGGCTTAATTTTTTTTTTTTTTTTTTTTGCATGAAAGATTTGCAGTTCTTGTATATGCGAATTTGTGCATGGTATTCTTTTGTATCTTTACGAAAGGATTAGATTGCAATTAATTTCCACAGATGATGTCCATGGGATGCAGCATGGTCCCAATGATGTTTCCTGGCATCCAGCAATATATGCCACCGTTGGGGATGGGAATGGGGATGGGCATGGGAATGGAAATGGGCATGAATCGTCCGATGATGCCATTTCCCAATGTTCTAGCTGGTGCACCTTTGCCCACATCGGCTGCAGCAGCTCATTTGGGTCCAAGGTTCCCCATGCCAGCTTTTCATATGCCCCCTGTTGCTGCCACTGATCCATCCAGAATCCAAGCAGCCAATCAATCGGATCCCATGCTAAGTGCAATAAGCACACAGAATCCAAACCAACCACGAGTCCCAAATTTCGCGGATCCTTATCAGCACTACGTTAGTCTCCAGCAGTTGCAAATACCAGTAGCACAGGTAATATATTAGTTTTTTACTTTTTAATCTCCTCATTTTCATCCAGAAAAGCTTGATATGTTGTTTCTTTATGACACTTAGCCACCCTTTTAGCACGCCTTATTGTTACATGTTACTTTATGAGGAACTCACGCTTGTATGTGCAAGAGCACACAGGGTGCATTTCTCATTTTGTCTTGTTTGTCTATTATCTTTGATGTATTAAATTTCCTGCTAGTAATTATTCTAGAGTTGCTAAGTTTTCAATGTTGAGCTTGTTTACTTAATAAGGGCATGTCTAGACTACGGTGATGTAAAACTTTTCATCTCCACTTTTCTTGATCTGTTAGTAAGTTTTGAGATGATCAATATGCCTGCTTAATTTATTTTAAGCTTTCCTATCAGCTATATGTTTAGGAGTTGGTTAATACCTGATTACCTGCTCTCATATTTACAGAATCAACCAATTACCCAGCCAAGTACCAGCAAGCCAGGTACCAGTCAAGGAGCTGAGAATCTTGAAAATCACCAGTCAGGTAGGCTGCTCTGTCACATATACCTGTTAACCTTTCTTAATAAAGTAGGGGAAAGCCAAAACCTACTCTTAACACGTTGCTGGCCTCTCAGCCATTGTGTGTTGGTCACAAGAAGGTAGAAATATGAAAAAATAACGAAAGTTTAACATGAATACATCAGTTAATGACACAGCAGGTACTATTCTTTGCTCTGTTAAAAAAAATGATACTGCTCTTTGCTTGTGACCTAATGTTATGACTTGTGACCATTAATGGAAAGCTCTACCTCTCTAACTCTGTGCTATAGCCAATGGATAGTTCATATGAAAATTTGGATATACCTCATGTATGTGTTGATCTTGACTAATGATCAGGCGTTTGATACCATGTCCAATGAACATAGGTAGGAATAGTGGGAAGAGTGGTTTGTGGTTTTCTTTTTCATGCTTCTATAAAAAAATTAGAGTTAGGTTCTTGACCTGACTAATTTCTTTTTCCCCCAAACTAGGCTGAAAACAGATTAGGAAATACTTCAAAGGATGAACATTGTTGTATTTTTTCAAGTATACCAATTTTTATCTCAGTAATGCTTTTTCTCTGTATGCCCTCACTCTCCCCATCCCTCCCTCCTTTTCTGCAGTTTATTTCATCCCTTTTAGGTATTGGAAAGTGTATTTTTAAATTGTTCTGCTCCTCCGCATATTTGTTTTTTGTTTTCCCATTTTTTTCTTCCCATTTCCCTATTCATCCTACTCTTACCAATCATTGCATGAATGATAAAGACTTGATAGTCACAATTACAAATTTCAGATGTGTCAAAAAAAGGTGGGATCTGAGTGTTCTTGTTAAAATATTCTAAAAATAATTTTCTTGATGAATGGTATTCTGCAGGGACATGATATGCCGATAATAGAATCCTTGATTGGCAAAAGTTTTACGACTGCAGCACTTAATTGTATAGTTTGTGCTGTCCTGTTAGAATGACGGAGCATTGTTGTATAACGGTTTCGTTCGAGAAATACTCGTAAACTGCCTCTGCTGAATGCTGAAAATGTTATAGATGATGGAGCGTCTGGTGGCGTCTGGCGCTTTCAGGCTTGAGAGTTCTGGGCAGATCTCTTGTGAAAGGTTATGCCTGTTAAGTTTTGTAGCGTAAGAGGAGCAACGCTGCAGAGCAGCTTTTGCGACTTGTCTAATATAACAATAACACAGCTAACATGTAATTATTATACCACCCCATAGGATTTTTTTTTTCTTTTTTTTATTCTAGCTTTTGTCATCTGCCTTTTATTTTTACTTAGTTTTCTTTTGTTAACATTATTTTATATTCAAACCAGTTAAAGTGGTTTAAAGGATAGAATTTAATGAATATAAATATGAACAAATACCCCACTTTGGGCTAAGCTGGAGGATGATTGATGGCTAATGGCTATATCAATTTGCTATTGTTGTTCTGTTGACAAGTGGTAGTGATGAAAGGGACAATAGTTTGTCCCTTCAGAATTTTGTTGCGGTCCTTTCAATTGAACCTTTCAGTCCACTTCTTAAAGACAAATAAGAAGATAAGTTGTTCATGCACACCTAAAATGAGCGCCAAGAATCTGAAAAGAGCACACCAGGCAGCTTTCTGCGAATCCTGGCCCATTGGTTATAATTTTTCTTTCCAATGTTTATCCAAAGAGAACTTAAGCCATATCGGAATAAGAAAAGATATTGTGGACCAATACAGAATACTTCCCATAATCTTAAAACACCACAAGGGGATATAAACACAAGCAGATAAAGAGACATAATTAGAAACAAACTCTGCTTTATCCTATGGTTTGTACAAACAAAACGAATATCATGAGCAGAATATAGCAAACGATTTGCTCATGGAAGGAGAAAAAATATGAACAGACCCTACAGCACTTCCTTTCTATCTATCTTACAATAATTCAACCTGCTCTGAGCAACAGCATTTAGGGACTGTAGATTGTTAACCGGCCTAAAGGGAAGCTGACTCATTGTCTCATTCTACACACACCAGTTGCAAAACATTAAATGCAACAAGCATTTTCTTCTTGTCTGTGACTGCTTGCAGTTATTGATCTACAGTAGATAAAATCTGAGAACAGAGGAAATGTAAATATTGCTTACTGACATTGAGAACAGTGAATTTTCTCGCCATCAACAAATTGTATATCACCACCATAATTCATGAATTATGATAGCAAATTTGGGACGATATTAAAATAAAACTCTAAATACCTTTTCAGTGAAGATGCGGAATGCCTCTACTCCCATAGCTTTGTCAAGTTCCTAACCAGAGTAACAACAGATTTTAGAAGGATTTCTTCCTCTAATTTAAGTGGAAATTAGAATTACATACACTTTCTGGATCTGGAGCACAATCAATACTATATATAAGTTTCCGGAGACTTTCATCCTTAAGAGCACTTTGAATTTCACTGGAAGAAGCTGCATCAAAGGAACATTAAGATTTGTTTCTCATGAAAGTACATGTGATGTGAGCATTAATTGTTTTGAGATATTAGAATAATAGAACCAATTACAGCTTGATTTTTGTTTAGTTTGTTTGTTTTTTAATTTTTGCTTTATAAATTATACTATCCACATTCATCCAAACGATTTTTTATCAAAAAATTGACTAAAGCCTGTTAAGAACAATTGAAATAAATGCCAATAGTCCATTGTGTAAATCATAATATGTCAGCTACCAACAATCCAATGAATAGATAGAACCACAAGATTTATAGTTCATGAAGCTGGAAACTATGAAATAATTACACTTCCACAACAATAGTAGGAGACGGACACCAATAAGAGAGATTGTCATTTACTGAAAAATGGCATCCCTAGTACACACATCCCACCACATTGGTAGGGTTGGCAGAGATGTTATCGTATGTAGTCCCCTCACCCCCAACTTTTTTCTAGAGAGGACCTTTTGGTTTACAAGAAAGCAACCTTACCATTATGCCAACCTTACCATTATGCTAAGGCTTATCCATAGGAGAGTTCACTAGTGAATATGACTGATAGAGGGGAAAAAGGCTCCAAGAGAAGATGGGACGTCATACATGGAACATGTAAAGCATATCTTGCCATTCTAAAGTGTCACGCTGTCCAACAAGAGAGCCTTCTCTCAAGTATGCTTCCAGAGTAGCTTATTACTCATGATTGTTCTTGTTAAATAATCGTACTTATGAATCCAGGAGATTCATCAAGCCACAATATTTACTTTATATCTGCATATAATATTATTTTATTTAGAATAATTTTGGTAGTTAAGTTGCATATTATATAGGTACAATACCTGACACGGTGGAGAGCTGAGTTTGACCCCCTACATGGTCATGACACGGGACAATAGCTTAACAGCTTGACTCTCTCTCTAGGTTCCTGCTTATAAGTTGCATATTCTGTAATTGTTGCTTATAATATAACTCAACTGAGAAGAGGGAAAAAGGGGTCTTCCTTGCTTTATAAAACCTTCTTTAAAACAGATGTGGCACAAGTGCATTTCCCTTTTATAGCTAAAAACAAATTAAAGGAATTTTTTTGACAGACAAAAGAACCACTAAAGGTATTACCTTCAAGCTAGTTGTAAGACCTTACCTATAGATTCTAGTTGTGGCTTTAGCAGCACCTCACTTGTGTCAGCAACAGTTAATTGTCTTTCTATATGCAGCTCAGGGTCAGCAACTGACAAATTTGAAACAAATGCATGCAATTAGTATACGTTCCTGAGAAAATATTCTTGAGTTAATTTCCATTCAGTTACAGTGATAAATTTGAACAGAAGAACAATCATTTTATAGCAAGAATAAGTGCATGTCAAAAAAAAAAAAATTTCATTTCTTCAACGGTTCTTCAATTTCATTAAAATTATCAGCAACAGGAAGCTACAAGCAAAGCAGTGAATATTAATGACTTAGCACATAGATAACACAACACAGGAAAAAGTAGGGAGAAAGGACTTTATTTACTTAATAACATAGATAACTCAGCATTATCTTTGACCCTGGATCAACAAAAGACTAGGAATGAAACAAATTAAACATCTTACTTGTTACAAGGACAATAAGCAAACATGTGATGATGATGAATATGCAATTAAGTAATTGAATTCTTACATGATTTTTCCTCTGTAGATTCTGGCTTGGCACAAGGCATTTCTGCATAATTTATTTACACTTAAATCAGTTTACATTCTTGATACCATGTTACTAACATCAATGAGAAAGCAATTGTAGTTCATATTACAGCATAAACTTAGATTTTTACTGCGAAGATATAGCTCAAATTTATGTAACAATTGATGCTTATAACTATGAATTCTGGTAAACTTGACCAAGAAATTAAACTGGAAATACATTGAAAATAATACACAGAAACACCTATTTTTTCTCCATCATCAAAATGACAAGTTTAATTTTCCTTCAAATCTTATTAGCAATTGTTTATGTGAGATTATGATCTCTCAACTTTATAGCCTTCATCTCTCTTTATCTCTTGATATAACAACAATCAATAATTATAACATAAATGGGAAACATTTTGATCAGGAATTGATAAATCCCAAAAAATTCACATTGCTTTTTTTTTTTTCTTTTACAAAAATAAAAAAAAGGAGAATCTTTTTCCTAGTTGTTGAGACCATTGGTGGAATTTCTAATCATCTTCAATTTCTTCTTCAAAGTTGTACCAATTAATGCATAAATGAAACAGAAAGATAACAATAAAATGAAAAAAAGAGAATAAAAACAGACCTTTATGTTTCTTGAAGCAGCCAAGAGAGCAACTACAAGGAAGAAGACAAAAAAAAAAATGGTAAATAGACTGAACAGAGACAAGAAGTAGAAGAAAGGAAGGAAAGGAAAAATGAGTTTTGGTCTATTTGAGGTTTGCTTACTAAGGAGCAAGACAAGATGGGCACTTGTATTTAGATTGAGCTCCATTGCAGACTTGGCATTGTTTACGACCCATTAACCTGTTTCAGCTGAAAAACACCAAAATCCCAATTTTTCAAAGAGGACAATGGCGATGCCGGACCTCAGACCGGACTCTGTCAGACGAATTTGCTTATTAGATCGTTCTAGCTGCAATTTTAGAGCCAATATTTTGCCCCTGTATTTATGTTTTTTCAAGAGTGAAGTAGAAAGTGTTTTCAGTTTTTCAATTGTGGCTGCGTCTAGGGTTTTTTTTTTTTTTTTTTTTTTTTTTTTTAATTATATAATTAAAAAATAAATTAAATGCATAAAAAGTATTATGATGACCTATTTGTTTTTGATAATTTATGTTGTGTGTGTATAATCGTATTATATCGGGATAAGTGTGTAATATAAAAATTAATCAACTCAAACATGACCCATTTAATTAATTATATCAAAACATTAAATTCAAATACAGACATATTTATTAACCAGATTATACGAGTCAACCCGAATAACCCATTTAATAAATTAAATTTTAAAAAATATATTTGCTAAATAAAAAATTAATTATCTAGAATCCAAAAAATGCATTTTTTAAATGTAAAATGATTCAAATTGTATATTTGAACCTTTATAAGTGATAAAATATTTTCATATATATATATAAAAAAAGAATAAATGTATTTACTTGTATAATATACTATATATTAATCTATTAACATGTTTAAATAAATGTGTTTAATAATATCACTCGTGGATTAGACAAGTTAACTCATTTAAATATATTTTTTTTGTATCATAAATGGGTTAACCCATTTATGACTCGAATTTGTTTATTCCAAATTCAAATCCATTTAACTATGTATCAGAGCGTGTCGTTTATAAGAATGGCAATGCGGGCGGTTTTGAAATTCTCATCCCTACCCCATGAATGATCGAGGTGGGAACGGAGATCCTTATTTATAATTTTTTATAATTTATTAATGTTAAAACTTTATAATTTATATATTTTGACAAAATGATATACATGTTTATATTAAGTTTTATATATTATTAATTAATATTTAAAAAATAATAATATAATTAAATATTTAATGATATAATTTTAAAGAAAATTAATAAATTTTTATATACATGTAATATGAAATTATATATATATATATATATATATATATATATATATATATATATATATATATATATATATATATATATATATATATATATATATATATATATATATATTACCCCGTCAGATTTGAGAAGGGGCCGGATTTTTTATCGGGATGGATCGAATTTTGCCATCCCTAATTGTTTCTTCGAGTTGTATAAAAAATTGTCAGTCCCAAACATATCACTCGAGATAATAATTATTAAAATCTTATTTTTTATAATCAAATCATTTTATATTAATTTATTTTAATTTATTTGTATTTTGTCTAAAATAATTATTTTATAATTATACTTTATTTGAAGTAATTGCTTTTAATCAGTGCCTTTAGAGCATTCTTTAAAAAATCATTATTATTATTATTATAAAATTTTATTGATATTTATTTATTTTATTTAGAAAGCTCAAAACAATGTCATTTAAATTAGGATTCCATTAAATTTTAGATAGTCAAAGCACATGACTAATGAGAAAATTTATTAATTTTATATAAAGTAAATTGTTCATTACTTTGTTTTAAAACAAAATATAATACTTTGTTTTTTATAAAATTTCCGAAAAAATATAAAAAGATTATAATTTTTTGTAAGAGAGTTTTTTTTTTCATAATTATGAAATTATTTTTTTTATTAATTTAGAAATTTCTTGTAAAATTATTGCACAAAATAAGTGATATTTTTGTAAAATTAAAACTTTTTTCACAACTAAAAAACATTATGAAAAAATAGTTTTATTAGGGAAAAAATATAAAAACATTGTGATTTTTCATAAGAGGGATATTTTTTTCATAATTACAAAATTATTTTTATTTTTTATTAATTTAGAAATTTTTTCTTAAAATTATTATTTTGCATAAAATAAATCATATTTTTATAAAATTAAAACTTTTTTAGCAACTGGGAAGAATTATGAAAAAAAAAGTTTAATTTATGAAAAATATAAAAAGATTGTAATTTTTTGTAAGAGAGCTATTTTCTTTGTAAAATAAAATAAATTAGGTTTATCTTGATTTCTATTTAAATAATCATAAAATGCACTTTTTATATAAATATTTGGTTGAAATTTGAAATTCATATTTAATTTAAGTATTTGTATAAGATAATTTATTATTAAATATTTAAAATATTTTATAATAAATAAGTTAAGAACTACTTTATTTTATTTTGTGTTATTTGTTTAATATTTTTGTGTATAAAAAGTATTAAGACAACTTTATGGGTTTTTATTCCCTTATTTAAAAAAAAATGGTAATTCTTATTTAATAAATGGCACAGTTAGCTTTTTTCAATTTAATGGCACAAGTGATTTGTTGCCATCAAGTTTTTTTTTTTTTAAAAAAAAAAAAAATCAAATAGGAACCTTCTACCAAATACAAACTACTTATATAGATTATACAATTTGAGAAATTCCCAAAACTTTTTAAAAATCATAATTCTATTTTTAAGTCTATAAATTTTGTGTGTACTTAATTTAAATACATACAAAATTTATTTCTTTTACAAATAAATTTTGATTAAAAAAAAGTAAATTTTGATATTTGAATTAACTATAAAATTCATTTAATTAAATATGTAATTTTATTAACTTGCACTTAAAAAAGAAAAGGTTGAGATAAAATTTTGGTCATGGCTAGAGCTAAAACTTGATCACCATAGCCGGCCAAATATCAAAGTGGTTTTTGAATGTTATACCCGAAGCATACAACACTCAACCTGCTGTGAAAATTTACCCAACATTTTTCATTTTTGTCATATTACTTGACATACATTTAAGTCATTTAACCCAAAAATAAAATCCGCGAGGAAAAAACAGATTTAGGATACAATAACTTCGTACAGGGATATAAAAATGAACAGCAAAGCGTTCCTATTTATGTAAGCAAATACAAGACCAATCTCTTCACAGATACAATCCTTCTGGTACCCCCTCTTTCTTCTTGAACATCACCTTTTCTTTTGCCTTCTTGAAGTCAGCATGTGTCACCTGAAAGAAAGAATTTGAAAAAATAAGTAAATAAAGAACATCTGGGAAGATTCTTAATTCTGCATTATCCAGTCCCTCTAGATAAGGCCAGAATATGAAATTGCAACCACCATGTAGTACTACTTGACTATCTAGTCTACCATCTAATGGCCAATAAGAACACTCAACAGAATTACGAGGTAAAATCATTATAGCATTTTAAACTCGGAAAGAATGGAGCTTTGAGCTCTCTGCATAACACTTTTAAATGGACCAAGTGATGGCTTACGAACTCCATTGCCAAACTCTTCTCAATACAGAAACATGACATGCATCACCAAGTATTTTTTCTATTTAAAGCACTACTCGTCTAAGTCATGTACCTAAAACTATTTAAACTTCCATGTGAAGGATAGTCTAACAATATATACCAATAGCCTAAAAAAGGTAAAATCTAACTAACATAATTTGTCACATAAAATGTTAACCTCACCTTCATTCGCCGCTCTCGCAAAGCAAGTAAACCAGCTTCAGTACATATAGCCTTTATATCAGCCCCAGAGAACTCGTCTTTAGTCATGACAAATTCTTCTAAGTTGACATCATCAGCCAATGTCATCCTTGACGTGTGTATCTACAGTCCTCAGATATGAAATTACCAGGTCACATAAAGAAGCAAGCTTAAAAGATTCAATAATCACAAAAAAAATAAGGGACAAGATCAACTATATCTAATATAATTAGGGGGAGAGATCTTAAATGTACTTTTATGTGATCAATCATGCATACCTGGAAAATACGACGTCTTGTTTTGATATCAGGAAGCGGAAATTCAATCTTCCTATCTATTCGACCTGGCCGAAGCAAAGCAGGATCAAGACTTTCAATTCGGTTCGTAGCAAGAATCACTTTGACATCTCCTCTTGAATCAAAACCATCTAACTGGTTCAGTAATTCCAACATGGTTCTCTGAATTTCACGTTCACCACCTGAGTGGGCATCATACCTGCAAAAAATATTACATTAGGAACACCCAAGGACTACATCTATTGGGCCATCAATGTTCAATTTCTTCCACTCAATTTTATTTTTGTTTAGGAGTGAACCATAACAACTCAAGGGCTCACCTCTTCGTACCAACTGCATCAATTTCATCGATGAAGACGATTGAGGGTGAGAGATCATCAGCAACTCTGAAAAGTTCCCTCACTAATTTTGGGCCATCTCCCAAGTACTTCTGAATTAATTCACTACCGACAACACGCAAGAAAGTTGCTGATGTTGAATTTGCCACTGCCTGACAGAACAAATATGAGTCTTAAAACTTGGTGCTAATTTGATACAGCAGCTTCATTTCAACTAATGATAATATCGAGCAAGTAGACGCAAATGAAAATCTATAAAAAGAAAAATCTTGTTTCACTGTTGTCTATTAAATAGGAAGTGACAGTGCTTCAAACATAGATCATATAAAATGCCCAGCACCACAGCAAAGCAACCCAACCAACTCAACTCAACCCACCCTTAATCCCAAAATTAATTGGGAGCAAAGCAACCCAACCAAGGCACAAACACCACTTAAATGAGTTGGTTGGGTCTTCATACAAGAAATTGCTTTGGATATTAAATCTACTTGGTAGATCAGCATTGAAATATGCTCTTTTTTGCAAACTTGGCATGGATCTTAGGAAGAAGACCAAAGCAAACAAAATACTCATGGCACGGTTTGCATGAAGTTGAAATAGAAGATGACTTCAAACCAAGTTAATATGATCAAGTACCAAGCTTGTTGCTTTGAAATGACTAATTAGCAATTAGCATCTATAGTTTCAAGAGAGAACCAACAATAAAACCAACTACTCTAGTAAATACATTACACAGCTAAAAATCTATCAATTGGAGCAAATTCAAGGTTACCAACATTGCTGGGTTAGGAGGAGAACAAAATACTAAAGCAGTCAATGATCAGACTCAGATATGGCCTATTTAAGTCCAACAAGAAAAAGTTTAAATACCAACCTTTGCAAGCAATGTTTTGCCAGTACCAGGCTCTCCATATAATATTACACCCTTAGGAGGCTTAATACCAATATCTTCATACAATTCAGGATGCGTCAGAGGGAGCTCAACTGCTTCTTTAATTTCCTGTATTTGGGCATCTAAACCACCTATATCAGCATAAGATTCCAATGGAGCCTTCTCAACCTTCATCACAGACACCATAGGATCAACTTCATCCTGAAGAAGCCCAACAACAGACAGGACCTGACAAGGAGCCACAAACTATATTCAATAACACGAAAATTACAAAAAGGCAATAAATTGGATAACAAGGTTTGTGAGGATACGCATAGCATGAAGGTACTACTAATACAAGTAGCTAGTCATGATTGTTTCCTCATCTAAAGGAATCGACCAATCAGTATCTGATGCCTCTTTCTAGTGCCTCTACTTCAAGCCAACAAAACCACAATATAAAAAATCAAAATTCAAACTAATAAATTACATAAAACCACATGCTCTACATCAATAAATCACCAGATATCTTAGTATCCATAAACATCAAATCTGTAAAATCAACAAATAATCCAGAAACCAAAGAAAACCCAATTACCTTATTGTGCATCAAAATAGCACAGCCAGGCTCCAGCTGATCCTTATCAACAAATGATAAAATCCCAACATAATACTCAGGGCCAACTGACGACGAAACAATTGCGTGATTCTCATCAATTAGCTCTTCCAAATTCCCCACACTCATCGGCGATCCCCTCAAATCATCAACCTTAGATCGATCCTCCTCGGCTTTCTCCTCCTGCGGCTTCAACCTCTCCTGGTTGGCCACGAACTCCTCCTCCATCAGCAGATAGTCCTTAATTCGCTCCAACTTTAGTAGCCTCAGTTTGCACTTAGTCAATGGCGTCACCGTCGGCAGCCGAGCAGCAGCCTCAGGTCCTTTCTGCTTGCGCTGCTTGCGGCCAACGCGAGCCGGTGGTGCCGCTGGCTCGAATTTTTTGTCTTTCTTGTCGCCTCCGTCGGATTTCCGGTCGCCCGGGAGACCTTGCCGGTTGCCGGATGGTCCCTGACCCATAGCTTGGATTTGTGTGAAAGAGAGATTTGAGTTTGGCTTTGAAAACAAGTTAGCTTTGTAATGCTGTTACTGTAATGACCGATAAACGACATCTTGTTTAAACTTATCTATGTCAAATGGGCTGAATTACTGAGTCCCCAAAGAGATTTTTTGGGCTAATATTGGGCTTGAATTTTTTACTTGAGCCCAAGGCCTTGAATAAAATTTTAAAATTTTGAGATATTGCTTGTCATAAATTCATATGAAATTTATTTTATTTGTTATAAATAATTTTTTCACGTTTGAATTGATTGTTAGATTTTTTTTTTAAACATTTAGTATTATTAGCTTATATTTAAAATTTATTAGTTTTAGTGACTTGTATTTTTGTTAGATTTATATTTCATTTTAAAATTTTATTAATTTTGATATAATTTAATTCTGGCATAATTAAAATTCAAAAAAAATTTATTTATGGTCAATGCGGAATCAAATAAATAAGAATTCCGAACTATACCTTTTTTTTTTTAAATAATAATGGAGGATATGTTAATTTATATTTATTTTAATTAATAAAATTAATTTTTATTTATTTCAATTAAGAAAGTTCAACTTTTTTCTCTATAAGAAAGTATACTTCCCACAAATTTAGTAAGTAAACATCATAATTCTCGAAAATTTTTTTAATAATGGCTAGTAAATAAATCAAAATTTTTTACTTTTTAAAAAGTTTTATTTTCTTAATTTACTTATCATATAATAAACAATACCTAAGAGCATATATATTATATACAAATTTTAATAGCATCATAACATAACCATCGTATCAAATATGAAAATTTAATATAAAAAATGTAAATTTGTAAATAAATTTACAGACCATTTTTTAGCTGCTGATTGAGAAATTATTGGGATTTTAATTTGGATTCCCAATTAGAGTGGCAAACCACTTAAATGTTGACACATGGCTAATATTTTGCAGAAAATAAGTAAAAAATAAAAATCACGTGATTAATTTAAGTTTGGGGATTTACTTTTCTCTCTACTCTCTTTTGGGTTTGATTGGATTTATATTATATATGACATGTGTATGCAAAAATAATTAATGTAATATATTTGATTGCCAATTACAGTAAAAGAAAATCTGAATATGATATATTTGTTCAGAATTGTTAAAAAAAAATAAAAATGATATCTCACATTATCTCATGCGATAAGCCATAGTTTTATATTATTAATGAAGTCTTATCTAAAATTCAATGCTCAATTTTGAAATTTAAATGTATATATATATATATATCAACTTCTCAAGGAAAATTCTTGTTTATATTATAATATATAATCAATTAATTGTAATCAAAACGGATTTAAATGTTAAATAATGGCTCATAATTGAAAAATAGTTTATATTTAGAGTTTTAATAAAAAGGAGGATCGGAATGGACACTTCAAAAGTACGCTATAACTTTATTGAAAACTAAGAATAACATGTACAAATTTAAAATGACCAGTTGTTATGTAAAGGATTGAACTATAATTTATTATGCATATAATCACTACTAGTTCTTTTAACTATTCCGTGGATATAGACAGATTGTTAGATTGTTGAATTATGTAAATTTTGTGTCTTGTGTGATTGTTTCTATCAAATTTCTCTTTATTTTTTATTTTTTGTTCATCTATTAAAATCAATCCAAGAAAATCTATAATACTAAAAATATTTATAAATCGACTTAAACTCATTTAAAGTAATCGAGAGTTTTATTATGATTCAATTTTGGTTCAATTAATCCAAGTAATCTAGATGGTAGGTATTGTCATATATTTATTGACTCGCTAGCTTAAGCTGACATCTCAAACTAATAGTTCTCCTCATGCGGATCCTTATAAATATGATAGTTGTACATTTTAAATGAATTAGAATAAGGAGAAATCCATTAAAAATTTAAAATTATACTTAAAATTAAGTAGATATTACTTAAAATTATTACCACAAATATAACCATCAAATCTAGCTAGTGTAAATTTTTCTTGACATTATCAAAATTATAACAAATATTCATACAAAAAACTGAAAATAAAAATAATTAAAGAGTTCCAATAAAAAGAAAAGAAGAAACAGAGAATAATATATTCACACACAAAACAAATTATTATAGGGGATAAAATAATATTAGTTCCCTTTATTAAATATTTTATTAAACTTTGGCCATGATAATCTCAAACAAGGTTTACATGAACCCATAATTTATAAAAGAAAAAAAATGGAAAATCTTCAATATTTCTCCCATTTCTTCTTGAAATTCCATTTTTTCTTGTCAGCCCTAAATAAGTAGACTCCATCTTCTTGGGCTTTCCAAGTGCAAGTTTCTCCACCACAACTATCAAAAGCAAAAGTAGGAGGTTGAGTAGTGAAAGCATCAAATTCTACATGAAAATTCCAATACCCAAGCTCACAAAAGAAAATTGTAGGCTTAAAAAAATTAAGTTTGAAGCTAAATTCATATGTTTTGTTTGGTGGAATTGTTTGATTTTTTAAATCTTTCTTTCCAGATTTGCAATGGGCAGAAAGGGTTTTCTGATGAAGAACGTTTTGAATCTGTACATGGTATGTTTTAAATGGTTGAGGTACCCATAATTCTGAGCTACTACACATGCCCATGAAAATGGCTAAGACAAGGAACAGAATAATAAGAAATTGAAAATGGTAGATTTTGTCTTGATGCATTTTTTTTTTTTTTGGGGAGGGTTTGATTGGATTTTGATTTGATTATTTTGGCTGCTATTTATATTATATGATATGGTCTGTAAGCAAAATATTTAATTAATAAATCTTATTGCTAATTACAGTAAAAACCAAAAAAAAAAAAAAAGTCTTTATATAGTATTTATACATTTGTTCAAAATTTGTTAGAAAATGAGATCTCACACTATCTCACCATATAACTCATAGTTTACAATTCATTAATGAGGTCTTATCTAAAATTCAATGCTTTATTTTGAAATTTAAGGCTTTGTATGGAAGGAAAAAAGTAAGCGCTCTTGAAAATTTCAAATGAGCGATTTTATAAAATTTATGAATTTAAATTAAATTCACTGTTTAGCAATTTAAAATAGAGTCAACATTTATGAATTTTGAAAAAATCTCTCACATTTCAAAATTTTTCATTTTTTAAGATTTTAATTTCCCATATCGTAGGTGATAAAGTAAAAAATTCATTTTTTTATTAGTAAATGAGGGATTTGGATAATTTTTTATTCTAAATTTATTCCTAATAAATTTATAATATTTCAAAACTCTCTATTAATCCAAACAATGGAATAAATTCATAAATTTATAATTCATGGATTTTTTTTTTGAAATAACATAATTCATAAATTTAAAATTCACAAATTTGAGAATCTTTCCATCTAATAAAATGTATAAGTTTTTTTAGGAAGTTAGCATTTTTTATACTTTGATAATTGGTATTAATTAATTATCATTACAATTTTCTGAAAAGAAAATCTTACAACTTGCTAAGTTGAATTATATAAGTGAAAGGAAGTGTGAAGAAAATAAAAATATTTTTAATTTTATTGTCTTTTAATACAAATAATACAGCTAAAAATTATATTTTCTATGTTTTATATATGATATATAGTTGATTAATTATAATTTTCATTTAATTTGATTAATCTTTACTGTTGATATAAGAATATTTATCATATGATGTTGCAAGGAGAGTTTTTGTTATAGGCATACATGGAAGTCTATCTCTGCTATATTCTTTATTAATTGTGATCATCATATTGAAGATGAATAGTCTAATGTACTTATGCTTAAAAAAATTCATTCATAAACGCAAAACAAAAAATTAAACATGATAATATTATAATTATTATAATATAGTAGTGTTTAATTGTATCATATGCATGACATGGACCTAATTAAAATGCATAATTACCATAATTTCAACCTTCCTGGTTCCCATTTGTGTTGAAATTCGTCAGTATGATTTAACCTATTTCTCAAGTAAATTCCATTATCTCTAGCAATCCAAACGCAATTTTGATCCATGCCACACCTGTACAAAAAACAAGATTTGAACCAGAACACTTTAAAGGCGGCATGCGACTTGTCGTCTGGTGCCAAATAGCACCAAAAAAGAGTTGTAGAGAAAAAATTAACCCTGAATCTCCAAGTAAACTCTTCTCCATATTTAAGATAATGGATGCCAAGATCATTATTTTTAGATTTGCAGTGCACAAGTAAAATCTTATTATGGCTCAACCTATTGAACACATGAACATGATAGTATTTAAACCATGAACAATTGTGGGGTGTGATAAACAAACTCATGACTAATGCCAAAATAAACAAGAATTTCATATTGATTTTGAAAGAGCTCATTATTAACTCACTATGCTTGAGTTCAATTTCTTATTTTGGATACTATATATATATATAAATGGAAACTTGAGATATTTATATATATATATATATATATATATATATATATATATATATATATATATATATATATATGTCATGTACATGAATGCGTGTGATATCAGAAAAATATATAATAAATATTTAATAAATATATTTTCATTCTTAATGAGTGAATATCTGACTTGTTTTACTAAATACGTATTTTGAAAGTCATAAATATAATATTGAGATTCTGAAATAGAAAATTTTTTTATGATTATTATTTTTAAATGAAATAAAAAGTAGGGTTTCTATATATAATAATATTGTAATATATCTTAACATTTTCATCATAAAAATCTTATTTTTTACTTCTAGATTATGATAATTAAGAGTATGATTTGGGGCATTTATGGTTACGTTTTTACAAATTTTGAGTATGGATTGAGAGAAGTAAATGACAATATTGTCTTTAGCAATTCAAAGTTCAAGCACAACTTTATCCAAAATACGTTTAAAATAAGTATAATAAGAGTTCTTGTCGTCCATGCCTAGCTACCAATGTAGCACCAGAAAAGCATTGTTGCGGGGAGGTTATTTTTTTTATTTTAATAGGGAAACTCCAACTTAATTTATACCCAATATCTTTCAATTTGGGCTTTAATTATATCTTGCTGCCTCTCAATCCAATTTCCTAAACCCACCAATTATTGCATGAAAAAAAAAAAAGGCAAAAAGAGTTTATAATGTACATAGGAAAATTCATTGACAACACTCAAACCTTTAGCACTTTTTTTTAATAATTCATAATTTTATTTTTAGGTTGGCTGACAGTATATTTATCAATTGTTGTAACCTTTTCTTAGTATTCTCGATTAATGTTAATGCCATAGTTAATTTTTACATTAAAAAATTATGTTTAACTTTCTCTTTCATCATTAATCTAGCTGTAATTTCTTACAAAATGGTAATGAGGGCATTAAAGTATTGTTTGGTATAAGATCAATGAATTAAAGAAGTTCAATTTCTTGGAAAATAGAAAATTTGATAGTTGCCATTGAAAAAAATTCTTAAGAAATAGGATATTTACTTTCTGAGTTTGAAAAAAGTATATTTAAAAAAAGTTAAAGAAGTTGAATTTTTTTAGTTAAAATAAATATATAATGACATATCTACTCTCTATTAAATAGAATTAAATAAATAGGACAATGTATTATTGTCTTTTTCATTATTAAGTAAAAAAAAAAAAAAAAACTACTTCTGAGGAAGTTATATGAAAACCAAATACATAATTATTTTTTAGAAAATTTATTTCCTATGAAATAATTTTCCGGAAAGTATACTTATAAAAAAATATACCAAATGATACTTAAGAATTAAAAAAAATCAAAGAAAGAATTTAATTTGGAGATAGATCCCACATTGATTAAGCATAATATTGAATAAACTTATATATAATCGGATTCTCCAATTTCAATAATTAACTTTTAAGATTAGCACTCTCATACTATATAAACTTCCTACATTTTCATAGAGAGTATATAATACAATAATCCGTTAAAAAAAATCTCGGTGAACTAAAATCATAATAGTAATTAATTTTTTACCAATTACAACATTCAAAGGATATTGCAATATATAACATTATTACAATATGGCAAAAAAAAAAAAACATAATAATATTTATCTACATATATAAAATATATATTAAAAATAGATAATAAACAAGAAAATAAAATAATGCTATTTATTTCCTAAAACAAAATAGAATTAGAAGATATTTATAACTATAATAATATTATAAGAATTTTTGATGTACTAAACCTTCTTTAGTTCCCACTTCCCATATCTGTTGTAACTCATCATTCTTTGGCCTATTTCTCAAGTAAATTCCATCATCATCTTTAGCAATCAAACCTCCATATGGCCCCAAATCAGCTGAATTCTCCAATGAAAATCTTCCTCAATTTGAAGATTATGAATACCAACAATGTGGGCAATTTTCTTAATTAGGAGGGACATACACAGTACTAGTTTGTATTTAAGTTGTTGAATCTTCTTGGTTTCAATTTAATAGAAAGCTTCAACTAGTTCCTTAGAGATAAAATTTAGTACCTATGATGCAACCATACAATCAACTCTTTCCCATTATTCAAAATTCCAGCTTGTATATCAGCTCATAGAGCTAAAGCTATAACAATCATCAGTAACTACCTAACAACTTACTAACTGATTCTAACAAAGCCTGACTTTTATTTACAAGTTTGACTATTAACTAATTTGAGTAATTTATACACTCTTGCACTTAACCTAATATTCTTTGAAATATTTTCTTTTAACATTAACGAAAAAGACTCCAACCTGAATTCAATACCAAAAACAAATTGAAAGACAATATATACAAGAATAATTGTCATGGCTAGCTAAGTATAGCACCTTATCATAATAGTTGCATTAATGACATTAATTGTGGATAACTAGGAATATTTTGCATGCTTTAGATTTAATAATGGTGAGGGTTAATTGGTCATGTCAGAACTTAAAATAACAACAAGAAAGGAAGGGATTTCTACCCATTCCTTGGCAACAAACAAAGAACCAGCCTCTCTTACTAGAAGGTGAGCTGCTATGTTCACTGAACGCCTTACAAATTTTAAATTTAAATTTGTAAATTGTGAAATAATATGGATATATATATATATATATATATATATATATATATATATATATATATATATATATATATATATATATATATATATATGAGCATTTGACAAGTGAATAAATGTCATTTTTTTATATGCCATTTGAAATAATTTTTCTCTCTTCACAAGGACAAAGTTAGATTTTTTTCTCTTAAGTTAGATTTTTTTTCTCTTAATTTAAAAATATTTTATCATGTTTATTTTTATTTAATTATTCTTTGTCTTTTATAATGTATTTTTCTACTTATTATAATTGTATAAATTTTCCAAATAAGAGAAATAAATTATTTATTTAAATATATAAATAAATCTCGCATGAGCATGTAGCTGGTTATAATATATATATATATATGATAACGGAGCTAGGGGAGGGGCAGAGGGGGGCCATGACCCCTAACTTTTGAACATTTTAATATAAAATATGTTAATTTTTATAAAAAATAAAATTGGTTCCTAACTTTTGAAAATTCTAATATATAGTATGCTAGCTTATTTATAGTATACTAATTTATTAGAATAACTATTTAAAATTTAATAATTAAAATTAATGATTTTTTGAGAAATTAAACTTAATGTTAATAGACATTAGTATAAAGTTGTTATAATTACTATGATTGTGAGTTTTAACCTATAAACAGAAAAATAAAAAGGAAAGATAAAATAATCATATAAGAGATAAGATTTATGTAATTCGGTAATTTGACTTCGTGCACAGGAGGTTTGGTAATCTTTTATTGAGAGATTGATGGTAACTACAAATTATAATAAACTAGAGTTTCAACTTTTTAAGTACTAATTGGTTGATCCAAAAATACATAATTACCCTTAGCTTTTAAAAAAGTTATACTGTAAACTGATTATGAGTTATTATTTAATAAAATTCATATTTAGCTTCCTAGAAAATAATCTTGGCTCTGTCACTGTATATACATCATAATGATACTCAGTAGCAGATGCAGGATTTCAAGTCAGTGGGAGCTGCAATAATAATAACAAATTAAAATATAAATTATGATTAATAAACAATAAAAAAGCAATATTAAGATTTTAGATCCGACCCAGTCTTAAAACCGGTGAAGGTAAAGGATCACGGGTCAAAAGTTTAACTGGCGTCAAATTAGGATTGAACCGTAATTAAATTAAATATATAATAAATATTATATACAATATATTAATTAATATTACCTATTAACAATCATGATAAATAGAATATATCTAAATAAAAAAAATTAAATAAGCAAATATTAATTAATAACCTGAAATTAATTGAGATTTTTGTGTATTAATATTATTTTAAATCCATGGTTGATATGTTTACCTTTCTCATGTTCTTTATATCTATAACCTGAAAATATATTATGTCTAAGAATAATAAATTATATTTAAGATTCTTGAATTTTTACCACTCCTTGTCTAATTTTAGATTCAAATTATTTACTTTACTATATTTACTAATAAATTATTATTAAATTATACACTCTTGAACAAATAATAATAGTAAATCTAGAGGGCCTTAAATTTATCAACGAATTCTTATATTAAACTGGATGAAACTGGAGCCCAAATCCCTTTCTTTCTTTTTGTTTGTTTAGTTTTTATTATATATGAATTTTTATTATTGTTAAGCCTGCTACATGGTATCATTTCCCATTAGCCCTTTTATATGTATATACACTAGTGCTAATCTGATGATACTTAATTAATGTAACAATATATTAAAAGATATATCTATATGCCCTTATTACAAACATTTCATAAACAAGAAAATAAAGAAACATACAATGATAGTTATTTTTATATTGTAGTTGATAGTATAATATATAATAAGCTAATTAAAATTCATAATAATATTCTAAATTAGCAAGGTTTTGCTTGCGTTCAATTCATGGATGACATGAACATGATATTTACTAAACAATCCCCCACTATCGGGTGCAACAAACATACTCATAACTAATGCCAAAATAAATATGTGTGTGTACATGTGTGCTTGTCCTGCTAAAAAAAGAATTGAGAAGATTTATGTTAGTGGACATCTAATTAAGTTGTTAATCTTAATTAGTGCTTTGCTTTTATCACTAAATTATAACATCCACAGTTTATGTATGAATAAGATACGAAACAAATTGCCAAATTTTGTTTACCATAACGGTATTGAAACAAATATAAACATAGACATACAGTTATAATTTCTTAATTAAGTTTATGAATCTTAATTTGTTGGTTTCCACTAAGTACCGAAACTAAACATGATTATTTTTTATTTGAGAAGTGTTTGAAACCTAGAACACACACACAGTACAGTGACACCACACGTCATCTAACAAAACCATGGTGATTTTGTTAGACACGCAATATTATATATGTTACACACATATCTTTTAAGTTGGCGATGTGATATTCAAGACCAGAAATGGAACGCCATAAAAGTCTTAGACCTATCCACACTACACACACATGTTCTAATGGTTAAATATATAATTAAAGCTAATTAAATTTATATGTAAATAATTATTTTATAAAATTACCCTTTGATAATCTCAAGTTTTTTGAATAAAATTTTAAGTATATTATAATTTATTGTAACATAATAAATATTTTTATATTTATAAAATATAAATTTTACGAATAATTATTTTATTCCTTCTTGAGTCTATTATTAACGGAGAATTACAAATTTGATATCTCAATTTGATAAAATTGGACAATTGAGAATTTAAATTTGTCAAATATCAATTGAGTATTTTAACCTGTAAAAAAAATCATAATTTAGTATTATTGCATGTTACTAATCAGTAACTTTTCTCATCTTTTCTTTCTTTTTTCTTGTTTTCTTTCTTTCACCATGACAAACAGGGTTTACCCTTCTGCTAAACCCACTGCAAATGGCACCAATGCCACAACCACAACCAATCCCTTCTTTCCAGTCACCAAAGCCAAACTCTATGAAACTATCCTGAGTATATAGAAGATATCCTTTCAGCACTTCGTTAATGACGATAAAAGAATGGCGCACAACTTTTCATTTTTATCTTAGTTTTTTGCTTTCTTTTGATTTTTCCTTTTCTTTCGGTTTTCAAATGATTTCCTTTGATTTCAATTGATTTTTTTTTTCTTGGATTCTTCTACCGTAAATTCATGGGTTTCAATTTTTTGTTGTTTTTTGATGGTTTCTTGGTGAATCGTATGTTTAAATGGACATGTAAAAGTTTGAATTTTATATTTAGTGGTATTGAGTTTTGTTTTCTTGTATATTTTGGAAATGAAAAAAGTTTTATGGTGTTTAAAGGAAAAGGATGATTCAATTGCAAGAATCCTGATAATTTTGAATCACCTTAAAATTTTCTAAGGATCCACTTATAATTAATTATTTGTAACAGGAAATTATATTAAATTGTGATTTTTTTTTTACAGATTAAGACAATCAATTGATATTTTTAAAAATTTAAACACTCGATTATTCAATTTTCTCATTCTCATTTTAGGCATAACAGATGTATTGATTATTTGATTTCAGTTAATAAGAGGGATTTTTATCAAGTTTAGAAACTAAATTTATAATTATCCACATTATTTGTCAAGCAAAACATCTTGTCCAAACTAAAGAAAAACTAAAGCTGAAACTCAAGCCCAATCCCAAATGTAAACGCAAAGGGCTTTATCAGGCTAGTTGAGAGTTTGGATCGGTCAGTGCTCCATTCAACTTTTGGCAGCCCAATAATAACTGCAACTTACCTCCTGCCTTTCTTTACAGTTATTAATCTGTATACATATATTTCTTTTGAATTAAAATATAGAAGAAACTAAATTTACATACGGCCAATGGCCAGGGAAAAGTGAATAAATGAATAAATAAAAATCTTATTGATCTCTAAAGATTAAACAAAACTATGGTGGTGGTAAAATTAAAAAACATGTAGTAAATTTTAAATCGCTAAATATGATCAATCTGTTTGATAATTATTGTTATTAAAAATTATTTTTTTTTTTTATCGTACATACTTAATCCTGTGGTGTTAATATTTAAGCTTTAACCATTAAATATAGATTGAAAACTAAAAAAAAATAAAAATCATAAATAAAAAATTTAAAAGTAATAATCATATTATGATAATATTTCTGCTAAGTTTTTAAAAAATAAACATTATTAAATTTTAAATAATTATTACAAAAACTGATAAATGAGTTTAAAAAAATTAATACAATTAAAAATCAATACTCACATATTAAACAACAGTTGAGGGTAAGGATATAAAAGTCACTTTAACAAAAAAAAAAAAAAAAACCCTTAAAAATTCAATAATTGAGCATGTTCAATAAAAATTTTAAATCAAATAAGTGTTTGCTTACTTAGTTAAAAATTTTTGGTCGTGACCATTTTATATTATCAGACAGCTTTAAAATTAATAAATACTAAAAATATTAAATTAAAAAATAAATTAAATTATCAAACACTCCATAATTATATTTCCATTCTCTTGATTACATTATCAAGGGGATACAAGGAAGTTAATGAGTAAAAATGAGCATTGGTTAATCAAATCAAATAGGTAAGAAAATCAAATTTAATGAAAAAACTATACACATCTAATGACTGATAGCATATCACATCCATTTGGTGCCCTTCTACGATGGGCAAAAATTTTTAAAAAATAAATTATTTGTGGTGGCCATCTGAGATTTTTTTTTTTTTTTTTTAAGGACCTACATGATCTTTGACTCTCAAACAAACAGCTATAAATGAGAAACTAACACCTATGAAGCACAGTGGGCAATGGGTAGGTGATAGGCCTTTAAGAGCACTGATTCAAGTCATTCAATTGCCCTGAAACGTCTTCAGTCTATAGTAAATTGCATGGTAGTGTCATTGTTGCTATTCAAGCTAACCATGGGCTCACCTCATCAATACTTTTTTTTTACTAACAAATATATTTGTCACCCAAAAAGTGAAATTAAAAGGAATAAAACAAGAAAAATAATATAGAGATTTACATTACTCGACTAATGTAATTTGTATCCACGGATATAAAGAAAAAAAATTTATTTTTGCGAGAACTATTTTCAAAATACAATCAATAACTCTATCGGTCCTCATCCTCCATCTCTATTATAAATCTCAGTGAAATTTTTTTTTAAATTGAAACTTTCAAATTTTCAAATTTTCGAATTGAATCATAGATCGGATCATCACAAAAAAAAAAAAAAAATCAATTCATTTAACAATATTATTAAACCTTCTCACGGATAACCTGTCCTCTTTTGCTTTCATATTTCACAATTTTGGTCGAGAGACAAAGAAGTGACATTGACAATTGATATCTTTGGGTAGTAATACTTGGTGGAGGACCAGCTAGCCAGGTAGCTAGTAGAAATAAACTCCTAAGAGCTATGATCAAGAGCATATAATTAATGTATACTATCCATGAATTTTGATTCAATAATGTATTAGTACTAAAGTTGTTTTTCGCAATTATGAATTCAAACTTTAATGTTAATATAGCTAATTAATAAAAAAAATTACAAAATTAATGTTAAAATATTTTTTTTATTTAGAGGTAGAAAATAGGATGGTTATTAGATAATTAATTTTGAATGTCAATTTTTTTTTTTACAAATTTGGACTAAGCCATGCACTTCTGATTATAAGCGGATTAAGTTGTGTATGAGGTTGATTTTTTAAAAGGATTTTATATTAAATTAACTTAAATTTTATAGCTATTGAGTAGGATTAAGTTAGATTGTATAATTTTTTTTATTAATTTATCAAAATATTTTAAAAATTTTCATCTCCAAAAATTATAATTTTCATTAATTTATTTCAAATCGATTGAATCGAATAATTATGCATATTGATATGTGATTAATTTTAATAAATTTAACTTTCATACAAATTCACATGAATTTGATTCAAACTTATAGGTTAAATCAAAATTCGCTGCTTCTAATTTTATAATTCATATTATTATTTTTTTCATAATATAGAGAGTTAGAGTTTAAAATTATGCTTTGTTTAATCTTGAAATTGCTCGAGTCGACAATGGATTTTCAGGTTAGATATCACAATTTCCAAGTAATTAAGACCTTATACAATTACTAACTTAATTAATCTATGTTCTCAGTTAATGAAGTGGAGTTATGAGGACTAAAAATGATCTCATACAGGGATTTTTATTTTTTTTCTGTATATGTGTAAAGGGAAAGATATAACTTTATAATTTATTTATCATTTCATTTTCTCTCTTAATATTTTTTCTCAAAAAAATTATTATTAACGTAGGCATTCGAAATTCTTTTGAGATCAGTTTCGAGTCTCTGACCCTATTTTTTCTCTCGTGCATGACTCTTTCAACACTTAGAAGGCGATTTTAGAGTATCATGGAACATGTAGGGCGTGAGAATATGATGGAATTGAACCAACCGGACATCCATCTAGCAAGGGCTAAGAAAAAACTAATTAAATTATGCTACCGCAGACAAAGGAAAAACATTATCAGATCACCACAAGATTTGATCCTTAATTTGGCACAATTAAAATTGAAAGCCATGCAAATTTTTTTTTTTTTTTTTATTTGTCTTAAAAGTCAAAAAGATTTCAAGCTTAATTTTAATAAGCTATAGAAAGAACTGGAGAATTTAATTGGTTACTAGTTAACCGGCCATTTATTGTTTGTTGCTTTTGATTTTTATTTGTCAATTTAAATTATGTTATTAAATATGTATAACTTTTTTTATTTAATATTTTTAAGCTCTTTTTTTTTTTCTTTTTAATTATGAATTAGAGATTTAAGAGTCACATCAAAATATTTCAGCTAAACTGATATTTTCCTAACATTCTCGTCATACGGCCTTAAGCCAACTTCATTAAAAAAACATTAAATAAAAAAATACACCAACTCTTTTTTTTAAGCTCTCTTTTTTATTTCCCTTTTTTTTTTTTTTTAAATGTTCTTTACTCGATAGATAGATAGCTTAAAAGATGGAGAAGTATTTAATTGAAATTATGGAAATGAAACACAAAAATATATATCTAATCCAAAGTTTGTGTAACTATCCACTCAAAACATTTTAAACATTACAATATTGAAATATCTGAAAGTAAAGACACATAGAAAATGCAAATTAAAAAAAAATGATAAGAAAAGCCAAACATAACTAAAAATAAGACCATCACGCAATAACTACTTAACTGCCATAACACTAGAGCTCCATATCAAACCCTTGCTAGCTAAGCAAGAACGGCGGAAACTAGAAATTACGGAAGCAAACCCAACTTTTTCAAGGGTAAGGAAGAACACCCGTTCCACCACCAACTCCACCACCGACGCCACCTCCAACACCAGCACCACCACCAACACCGCCACCAACACCACCCAAACCACCAAGACCACCAAAGCCACCACCTAGACCATTTCCACCACCAAGGCCACCGCCAACCCCACCAAAGCCACCAATGCCACCACCTGCACCGCCAAGCCCAGTAACTCCACCAAGCCCACCAACACCACCGAAGGGAAGACCATTACCACCAAGCCCAGCATAGCCACCAAGACCACCGTAGCTGACAAAGTTCTTTTGGTCATCTAGACCAGTACCACCTTTAGTGGGCACAGTATTTTTCTTAGCATCCAAATTATTTTGGCTAGGATTAGGAGCATTTCTAGCACTAGTATTCACTGCTACTAAAGCAAGCATAAGCATAACAATA
The DNA here is from genome assembly GCA_947687605.1 of Reutealis trisperma. Lineage (NCBI taxonomy): Eukaryota > Viridiplantae > Streptophyta > Magnoliopsida > Malpighiales > Euphorbiaceae > Reutealis > Reutealis trisperma. The sequence continues at coordinate 3,952,562 of CANTUT010000050.1, forward strand.
GCACAAAACCTTGCCATCTCTCTCTCTCTCTCTGTTTCTCTGTTGATTGTTGTTCTTGTTGCACCGTGTCAATGTGCTTTGGACAGCCCCTTTTTAAAGACCAAAGGGATTGGCAGGGAACAGTTGAAAGCAGTAAATGGAGTTAAAAGCAAGTTCAGTGTTTTGGTAACTTTTTATTGTTATTGTTACTATTATTTTAAGTGGAGGAGATTTAATTAATTTTTAGTAATTCATTCATGTTTCAGCCCAGTTACTAAATAGGTTTTGCTTTTTAATATTATTAAATAAAAATCAAAATATTAGGAAATTTTTTTTTCTTTTATAAATATTTTAAACTATATATAATAAATGCAATGTACTATAATATATTTTTAAAGTAAATATAGCTCACACTGAAAACTAATTGTATTTTATTGCACTAAATATTTCATTAAAAAGATTCAAGTTTCAATGCAAATGTTCTAATTATGTGTGAAAATTCAGGACATTTGATTAAATTAGGGTATTTTAAAAAGAAATTTCGTTGAAAATTTTTGCGAAAACCAAGTGAAAACGGTCAAAATTTTTGGTGGAAATTGGTGAAAAGGCAAAGTGTATTAAAAAGTGATATGAAAAATTTGTACCACTGTCTCTAAATTTATAATTAATAAATATTCATTTATTCATTATTTTTTAAATATTATTTTTTTTTAATTTCAGAATAATGTTGTGCAATAGTAAATTAATTGTGAAAATATTACTATTTAATAGATGGTAATAATTTAAATTTAAATTGAATTATGGATTTCATATCATTTCCGTCAATTTTTTTTTTATAGAAAATAAGTTTCTATTTTTTTTATTCATATCCTCCAATTTTCTTATTTTAAGTCACTTCCTGCCAATTTTTTTGTGAAAAACTTTAATTTACATAAAATTTTTGCGGAAATGGCTTCCACCCCTCACTTAACAAAAATTTCACCCTTATTTAGTAACTATTTTCTAAACTCTCCTAATTTGAAAAATATTTCAAATTTCACATATTTTTTAATTTTTTTTAAGTATACTAATTCAGTCAAATGTCTGAAAATTCACTAGTAATAAAATTTTATATTGTTCAACATTAAAAAATAAAAATATTAATGTCATTTTTCAGATAGATATGCCACAGTTTCTAGATTAGATTAACAAAATTACAGGGAAATGAAAGTGGGCAATTGCTTACCTAGGGAATTCAATTTTCAAGAAGTAATGGCATTTTTAGTTTAGCAGCCAGAAAAATCAATGGCAGATCGTAAACCATGCATGCATTGGTGCTGCGAGCAGTTGCACAGACGTCACAAAAATGGAAAAATATAAAAGGTTGTAAATGGGTTTGGATAATTATTTCGGGTAACATTTTTTTTTAATTAAATTAGATAATTTTGGATTGCAAGTGAATAAAAAGATAATTTCAATTAATCTTCAGAAAAATTTTTGAGTTAAATCAAATTGTGTTTTTTCATTTTTTATAAAAAAAAATAAATAAATATTAGCTTATTTCATATAAGAATGTTCACATTTTAAACAAAATCTAATGAGTTTTGTTCTGGTCATGCTACTATATAATCACATATAAAGTATTATGACAATATATAAAAGATCATTATAGATCAAACTATTATAATGTTGCAAGTTTATTATATTTAATTGATTTGAGATTTTTTCCACGTATCCTTAGCAAGCCAGGCCACGAACTCGGTAGCGTACGAATTCTGATTCATTGCTGGGTATTGCTGTACTCAGATTGAAAGGCATATGATCACAAATGCTTGGTTGGCCCATTATATATATATATATATATATATATGGGAAAATAAAAAATAATATATAAACTTTACAAAATTTTTAATTCAATAATTATGTAATTGTCATTATTTGTAATATTAAATTTTAAAATATTCATAAGTATTTATGTGATATAACTATTAAATTAAAAAAAAAATTAGCTTAAATTTTTTTCTGTAAAAGACAAAAAATTTTATGTGATATTTGAGATTTTTTTTTAATTTTTAAAAAATTATTTTTTCTTTTATAAATAATTTTTAATTTTATAATTAACTAAAATTAAAATTTAATTTCAAAATATATATTTTATATATCTGATAAAATTTCATGCAAGAAAAAAAATATTTTCCTAGTGTTGTTGAAAAGATTATCTCCATACTAAATACTTAATAAATAAAATTGAAAAGTTTATAAACTTAGAAATTGTAGTTTTTCTTTTCATAATAATTTTTTAAAAATTATTATAAATAAATTTCTTATTTCTTATTTATATTATTAAAATAAATGAATCTTTCATTATTTTTTTTTTTAAAAATTGAAAAGGTGATAGAATGAATAATTAAAATGCATGCAAAATAATTCAAAGCATTGAAAATCATCTTTATTATATTCTATTGGTAAAAGTGGTTTTCTTGTAGTGAAGTATATATGTGTGTATATATTAATATCATATATAATTTCAGTTTAAAAACAGAATATATATATATATATATATATATATATATATATATATATATATATATATATATATATATATGTATATATAATTTCAATTAATTTGTAAAGTTCTATATCATTTAAAACTTCATTTAATATAAAAATATATAATTTTGTACTTAAAAAATAAAAATATTAAGAAATAAAAAATATGCCTTCATATCTATAACAATGAAAAAAAAAAGTCTAGAATAAATATTCAACATTATAAAGTTACAAATTTTATTTAAATTGCACTTTCAACATTTAAAAGTCTTTATTATAAGTATTCAATATTACTTATTCATTTAATTTTTGTTAAGAATATTATTTTTATTTTTTTAATATGTTAGACTTTTAGTAATAGAAGCATTTACATCTTTTAAAAAATTAAAAAATTCTTACAAAACCACCAACTTGTAATTAATTTAGTAATGTTGTAAAAGTTTTTTTTTTTTTTTATTAATATCATATAATCTTCTTTCATTCATTAAATTGTTATTATATGCATTTAACATTATTCAATACAAATTTTACAAAATAAAAATTCAAATTTAAATTCTTTTTTATTTTATAAATTAAATTATATTTTAAAATGAATCCTAACGAGTCATATTAGAAATCAACGAGTTATAATGGGGGACAAGCAAATTTATATAAGATCTCTCATTAAATTCTTTTTAATTATATATTTATGATGAGTAACATAGTCATTTATTAATTAAATAATATAATTATCTAATTATATTTAATTTAAATAAGAAATGATGAATTCAATTAGAATAAGAAAATTATAAAAGAGTTATTATCAATATATAATTAGAAAAGTAAATATATAATTAATGTATTATATTTTAGGAATAGTAATTTATTAATTAATAAATTAATTAGAATTTTATAAATAATATGCTATTTTTTAAGATTAATAATCATTATTCAATTAGCTAGCAAAGTAAATATACAATTAATATGTTAAACTAGCTCTTTGTTAATAGTTATTGACTCTTAAAATTGATTTTGAACAAAATTGAAAATAAATTTTAGGCTCACAAAAACTAAAAGATATATTTAGTGAATTACAATTTATTTTTTAACTCAAAAATTAGTTTTTTTTCTTTATATAAAAATAATACAAAATTTTCCCATACACTTATTAAAAAAAATTGAATAATAATTGTATTGATAACCTGAAAAATAAATTAATATATCAAAAACACTTGTACTCCAAGCAAATAAAAAAAATTATAAACCTATAACATATAAAAGTATAAATCAATATATTAAAAAGTGAAATGAGTATATTTAAAATTTGTGAAATGTATTTAATCATTTTTAAAAATTAATTAAATAGAAAAATCAAAATTAATATATAAATTTCACAAAAATTTTAATTTAATAATTATATATCATTATTATTATTTATAATATCAAATTTAAAATAACAAGTATTCATGTTATATCACCATTAAATAAGATATTTTTTGAGTTTATGATATAATTTGATATCACATGATAATTTAATTAAATACAATTAATATTAAATTAACATTGATATTAAATTCACAAGTGATACATTTAATTTTAATGTGAATGTATAAAAGATATTTGAATGTATAATAGATCTTTTATTGAAATAAAAAAAATGTATTTTTTGAACTAGAGATTTATTGATATAACTATTAAATTAAAGATTTTTGGATATAATATAATATAATATCACATGATAATTTAATTGTATATAATTAATATTAAATTAACATTAATGTTAAATTTACATACTATGCATTCAATTCTAATATAGATGTATAATAAGTCATTTATTGAAATAAAGAAAAAAAATAATGTATTCTATAAACTAGTCATGTTCGATTATTGGTTTGATTTTTAAAATAATAATATATATAGATACTGGAAAGATTGTTATTAATTTTATAGAGAAAGGAAAATTAAACTATAATATATCAAAAAGATCAAGTTTATTATAACTAATAAAAACATATAATTTACATTGAAATTATAATAAAATAATAAACATAACAAGTATTAATATAAAAATTAACCTATAATTAATAAATAGGCAATACAACGATAACAAAATAAATTAGAAGATTACAATAAAATGTATCTATAATTTTCTTTGATTTTTTTCTCTAACATATTTTTGAATATAAAAATATCATTTAAAATTATAAAGAACGATTTATTTAGATATGTTTAACTCATTTTCTTTCAATATGGGATGTGGTGACTAAAAAGTATAGATTTAGTTTAAATTTTGTATCATTTGTGAAATTGGCATGTGTAAAGTATTTGGATACGTGAAATAAATTGTTAGAGAGAATTGTTGGTAAAATGTGTGATAGTGGTTTGAATGTGGGTAACCTTTTGATGGAATTAATATATGATTTTTAAGGGAATGGTGTCAGAGATATTAAAGTGAAAATATAAATTTAATATGAGTGCTTTGGTGGATTTAAATGGGGATAACAACTGCATTATTGATAATGAAAAATCTACACATATTAGTGCTGTAAAAATGGGATTAGACCAGTCGATTTAATCGGTTCAACAAAAAAAGGTCAGTCAGTCTATTTCGATTCACTAAAAAATGAAATTTTGATTAAATCATCTTTTCATCATTTTTTTTAATTGGTTGGACCTTTATTAATAGAATTTTTTTATAAAAAGATCAAAAAATAAAAAAAATAAAGAAATTTTATCCAACTGATCAGACCGGTTGAACTATGAACCCGTGATCTGTTCAGTTGGGTTACCAGTCTAATTTTTAAAATAATAGTGCATAAAAATACTGAAAGGATTATTATTAATTTTCTGAAGAAAAAGAAATTAAGTTATAATGTGTTAAAAAAATTAATTTTATCAAAACTAATAAAAACATACAATTTATATTGGAATTATGATAAAACAATAGACATATCAAATATTAATATGAAAATCAACATATAATTAATAATTAGTGACATAACAATAACAAAATTAATTACAAAATTATAATAAAAATGTACCTATTAATTCCTTTATTTTTTGTTCTCTAACATATTTTTGAACGTAAGAATATAATATAAAATTATAAGAAATGATTTATTTAAATATATTTGACTTATCTTCTTTCAAACACTCATATATTCATATAAAATCTATAATTATTGTATGTTATCAGTTTAAGTGTATTATACATGCACGACTATATAATTTAAATAATATTTATTGTGTATAATTATATTTTTGTTGAATTTTTTGTTTTTACAAGAAAATTTAACTTAACTTAGATTTAACAATTAAAGTGAATTTAATAATCAAGTTATATATATATTACTCTATGATAATTTTAAAAGTCAGTTAATAAGATTTTAACCTTATGATATTTATTAGAGAAATTTTATATTATTTTAATTGAAAACTTCACTTAATATAAATATATATAATTTTATATTTAAATAATAAAAAACTAGTCATTAAATTATTAATAAAAAAAAGTAAAAATTTAGAATAATTATTTATATTTTTAACGAATTTTAATAAATCATAATAAGATCAACATGCGAACACGATAAAAAAAAAACTAGTATATATATATATATATATTGCTAACACAATTCCAAAACAATAAAATTATTAAAAGAAAATACTACAAAACAGACAATGATTTGTGATAATATTTTAATGAGGAGAAGATATGACGGCAAATTACTAACAGTTAACTAAACATAACTGCATACAACAGAAATTCTGCCATGACGTGAAATCAAGGGTGAAGGAGAGAACCAGCACCACCATCAGCACAACCACTATCTTGACCACCACCAATTCCACCGCCAATACCGCCGCCAGCACCAATTCCCACACCAATACCACCCCCAAGACCTCCACCACTTCCAGTGTCTCCTCCTAAGCCACCTAGTCCACCAAGTCCACCTATCCCACCACCGAGATTGGGCAACCCGCCGCCAATACCACCACCGCCACCGCCACCACCACCAACGCCAGCAAAGCCACCAATTCCACCAAATGCAACGAAATTCTTTTGATCATCGAGGCCTGCTGCATTTTCTTTTTTAGGCACATTTCTTGCAGTTGCATTAGCAAGTGCTAGGAAAAGTGCAAGCATACAAAACCACCTTGCTGCCATCTTTTCTCTTTCTTGATCGGTCGCCTTGATTAATGGTACTATGCGGTCTAGTATAAAGTAGTGAGGTCGTTTTATAGGCATGATGGTTGTGAGGGACAGTTTAGTGTATTAAATGCATTGAATGAATCCATATGGTAGTCCGCCTCTGCGAGAATGAAGGTAGCTCAACCATTTATAATGGATACCTCAAATTCATCTAAACAACAATATAAAAATATTGGTAATTTCGGAATATATAGATTAAATATAGAATTGAGATTTAGTCTCAAGATATCTAATATGCTTTTTATTATTGAATCAATATTCACTGCACCAAAATGAACTTAATTTTAGGTAGAGCTGACTAAAAGTAAACCGAAACTATTGAATTAGATCGATATTGGTAGAATAAAATTAAAATCCAAAATCATTTTTTGGTTATGTTTTCGCTTTGTAACTGAAATCATGAGGAGTTCGGTTTTTATTTTGATTTTTATAAAAAACAGAATCAAAAATTAAGACCAGCAATTTTTAAATCAAAATTAACAGTTCAGTTAAACCTGTTACACAATTGTATTTTAATTAATTAATGTAAAAATTAAGTATAAATCTTTTTTTAATATACAAATTGTATTTTAATGAATTCTATTGTTTATTAAAATTTTATTTTAAATTATTCCATTATGTTATCTTAATTTTTTAATCAAAATTAATGTAATAAAATAATCAGTTCAAAACTAGTTTTAGACTGTAATAAAGAAACTGATATCAAATCAAAACCAAAATCAAAACTGGTCAATTTCTAAACCGAAACCAAAATCGAAACCATAAAAATCGATTATGATTTTAGTTTAAATATTTTATTAAATCAAAATCGTGGATTTCAAACCCAAACCAACGATTATGATTATGTAATAATCCTTTTGGATACATGTCGCAAGAAAACAATCCATGGTTAAACTTAAATACTTGACTCACAATTTATAAGAAATTAGATAAGATATAAGCTTTTTTTTATTTTATTTTATTTTTTTGTCCTCTTCTCTTATACAAATTTCCCATAAGGGGCAACTACATATTCCATTTTAAATTTGGTTGGTTCGTAAAATGCTAATTAATTATTAAGTGATTATAAATACTATTTTGATTAATTTATTTATTTAGACGGTATCTTCTTTCATATTTTTATGCATCAATTGAAATCAAGTTGTTTTTACAAGTGAGTTTAACAACACACATTTCATGTTTGTCTCTGTATTCAAAATTACGTATTTCTTAGGTGTTAGACTCCAAAAATTGCAATCCTAATTCATATATAAGAGAAGAGTAAACTCTTTTAATTATTATGAACCAAACTATCCCTTGAGATTACAACATTTATTGTAGAAAATTTTTTCACTACTATTGAATTGTGGATATCTTTTTATAAACAATTGTATTATTATTTTAAAAATTTGTTACAAACTAATATACTAATTACTTTGTCAATATAAATTCATTACTCCCACATATAATTCTCACGTTGAAAGTGACTTTTGTGCTGGTCTAACTAAGTCTAAATATTCATGATTATTAACAGTGACCAAGTAAAAAAAAAAAAAAATGCTTTTCTTTTGTTAAAAGAAAGATTCTATAAAATATAACCTAACCATTCTTTTCTTATTTTATGGAAATTTTTTGCTATATTAATGAGTTACAAAATATTTTAATTAATATATTTCTTTATTAGTCATAATATAAGAGAATAATCTTTTCTTTCATGAGCAATATCCTTTACAGATTGAAAGAAGCAATCAGAAAACAAAAGCATGATTAAATTTATATAATTTATTAAGTTAGAGGTAGAATGTGTTTATATATAATCATTGGCAGACAGAGGATAACCCTTGAATTATTTTTATTTTTTACCCTATATTTTGTCCTCAAAATTTTTATTTTTACCCTCTAACTTTAATTTTTTTTTTTTTTTTATACTTTTAGTTTCTTCTGCTTTTATATTTAGCTTCCAAACTCATGAATTCTTTTTTATTGTTACTGTTAAGAATATCTCACGTCTATTAAATATAAAAATGTTAAGTGATTAATATAAAAAATGAATTCTCCAATCTTAATAAGTTAGTTTTTAAGGTTGATTCTTTCAAATTTATATTAAAAATTTAATATGATATCAGAGCAGGTTGATCATGTTTACTTAATTATCTTGTCGGTTGGTTCAGTTTACTTTATTACCTTATTATCTAACCGGTTGATCCAGTTGATCCGATTACCTTGTCGGTAAGTTCGATTTATCAAATTACTAAATTACCTTACCAGTTGATCCGGTTTAATTATTTTAAGTGACAATCTTCAATATCCTATTGTCATTTGAGGGGGCAATGTTAAAAATATTTCACATCTATTAAATACAAAAATATTAAGTGATTAATATAGAAATTGATTCTTTAATCTTAACAAGCTAGTTTTTAAAATTGGTTCTCCTAAATCTATATTAAAAATTTAATACTTTTAATCTCCTATATTTAATTTTTTTAATTTTAATTTTGAAAAAATTAAGCGTATAATATTTTATTATGTATCATTTACGATGTGACGAAGTTTTGTCCCTCACTTAAATTTATGGGTCCACTACTATATATGATTTAAGAAAACCTCACAAGTCCCAAATGTAACATCCCATCACTTTCTTTTATTTTTATTGATAAAGTTGTACCGTTCACGTATTACACAAAGTTTACATTTTCAATTCAAACAAATACTTAAAAGCCTATTTGGTTGAGAATAACTAATTTATACCTAACCAAAACTGAAAAAATTTAGACGAAAAGATCAAAATATCAAACGGGAATATAAATATAAATATATAATTATTAATTTTTCAAAATATAAAAATCTTAGTATTAATTTTATCTAAATTTAAAAATTAAATAGTAATTTATCCTAATTTTTAATTGTCGCCCATGAGTTTAAGGATGTTATTCTATCATGAAATATCAATTTCAAATACCAAACTTTTAACTCTCTAATTATAAGTATGTTTTCATTCCAATAAGCCATTATTAAAAATCTTTCAAGAGAAAATTAAGGCAATTTAATTTAATCAAGGGCTTTAATAAATTCACGTCTAAACTTATCTTACATTATATATATTTTTGAATTTGTGGAAAAGCCTCAGACTCAATTAGATATTAGAAAATAAAGCATAGAATGCGAAGTAAAAATAACAAGAAAAAGAGGTAGATCTCATGAACCTCTATAAAGATTGAGCGGTCCCACGAACCGGTTGGAATAAAAGGACGACAGCTTGCTTATTAGTTATTACTCACACAACTGTGAGGCTGTGAGGCAGCGTAGAAGTTTAAATGCTTTGTCAGAGAGTTTGCTCAATATTATTACTCTCCTTATGATTTTCTAAACAGAAAACAAAATTCTCCTTATGAGATGATCTATCTTTTCTTTATCTTTTTTCTAGCATCAAAAAATAGAAAATTCTAATTTAAATCTATTATTTTGTCGAGAAATGCACTATCATTTGATTTTAACATACTGTTATACATTATTGGTTAAATAATAATATATTTTTTTATATTAGAAAGAGAATACCCGCAAAATCATATTAGACTGCACAATAGAGTTAATAATACAATAAGAATTTTTCTTTTTTTTTTTTTTTTTATCTCTTCGCATCCTTTTAAAATGTTAATAGTACATAATTTCAGGTTTTAATGGAACTATTAAATTCTGAAATGATACTCTAATCAATGATTTTATCAAACATGTCAGACTCGTAATTGGAATTGCAAAAATCAAACCATTGGTAAATCAATAATTAGTTGTCAATTATCAAGCATAACTGCTGGTTCTCTTTGCAAAACAAAGCCCAAAACTTTCAATGTCCTGGTGATTTATTGGACTTGAATTGGGTGTAGACATCTCAGAATCCAAGAAGCCCAAATTACATAATCCAACCCATTTTTGGAAGTGCCAGATTGCCGAATAAGCATTTTAATTTGTTTATTATTATAGTAATCGGAAGAATTTAGTGTCTGAAAATTAAAATTATATTTTAAATATCAATAACATAATCGTTATTAGATATTATTTTTTTTTAAACTGAAAATTAAAAAGTGATAAAAATATTTACGTGATAGTTCTTTTAATAATTCAATAAAAAAAAAGAGATAAATACAAAAATTTAACATGTTTGTATAACTATCTTATTAAATTTTACATATATTGAATTTTCTTTTAAAATATATATAATTTACACAAAAAAAAAAACCCAACCCCTTTATTCCTGATTATTAAAATAATGTTTGAAAAAGTTAAGCTATCCAATAAAAAATATTTGGTGGAAGAAAGTGTTACTTTGACCGGTAAAAAGGTAAGTAGAGAAACAGCAGATTGACATGGAAAAGCACAGAATGATAGTCATCATGTGGGCTTTAGTTTGTTGTCAGCAAAGCTGACGATTTTTTTTCAGAATTTTAAATAACGATTTTATATACCATATTAATATTAAAATCAGTATAATATAATCAGACTGAATCGATTATTATTATTATAAATTTTTAAAAATGATTAATAATTTAATATAATTTAATAAAAAATTAAATATAACGTCTAAAATGTAATAAATTAAATTAATTAACACTTAAATAAACATATGTATGCTTAAAAAAATTCAAATTTTATAAATAATAATATTAAATTAAATTCAAATTATATAACTAATAATAATAAATCAGTCTTATTTTATTAGTTTATGAGTGAAAAAATAATCTTATTTAAGATGAATAAAGTGACAAAAAAACTTATTATTCCAAGTAAATAAAGCAAATTTAAAAAAAATATACCATAATATTAATTAATCACTACTAAAATCACCAAAATGAGTGTCAGAGAGAATCTGAATTGTCTTATCTGCTATTCAACTTATTTAGATTTTATACAAATTCACTATTTAAATTTTGAAAAAATAAATATATAAAGATAAAACATAGTCAAATTGTAAAATTTAATCAATAATTTACACCCACTAATAAAAAATTTATACTAAATTTTTTCTTGTAAAAATTATCAATAATATTCTAAATATATTAAAATATAAATAATGTAAAAAAATATATACCGATAATTTACATTAATAAAATATAAAAAATATAAAATAATAGTCTTTTAAATAATATATTTATAATTTAAATTAATAAAATAAAAAATATAATAATAATAATAATAATAATAATAATAATAATATTTTTTATTGATATGTCGCACCCCTATGGCTCCAATATCTCTAAATAACGGTCATATCAGTGTGTGTCGCGTAATTTATCATCGATTCAAAACTAATTCCCATTAGCATAAGTGTAACGAATAAATAATGTATCGGACTCTTCAAAAACTCAGACAAAATGATCGATACGTAACATTTCAGCCGTTATTTAAAACCTTATTAATCTATTCTACCAGACCTCTCCCTAGGAATCCAGTTGTTCGGCTAGATCTCGCTTGTTGGCAAGGATTTAATGAAGCTGCAAAGATGAAAACACAGTCAAAAGGGTCAGGGCTGTTGCCTGACAAAAAGTCTTCAACACTTAAGTTAATAAAGAGTTTACCAGTGGTGGTCGGAGAAAAAAATTTCTCTTCTTAAGCCAAATAGTTTTTTAGTGAAAGAAAGATGATGAAAGGGAGATGTATAATTTAAACTACCTGAATCATGGTTGATCCTCCTTTTTATATGTCTTTGTATGGTAAAGATAGATGGATGTAATTCATAGGGAGAGAATGCTCCTTGAAGTACCATACTCTTTATTAGTGCAATAGGTTGGGTAGCATGGTTCAAGTGTATGTCCCCTATCACGTAGTGGGAGGTTGTTTGTGTCAGAGAGCGAAGGCATGCTACCTGATGGATCACCTATCTATGACATAGGTAGGTTGACATTTGTACTCTATGACATCAATTACAATTGGGAAATTTGTTGACTAAATTATTTATTGTGAGAGGGAATGGCGAAACTATTTAGGAAGGGCGAAGCAGTGGCTTCTAGAGGCCTATCCTTGGGTTTGCCATTAATTAGTGGGTCGTTTCTTAGGTTTTGAATACATTGGTAATTGTGAGAAGCTCAATTAAAGTAGGCTCTGACCACCTTTGAGCCCATTATTTTTTTTAGCTATTTTTGTCCCTCATCATAATATATTTAAACTTTAAGAAAAAGTTACAGAAAATGAGTATTAAGTAAAGATGCATTGAAATTTTCGTAAAAATAAGAATTGAAAAATTCTCTTTATAGGAATAAGGACTTAATATCGACATAGATTAATATTGATATCAAGATTTTAATTGATTGTTTTATGTATCGTATAGATATTGAATCAGTGTAATAAAATCATACTAAATCGGATTGAATTGGCCATCACTATCATGAATTTTCAAAAATGATTAGCAACTGATGTAATTTAATAAAAAATTGACTGTAACATCCAAAATATAATATATTAAATTAATTAACACTTAAATAAGTATAATTGTGCTTCAAATTATATAAATAATAATAATAAATTAAATTCAAATTACATAACTTATAATAATAAATCAGTCTTATTTTATTAATTTATGAGTAAAAAAAATCACCTTATTCAAGATGAATAAGGTGATAAAAAAAAACCACTTATTAATCCAAGTAAATAAAGCAAAATCAAAAAAATATACCATAATATTAATTAATCACCACCAAAATCACTAAAATGAGTGTCGAGGAGAATCTGAATTGTCTTATCTGCTATTAAACTCATTTAGATTTTATACAAAGCCACTATTTAAATTTTTAAAAATAAATTTATAAAGATAAAATATAGTCAAATTATAAAATTTAATCAATAATTTACACCCACAAATAAAAAATTTATACAAAAAAAATTTTGTAAAAATTATCAATACCGTTCTAAATATATTGAAATGTAAAAAATAATATACCGATAATTTACATTAATAAAATAGAATAATTATAAAATAATAGTCGTTTAAACATATTTATAATTTACATTAATAAAATAAAAATAAAAAATATAATAATAATTTTTTTTATTAATACGTCACGCCTGTATCGCTAAATAACGTTCGTATCAGTGTGTATCGGGTGATTTATTACTAATTTATGATTAATTTCTATTAGTATAAGTGTTACGGATGAATATCGTATCAAACTTCTCAAAAATTCAGACAAAACAGCCGATATGTTACGTTATTTAAAACCATGATTGATATCTCAAAAATTGTGAAAATTTCGGTTGAAATATCAATATCGATTTTTTGAAAAAATAAATTGTGAAAATTAATATTTAAACTTGAAAATATTGTATAAAATTTTAAGAAGTATTATAAAAAAAAAAAAAAAAGGAATAATTATAAATTAGAATTTGAGAGAAAAAAATTATCTATAAAGTATTTAAGATTTATAAGGTGATGTATAACTAGACTAAAAAAAATCAAATGTAATAATATAAGAAATAAATTTGATAAGTTCATACTTAGTGAATTTAATTAAATATTACAATGTATTATTTTCTTATAATAATACGGCACAAATATAATTATTATTCTATAAAACTATAGCAATAGCAAATTAAATACACTATAATTGAAACACCCTGAATTTTCAATTATTTTATAAAAATTCTATTTTCTTACGGAAATATATTATTTTATTATTTTCCTTATTAAAGTAAGAATTGGAATTGTATTTTATTAAATTATAAATATTCATATTATTTGAATATGTTTTATTAATGGCAATTTTGATATAATATTACAATATTATATTATTATGATAATGTTAATGTGGATTTTTGGAGAATTGTATTTTGGATTATATTTTGATATTTGAGTATTAATAAGGGTATTAATTATATTATAAGTTTGATTATAGTATTTTATCGGATATTTGGATTTCCGTTATAATTACTATAATTATCGTTAATAATGTTATTGATATATGTTTATGAGTATATGTTGTAAATTATTATTAATATGTAAATTATAAATTATTGTTACTTATTGTTATTATTATTATTATTATTGTTATTATTATTATGATTATTATTATCACTATTATTACTATTATTATTGTGTTATTATTGATATTAGTATTATTATTATTATTGTTACTACCATTATTAGTATCGGTACTATTATTATTATTATTGTTATTATTATTCTTATTACTAGTATTATTATTATATATATAGGATTATGTGTATATAAATATATGTATATTTTATATGGTTTAGTATATATATGTATAAATATATAACATAAGGGTGTTGTAAGAAAATTAAAAGGAAAAGAAGAAGAAAGTGAGCTGATTGGTTGGAATAGCCAAAACGGGGAGTTTTGGAAATAGAACTGGAAATGGGAAGCAGCAGGAGAGAGGAGAGAGGAGAGAGAAAGGGAGAGGCCGAGAGAGAGAGAGAGAGAGTGGGCTGCGTTCCGACGGGCGGTGGCAAGCACTGCCACCACCGCTGGGTTGAGGGAGGACCGGCGACTTCAAGAGAGGTAGCGGCGCTCTGATCGGCAGCGGCATGTCGGCGTACGCGAGGAGAGAAGTATCGCCGGTCACCGCAACTTCAAATCAATTTTTCGGCCGATTCCGGCAGCGAAATCCGGTGATCTTGGTGCCGTTTTACTCCTGGAGATGAGAGCTTCATTTTGGTACCTGCCTTGCCTCCTGAGGACCACTGGAGGAGGAGATCAAAAAATTTAAAACCGTGACTTTGGAGGCATTTTCTGGTGGCTAGAGGGCGAGTGACGGCGAGTGGTGACCGTTTTTGTGCTCCTGGGGTTGAGGTGAACCTATTGGTGTGGAGTTTCCCCTGATCCGCCACCACCGGTGGCGGCACATGGCCGGCCGGCGGTGGCGCGTGGGGAGGTTTAGTGGCTCTGTTTCGATGTTCTGACGCGATCCTTGACGTTTGTATGTTCAAAATTTGTGGAGGTTAATCCGAAACCCTTGTATTTCAGTCGTTATATGAGTTATTCTGTGTTTAGTAGTTCTTAGAGTATTTGTTAGATTATCGAGTCTGTTCTGGGGTTGAGTGTGATTCTTATCGTGATAATGTTCTCTGTTTCGAGGTGTCGGTGTCTGGTGTCTTCCTGGTTTCAAGGCTACTCTTCTGAGGGAAGCCGGTCAGAAGCATCGACAGTTAGGTGAGTGATACTCACTGATATATTATCCTGTTTCCACTTCATATGCATTGCTGTGTGTATATATATCTATATTATGCACTACTACTGCATATATAAGCATGTAACATGTGACTGTGAATGATGAATTGATATTGTGTATTATGTTCCATACTATGGTTGTGATTGATGGATAGAGGTCGGGAGGATACAGTACCACCTAGGATTATGGATTTGTTATGGTTATGATTGGATTACGATGAGATTCAGAAGATGAGCTATGACTGATTGATGCCGGCCGGGCCTACTCATCGCTAAGGCTGCTGTCAGTCGGGTCAGGGCTGCGTGGTACAGACCAGTGACGGCCGG
The DNA here is from genome assembly GCA_947687605.1 of Reutealis trisperma. Taxonomy (NCBI): domain Eukaryota; kingdom Viridiplantae; phylum Streptophyta; class Magnoliopsida; order Malpighiales; family Euphorbiaceae; genus Reutealis; species Reutealis trisperma. The sequence continues at coordinate 3,968,740 of CANTUT010000050.1, forward strand.
GCCCCTTGGATATAAGAGACAGATTATTGGATTCAGAGAGCTAGAGTAGGGGAATCGGCTCCCCAGATTGAGTATTGAGTATCAGTATGGTACTGTGGACCATATCCCATCCTTACTTGATTGGATGATTTGTCTGTTTCTGTGGCATAGTGCATATCATATGAAATTCAGTCTATTTGAGGGATACCTGTTTAATATATTAGCTGGTATCATTCACTGAGTCGAACGCTCATTCCTGTTCATCTTGTTGCTTTCAGGTCAGGGATTGAGTCTGTGAAGAAATTGTAATTGAGTAGATTGTCAATTTCCCTTCGGCAGTGATTTGTGTTATGGGATATTAAGAATACATGTAATAGATGTACATTTGTACTTATGACTCTAGAACTCTGCAATGTTACACTTTGTAATTGAGCTTTGTGTATTATTTCAGTTATGTATTTTAAAAAGCTGTAATAAGAGCTGTAATCTTTGGGTTAAGTAGAACCTTTCTGTAATTTATTACTTTATGGAATATATGGAATAAATGATGTTGGGCCAATTTAATAATTGTGTTATGTTGTGAATCTTTTAGTTCTGCTTACCTTATTTGGGCCCATAGCCCTTTTCAGTTGGGCTTTTCAGTTGTGTGTTTTTGGCTTTTTGTCTTGTGGTTTGAGTTAGGCTTACTACGGGCACTGGTAGTCACGTACATTTCCCGTGTCCTAGTGCCGGTCACGTGCCCTCGGGTTCGGGGCGTAACAATAATAATATTCTTAATACTACATAAAATTTTTACGTGGTTCGAAACCATTCATTTCAATTGCTGAAAAATTTTGATAATAATTTATTAACTAAAAATAATATTCATCCCAAATCATAAGTTGATAATGATATTCATTATGGATGAACATGCATCCTATATTCAAGCTTATTAACATTTTCAAAGACATCCTTTTAGTGGAAAATTTGAAAATAACTCAACATTTCCAAAAATTCTTCAACTTACTTTTTGAGACTCACCTGAATATGGTTTTTGGAATCAATATGCTTCATTGAAACTAAGTACGGATATTAGAAATTATGAATTAAAGCGAATATAATTGAACTAAAAATTAACTTTTTGACTTTTTCCGAATTAAACTGGACCAAGTGAAATATTTTGGTACAGTTCTAAATATTAATATATATCTATATCGAAAATTGGACCGAATTATATTGAATCGAAATAACTAAAAGTTTTTTAGTTTTCTATTTATAATATATAAGTAATGCCAATTAAATAATATATAGATAACACAATAATTATAAGATTATACATGATATTATGTCAATAATTATAAATTACCTGTATCGATGGCTGCAAGTGCAACTAAATCCACTTACTTCAGTCTCTCAAGATGGTAACTCGCAGGCTAACAATATAAGATGGGTCAAGCCATCATCGGGTCGAGTTAAATGCAATTGTCATGTTGCAATTTTTCAAAGAATGAAGAGGATGGGAGCAGATTGTGTACTTAGGGATTTCAGTGGAAACTTCTTGAAAGCTAGAACTGCTGCTTTCGACCATCCTTCCTGCTGCCCTTTATTAGCTGAAGCTATTAGTTTTAGGGAAGCTCTAAGTTGGATAAAGCGTTTGGGTGTCCAAGGAATTGACTTTGAGCTTGACTCCCTCATCATAGTACAAGCTTTGAACTCCTTCGCAGTGGATTTATCTCCTTTTGGTTTGATTTTAGATGATTGCAAGTGTTTAATTAAAGAGATTAATGATAGTCATGTCTCTTTTGTTAGGAAATCAGTGAATCATGTAGCCCATTTGTTAGCTAGGGTTTCTGATTCTTTGCCTGGTGTCCATGTGTGGAGTGATAGTCCTCCTTCTTTTATTTGTACTACTTTAACTTCAGACTCTAAATAAAGTTTTCCATTTTGAGGTTTAAAAAAAAAAGATTATATCACAAGAAAAAATAGGTGAATTATAAATTTATAATTATAAATATATATATCTCAATTGAATATAATTATTGATATCTATACAATTTAATTAATTAGGTTTATTAAATTTGTATTGATGAAAAAGTAGTAATATAATATGGATTAAGTTTTAATAATATTAAGATATAACCATGTATTAATTTCTTTCAATTGGTGAATCATAGTCTAAGTCGGATATATAGAGCTAAATTTATATGTTCTATAATTTTTATTTAAGTTCTTTCTTTTTTAATTTCTAAAATTTTAATTAATTTCTTACTTGTAGATTTTCATCAATTTTTGATTAAAATCTTTTTGCTAATTATTTAGACATTATTATTATTATTATTATTATTATTATTATTATTATTATTATTATTATTATTAAAACAAAAAATTTAAAAGATAAGAAAAATATTTGTAAAATTTTCAAGATTATATCTCCTAATCTCCATTTTGTATTGGATTAAATTGGACAGAACCAAAATATCTGATTTCCAAATTGTATTGTCCCAAAATTTTCGGAACAATACAATACAGAAATTTTTTATTTTGATTTTGATTTTGATTTTTCATTAATCAAAATCTCCAAAATTTAATCTAATCCTGGAAATTTCTAAATATCCTAATAAGGCCAAACCATACTCAGCCCTATGCTAGATTATGCATGTATGTTTGTTGATATCCTTGTGCCATATCATATGCATTCGTCTGTTCATGACCAAATGAATGAGATTGTGACCAAGTGTCTTGAGTGGATCCTACACTATAGTTATATGAAGGTGTAGAATGAGATTCATGTGCATGTTCAACACAAAGTAAATTCAAGACTCAAAAGAGTTAAGATTAAGACTCCATTTATTTTGTGGAAAATATTTTTTTAAAAAATAATTTTTAAATTTTTGATATTTGGAGCACTTTGGAAATTTGTTAATAAAAATATTTGTTTGGTTAATAGAAATTTAAATTATTTTTAAGGAAAATAATTTTTTTTTAATAGAAAGCCATTTTTTGGATTTTCATGAATTTATTACAATAAAAAATATATAAATACAAATTTAATAATTTATTGATCACCGAAACTCACTATTAGAGGCCACCGATGATCACTGCCAGCCATTTTTATTTATTGGTCTCATACTCAACAATAAAAATTTTAAAAATATAAATATGTTTATAATCTTATAAATTAAAATTTTTAATATTTTTAACTAATTTTTAAAATTGTAACCAAAGAACATAAAATTAATTTTTTAAAAAATATTTTTTCAAAAGATATTTTCCTCAGAAAATATTTTCCAAAGACAATGTTGACCTAAATTAGGTATCAAATTTAATCAATATCAATTTTAATCTTGACAATCAAATTGAATGACACCAATGGTTTTACATAGTGTATTTTTGCAGAAAAAATGATTTAGAAAATTTTGAGAATTAAAAACTTAGAAAATTGTCTAAGTTTTAAAACAGACCAAAAAGTTGCGTCCACCACAACATCATTGCATCCGCCTCGCAACACACCTTGTCACGATCGTGATTAATTAAAGGCTGAAATACACTTGAGATACAGTGAAGTTCACACCCTCCATCACGGCTGCAACTCAGAATGCGAAACGCCTTTCGCGACTGGAATAGAGGGAGTGTGACCGCGACATTCATAAGGCTGAGAGAAGCCCCAACGCTCAAATAAGCAACTAGTAAAAGTGCACCATGTGCTAACTGGCTGTTGATGAAAATTAAATATGGCGACCACGAAACAAAAGTCTCGACTGCGAAATCATATATTTTAAATTTTTTTATTCAAAGAAAATATTTTTAAGTTATTTATGATTTTTTTAAAAATATATAATATTTATTATATGATGTGAATCTATATTTCATCTCATCGCTCTTATCTCGATTTCTAATAAGACAAAGACGCTAATCAAAAAACCCTCATGCCCGAGAATTATCCATTTTGGTTGGATATTATTTTTTTTATGCAAACCACATGGACAAATAAATCAGAGCACGCATCTTGTAAGACCACCCAAAGTATTTGTCTATTATGACCCTCAACTATGTTTATATATATTATAGTACTTGTTTTTCAACCACGTGCACGTGATTTTTTTTTTATTTTATTTTATCAGCAATAATTTATTTTACCAAAATTATAATTATTAAAATATTTTATATATTCTCAAAAAAAAATATTTTATATAATTATTTAAAATAATATTACTTTTGTTTTAAAATATTAATTATTTAAAATTTCGACACATAAATTAAAAAAGATTATTAACTTGTCATAATTTCAAATTAAAAATATTAAAATATTATTTTTATTTTAATATAGATAAATAAAAATAATTAGTGCAACTATTTAGTAAAATAATAAATGAAAAGTTTAGTTAAAAAATAGTAAATATATTTTTACAATCTTAAAATGACAGATAAATTAAAATAAATTTTTTTTTTAAAAAATAAATATTTTGAAATAGAAGAAGTAAATTATAGATATAATTTTTCTATTTATGTATGTTTTATGAATTTAGAATATTATTTGATGTTTTGGTAAATTAATTTTTTTTATACTTAATCATATTTAATTTTTATATTAAAAAATGTGTTTTTTTTTTTATCAATATTGGGTCTATTTTTTTTTAAGAGAAAGCATATTATCTATAATTGAAAAATATATTAATTTTCAAATTAGTTAATATATTTTATAATTTTTAACAATTTTTTATTTTTTAAAATTAATAAAAAGTCAAAATTAGACTAAAAAGAAAGTTGTAAAATTATAAAGTTTAAATATTAATATTACATGAATTATAAAAAAGGTTATAATTAAAGTTTAAATTCCAATCAAATAATATAAACTTTTAACACCTAATAATAATCTAACAAATATTAACGTTTAAATTTTAGTAAATTTCAGGACAATAGTAACTTAAAAACTAAAAAATAATAATCAAATATGGCTAATTTTCAAATTAATAATATATTTAGTGATTTTTTGGACAAATAATTTTGCAAAATCATCTTTTCGTTATTTCCTTTACTTTTAAAATTTCAAATCAAAGTTAAATATGGACAGTAATTTTAAATATTATGACAATAAAATTGCTTGTCTTCTTATCTCCATATTATGATTATGACATAAGTCATACATCATATACTTTCTCCATATTGATCACATATAGAATATTAATATTTTTTTTACCATAACTCATTAATGTTTAATTTGGTTATAAATTTTAGCTTAAATTCAATTTAAAATAAAAATAATATTTTTAACTATTAGTTAGAATGAAATAAAAGTCAAATTTGCTCTATAATTTATACTAAATTATCTATGTAGTCTTTATTGCATAAAACATACTTCATCTGTCCTAAATATATAGCATATTTTCATTTTTACACATATTAATAAAAGTTAGTTAATATAGTTTAAATAAAAAATTTTGTTTTAACTTTTCAAAAGTACCTCTCAATTAAATTAATTAATACTCATATAGTAAATTGAAAAGATTTATATAGTATTATTAAATAAAAATAAATTAAAAATTTAATAGAATAAATATGTTTTAAAATAAAAAATAGGCCTATATTATGGGATATCTAAAAAAGAAAAGTTAGCCTAATGTCTTTATGTATTAATTAAATTTACAATTGGTTAAGAAAAATTATGAGCTTCTATTAGTTTTCATTGAATATATACATAAGCTTATTTTATTTGTACTATGATTTTTTTTTTAAAGCCAAATAACATAGCAATTAATAAGATATTAATAAGATCTACTATGTATTTTTTTTCATTTCAAAAAAAAACTGTGCACTTTTTTTTAAGACTAAAATTATATATAAAATAATTAATTTAATAATGTAATAAGAATAATAATAAGAATATGAGATTGCTAAAATCTATTATACTAAAAGCCATAAAAATTATTTGGAACAACTATAAATAGTTACTTTTAGTTTATAAAAAAAAATTTGTAATTTTATATAAAATTACTTTTTGACTAAGAGCATAGCATATCTAATAGTGCTATTTATTTTAAAGAGTATATTTTATTTAATAGAAAGTATCTAATTGATAAATAACAAAAAATTTTATTTAAATACAATAGACTCCATAAATTACTTTATTCTATAAAGATATTAATTATTTTTATTTTTTATTTTTTAAGTTTGTCTAATAGAAAAACAAGTATTAAAATTATCTTAAATAAAGTGTATATAAATTTATATTGCATTAATTAAAATTAGAGTAGAGAGCGATATTTAATTTTTTTTAAGTGTGAAGAGTCAAACTAACTCTTTTTTAATTTTTCAAAAATAAAAAGTATATTAAAATTTTAGTTTTTGAGACAATTTTTTATAATAAAAAATTTGACATATATAAAAAATGTATTGAAATGCTCAACATTAAAAAAAGAAAAAGGAGTTTGAAAAAGTATTATTTACAAAATATATGGAAGCCAAAACATTATAATTTTATTTAATTATTAAAATAAAAATACGATATTTTTTTTTTAATTGAAGATTTAATTACCTCATTATTCTTTGCTTGTCTATTGGGAATTAAAATGCCAGTAATCTTGAAGACTCATTTCCTTTTCTACAGGCTGTATCCAGCCTGGTCTGGCCATGACTTAAAAATTCCAATTTTCACACCAAATGATGTCAGTAAAATTAAAATAAAAAAAAAAATTGAATTTTTGGTTTTTTTTGCCGTCATAAAATGAATGATCACAAAAAAAAAAAAATAGAAATGAATACGTGGCAAAAGATGATTGAAGGAAAAGTAAGGGAAGGGCCAAAAGGCCATGTGAAGAGCCACCAAAATCCGCAGTGTACGGAATCCAGAAAACGGTAATGGCCAATAGAATGTTGCCATGACGAGGAAAGGGCAAACGTGGCAAGAAAAGACAAGTCTGTCAGAAACAAAGCTGGTCGAGCAATGTGAAGGTAAAAGGATGGAAACAGCAGATAAAGACGGGAGTTGAAACGGAAGAGCGCGGTTATTGGCAGATTAAAAAGAGAGGTTACGTCACACAAAGACTTGACACGTAAAGGATATACATGCAGCCTCCGCCGCTTCGCCTTACAAATCCAGACAAAGCTTATTTGGTTCCCACCTCTCTCTCTCCTCCTTTTTTCTTTTTATATAATTATTTCTATTTTATTTTAATTGTTTCATTATTCCCTTAATTAGTGTAGCAAATGACATATTCATAAAATTTTTTAAAGTAATTATATTCAATATATATATAAGTTATCTATATATCTAATGAAAATTTTCATTTAAAATAAGTGGTTTAATATAAAATATGACAAAAATTTAGTAATAATATATTAAAAAATATTATATTTTAAAGATTATAGAGGTCATGGCTGTCTTGATCGGCCCACTAGCTTCCATTGGGCAGAGGGATAATTTAAAATTTATTTAATAATGAAGTTAGAATTTTTTAAAATTTAATTTTCTGATAGAGTTTTTAAATATACATATATATTTCAATAACAATTACAATTACAAATTTTTCTACTTAATTAAAAATAAATTTATTTTCCAAGAGAGGAAGAAATTTATTATGAGAACAAAAAATTATGATGATATAAATGTTCCATTAGGTGCTTACTTATATGGTAATCACACCATACCTACCAAGAAAAAATTAATGGATGTAATATAAACAGTCTTGAAACTCTTAATTTCAAATATAGACTTGTTTATCTTTTTCTTAATTGATATATGAAACTTTTTTTAAAATATTTTAATTAATATTATTTTTTGAAAATAATATATATCTTCATATTATATTTGAATTATCTAAATTTGGATATAAAAATAGCTCAATCTTGAACAGGCGGTGAAAACTGCCAAGTTGAAGTAGAGGAAATTTTCGGCAACTGTGTGAAAAAATAAATTGGGAAAAGTATAATCATATATAGCATAAAGGCATGGTCCAATTAATCATGAACTTAACATGTTCCATTATAATATGTTGTTCTTCCTCGCAAATCATTATGTCTTCCTTCTCTCCTTTTTCTCTTTTATTTACAAATGATGATGGATCTATCTTAATAGAATAAAAGAAAAAAAAGATATGTGAAATTATTTTTTAGTATAACCTTTTAATTAATTATAAATATTTTCCTTATATATTGAAATTTTAAATTACTAGTACTTAATAAAGTAGATCTCCTCCTATAAAAAAAAAAATAAATAAATAAAGTAGATCTCCTCCATCCTATTTATGGGAGATTGAAACTCGAAATTTCACAATGAAAATTTTAATTTTGTGAATTAATGTGTGCTCTTAAAAATAAGATCCATCATTTATTTTAATTTTTGTTCTTAAATCATCATTTTGACATATTCAATTATTGCACTATCAATTACAAAACACATTCCATCTCTGTAAAAATATAACCAGAATGAATTTTATTTAAGTTTTTACTATATTTAATTTTGATAAATAATTAAAGTGGATGTTATATAGACTTTGAATTATATTTTTTATCTTTTTGAATTTTTAGCGAATTGTGATAAAAGTTTTCACTTAATTTAAATCATCACACATATACATGATACCATTATTAGTAATTGGATATTATTATTATTAATAACAAAGTAAGATAAAATTGTTAGAAAAGAAAATGAAAAATTCATTAGATTTATTGCTTTTGTAATATTCTTATTAATGGTGGATTTATGCATTTGTAACTTTCACATTTATAGGTAAAATATTTAATTTTTATGCTCATTTTAGCCTTTTTGATTCCTATATAAAAGCTCATTTTCATTCTTAAAATCACACCAAAAAAAAATTATTTTTTTTTTGCTCTCTATCTTTCTCTTAAAAGTTCTTTAGTGTTCTTAGTATTTTTAGAAAGTTTTCAAGTTCTCAAAGTTTTTTAATTGGTGATAAAGTTAGCAACATTTTAGTTTATGAAAAAGTAATTTTGTGGTGCTCAAAATTATTTAGTTACCGTTGTATTCTAGGAGATAGATATCAAAATAATCCTTAAGTATTGATTTAAGGAAATGGTTTGCGTTTCTTATTCCTTATATTTTTTTGTAATCTTATAATTTTTATTTATAGTTATTTATGAATATACTTATGAATTATACTTCAATTATAGTTTATCACTTAATTAACAAAAATTACTGTGAGAGACTTTTCCAATTTGCCTATTTTTTAATGAAATTTGAATTTGTCATGTTAATAACTGTTGGCACCATATTAGTAGTAAGCTGAGAATTATTAGGCTAAATAATAATTAATTAATTTGAGCTCTTAAATTGAGAATTTGGAGCCTATGGAAAATAGTTTTTAGCAAACCTCCAGGAGAATAGGTGAAATTCTCAATTAAATCTAGAGACTTCTAAAAGGAAAGTTAAATTGTGAAGTGCTACACGTAAAACTAACAGACTGGGTGAAAAAATAGCGGCCACTAGTACATAATACAGGAACTAAGTCCAGCTTGAGGTGAAAAAAAGGAAAGTGGCTTAGTGGAGAAATGAAGCTGAAATCTAAGGGAATTAATCATCTACCAAGGACTATAAAAGCAAGAATACTCCATAGAGAAAAGCCCCAACAAACGAACAATCAATCAATCAAGAACAACTATAACAATCAACTTTCAAGGTTCTACATTTTTCATTTATTTATTTTCAAATTGTCCAAACCTCCGTGGTTTTTATTTACTTTTACATTACTTGCAAATTATGTTACAAAATCCTTTGTATTCAATGTACTCTACAGTGCAGTAATACAAATCCAAAAAGTTACAAATTCTATATTCAATGTATTTTATAGTGCAGTAATACAAATCAAAAGTTACAAATTAATATATTCTCTTAGTCTTTTGCATGAGAATTGGTGAAGTTGCCTCAATGAATCCAAGTTCCTTAAGACACTATCATCTCTTTGTTTCTTATATAGTTGTTTTGATTAGAAATCAGATACGGTTGATACCCCAAAAGTTTTTGGCATGCTCAGCATCAAATTCCAATTAAAAGGCAACCGTCGATAATAATTATTTTGTCAATAATATTTTTGATATGCCTGATGATATTACTTTTATAGTTCTCACTCTTGTCAGAATTCTTGACCAAATAATTGTCAACAGTAACATTAAGGATATATTTTCGTTAACTTATGAGTTGATTTGTGATTAAAATATTGCATAGTAACATGTATTAACACTTTAAATTAGTTATTTTCAAGGGGTTTTTAATAGCAATTTTTGTGTTATTTGCACATTTATATATAATTTAACGGTAAATGCATATATAATTTAAATTATAGATAAATTTAAATTCCATCCATAAATACTAAAAAAAAATACTTAAATTCTCAATTAAAAAGTTTTGAATTTAAATTTTTAGTTGGGTGGTAAAGAATTTGTGAAAAAGGAAAATCTACCACTATTATGTAACTCATTGTTTTAATTTCAATGTATCAAAAAAATGCTTAAAATTAAAAATATTAGCCTAAATTTTCATTAAATAACAAATCAAAATTTTAAACTTGAAATTTGCACTAAATAAAATAATAATATTATATACTCTTAAGACAAATTAATGAAATATTATACACTCTTAAAACAAATTCTTAAATTATTAACACTTAATTTTTAATGTTACCTGAGTATCATTTTAATTCTACTCTTGGAACAGACCACATCTCAAATAAGAATGTAATCACTGAATTTTAGTTAAATTATAAATTATTTAATATGGCGTCTTTCTAATAGTACTTTTTATTTTAAATAGTTATCTTTTACATATATAAAAAGCATCTTAATCAATTGCAGAAATAATAAATAACAATAAATAAGAAAATTAATAAATATCATATATAGAAAGTCATAAAATTTATTAATTAAATTAAAATAAAGAGTGAAATTAATTCTCTAAAAATAAAAAGTCAAATTTATTCTCTATTTTCAAATAATAAGAAGTTCATTCAATTTTCATTCCCTCATGCTATGTTTAGGAAAAACAGTTGGGTGGAAAAAAAATGATGAGAAAAAAAGGTTGGGAAAAGAATAGAAAGGGTGGAGAAAATTTTTTTCAAAGTTTTTAAAATCAAAACAAAGAGATAGTCCGACCAATTCAGTTACGTTTAACGGTCTGATGATTTTTTATTTTTTAATTTTTTCTTTTATTTTTAATGTTTTATTTCAAAACGAGATTGTTTTACTAGATTTGGTTTTTAGAATGGACATCCAATAGCCATTCCCGGTTTAATCAGTCCTATTTTAATAACATTGATTTTTCTCATATTGTTTGAAATGTGTAGAAAGAGAGAAAAATAAAAGGTGGAGAAACTCTCATTTCATTGTTTGAAAAATTATTAAAAATGAAGGAAAAAGAAAATTTTTAAACTAAAATTACTAATTTATACAAAAGTTGAAATTTGAAAATCAAATTTTGAATGGGCATATAAGTAATTATATGCCATTCACAATTTTCAACCTTTCCTCTCCAAATTAAAGAGAACAATTTTTGGTGGCCCAAGTGAATTTAATCACTTGCATTTTATTTCTCCTCTAGAGAACATACAATGGTGGAGGAAGGCATAAGTCTATATACTAAACCTTCTTTTACAATATAATAAAATAATAATAGCGAGGGATCTTGAATTAAAAAATAGATTCTAGAAACTAAAAAAGATATATTGAGCAATTTCAATAATCAGGTTCATTGATATTTCCGGTATAGTAGACGCTATCATACATACAATCACCAAAGGATTTAATTTTACATTTAAAAAATAGCCCGATTATAGAAGGGCAATACAAACATCATGCTGCTAGGCGAAACAATAGAGTGCTGCACCCTAGATGGTAAGAGTCTAGTAGCCGAAGGCATCACTAGCTTATATTTTGGTGTCTCTAATTATAGCCCTTATAGGATGTAAAATATATTTTTTCTCATCGCCATCTTTAAAAAAAATATTTTCTATAGTAGCACCATGAATAGAGCATAGCAAAGCAGCGCCCAATACACCTATAGGTTTATTGGTTATAGATTTGTCACCTCAACTAATTAATTGATATATAAATAAATTTTGAAAATGATGGCAAATATCATCCATAGAAAAAATACAATACTAAATTTAATAATTGTGCAACTACAAAAATATTTTAAAACATTACAAATAAAACTACATAATAACCCTCATTTTTTGTAACATTGCTTAATTGACCTGCATCTTTTTTTTTAGGAGCAAATATTAAAAATCTTATAATTTAATATATTATTATAGAAATTTTAAAAAGCTGAGGGGAGCAATCATACACTCTCAACTATACGTAGCTCCACCACTGATCACCTATATTTTCAAATAAGTGAAAATATCACATTAATCATCCTTTCTTTTTTCACCTTTCTCATGCTCCCAAATAATGTGTTAGAGATGCTCTTACAATTCTGAATGCAAATCTTGCTTAAGTTTCCATCCACATGATAAATAAATTATATAAAGGCAAACCATTTTTATTTAGATATATGCAGAGAAACATCTAGAGAATCGATAATGGTTTCAATAACAGTGTAAAATTAAAGATATTTAGTGAGGGATAATGGATGATATATATATCCATAGTAATAATAGCATAGCTTAAAACAAAAAAGAAATTGAAAGTTTTTAAAAATTACCAAACTCCCCACAAAGTCTTCCATAATTTAATATACATTTTTAATTTTGCCTTTTTTTCTTGGTTGAAATTTCATCTCTGGTTGGATCTATTGCCTTGTTAGATACGCACAATTGGACAAAATTGAAATTGGAAGTAACTGTTCCAAATTTGCAAAATATTATTTTAAGTTCATAAATATATATATATATACCAATTAATTTTGATCTTGTTATGATATATTATAGGATTTGATTGATGTCTTTCCATATACGTGAATACTCTAGTTTCCATATTAGTATTAGTTGTATTTTCCTTATTAGAAAAACTTCATATTTCTTGTATTTTCCTTATTAGAAAAACTTCCTATTTATTTCCCTTTTGTACTCTATATAAAGGGTTTAATACTATTGAATGGAATAACTAGAAAAACTATTTTCTCCTTTATATTCTTTGTTCTTATTCTTCTCCATTATATTCATAACATGTTATCAGCACGAATTTATTCTACTATTTTTTTTACCCAAGGTATTTTTTTTTTCTTTCCTCATCTCGAATAATATGTGAATCATATATGTTCTCAAAAAGACATATACCCATGACTTAATACACATATATGTTTGGGATGTTGTATATATATATATATATATATATATATATATATATATATATATATATATATATATATATATATATATATATATATATATATATATATATATATATATATATATATATATATATATATATATATATATATATATATATATATATATATATATATATATATATATATATATTTTAGATCATTACTATAAAATAATTTTTTTTTAGATGTAAATCATTTTTTTTTATATGAAACAATTGTAAAATCGTTTTTTTTTAACTATATAAAATCGTTTACATAATCTTTTTTTTTTTTGTTTTGTTTGTTTTATATACATGACCATCATTTTTATGAATTTTTTTATTATTATTTGATGTTATTTAATTTTCATTAAGTATATTATAGTTCCTGAAGAACTAACACTATATTTTAAATTCTAGTTCTTGAATAACTAACACTGTATATCAAATTCTAGTTCCTGAAGAAACTAGTATTATTTATAGTTCCTGAATAACTAATTAAACAAATAAGTAAGGAATAAATTTCAAAAAGAATTTTTGGCCCTAAGTTCTTGAAGAACTAAATATCCATGAACCTAGTATTCCAATTCATTGAATAATTGATATTTTATATTCCTGAAGAACTAATTGCATTGTCTATTAAGTCTTTAAAAAACTAATTTTATTATGATACTAATGCACATTATTCCTTTTTGTATAGACAATGTTGAACATGACAAAACTCGAATTCACGGCCCTCAATCTTTCAGGCAAGAATTACTTATCATGGATACTGGATGCTGAGATACATTTGGATGCTAAGGGCCTTGGCAATACGATAAAAAATGGAAATCAGGAATCTCAATAGGATCGCGCCAAGGCGATGATTTTCCTTCGTCACCATCTCAATGAAGGATTGAAACTTGAGTATTTGACTGTTAAAGATCCATTAGTCCTTTGGAACAACTTGAAAGAAAGATTTAATCATCATAAGTCTGTCATACTTCCAAAGGCTCGTTATGAGTGGATACACTTACGATTTCAAGACTTTAAAACTGTAAGTGAATATAATTCTGCTATTCATAGAATTACCTCCAAACTGAAATTATGTGGAGAAAACATTACTGACCATGATATGTTAGAGAAGACATTCACTACATTCCATGCCTCGAATATGCTCCTGCAGCAGCAATATCGAGAAAAAGGTTTTAAAAAATATTCTGAATTAATTAAATGTCTTCTTGTTGCTGAGCAAAATAATGAACTCTTACTGAAAAATCATGAAACTCGTCCAACTGGTTCTGCTCCATTCCCTGAAGTGAATGAGACAACACACAATAATATTGGACAAGGACGAGGAAGAGGAAGGAGGAACAATCATGGTCGAGGACGTGGCAGAGGTTATGGCAGAAATCATAACAATGGAAATCGTGGTGCTAAAAATAATAATGCACCTTCCTACCAGAAGTGGAAAGAGAATAATGGATCAAAGAATAATTCAAGAAATCATTGCTATTGATGTGGTGCAAAAGGGCATTGGTCTCATACTTGTCGCACACAAAAACATCTTGTCGATCTTTATCAAGAGTCCTTGAAGAAAGGCAAAAATATTAAAGTAAATTTAGCAGAAAACAATAATGTCCTTGGTGATGATCCTATTGATGTTACACATTTAGATGTGACAAATTTCTTTGAGCATCCTGAATGAAAGATTGATCATTTGATTGGTGATGGCAATGCGAATGCCTAAATTGATATGTTTCTCTTTTAGTTTTTTTTGGTTTGTATTTTGGGATTTAAACACTAGTTTAAAGTGTTTATGAATAATTTGTTTTTTTAAAGTACTTTTGGATTGAGTTTTAATTAATAATTATTGAGTTATTATGTTTCTTATAAGTACATTTTGTTTTGGTGAAGATATTATGGATCCTGTTCAAGTATTGGTAGGATCAAGAATAAATGATGCAAACTTATGTCTTACTGACAGTGCAACCACGCACACCATTTTAAAAGATAAGAAGTATTTTTCTCATCTAACAAAGGGAGATTATTACGTTAATACAATATCTAGTAGTAAAAGAATTATTGAAGGCTCCGGAAGAGCTAATATATTACTACCTGGAGGAACTTATTTCTTTATTCAAAATGCATTATTCTCTCCAAAATCTCGCAGAAATTTATTAAGTTTTAGAGATATCCGCCGAAATGGATATCATATTGAGACCATTAATGTTGGAAACATTGAGTATCTCTATATTACAACCATTATAATGGGTAAGAAATGCATATTAGAAAAATTACCTGCTTTATCCTCTAGATTATATTACACATATGTGTGTACAAGTGAAACAAATATGGTAGTAAACCAGAAGTTTACTTATCCTAATTCTTTTATTGTTTAGCATGATCGATTGGGTCATCCCGGATCAACAATGATGCGTAAAATTATTGAGAGTTCAAATGGTCATCCATTGAAGAACCAGAAGATTCTTCAATGTAATGAATTTTCATGTTCGGCTTGCTCTCAAGGAAAGTTGATTATTAGACCTTCACCAAGCAAAATTCAACATGAATCACCTAAATTTCTGGAACGCATACAAGGTGATATTTGTGGACCAATTCATCCACCATGTGGACCATTCAAGTATTTTATGGTGTTGATAGATGCATCAACAAGATGGTCACATGTATGCTTATTATCAACTCGAAATTTAGCATTTGCTAGATTACTTGCTCAAATAATTCGATTAAGAGCACAATTTCCAGATTATGCTATTAAGACAATTCGTCTTGATAATGCTGGTGAATTCACATCTAAGGCTTTTAATGATTATTGCATGTCAATTGGAATAACTGTTGAACATCCTGTAGCTCATGTTCACACTCAAAATGGTCTAGCAGAGTCTTTTATTAAACGTCTTCAATTGATAGCTAGATCAATATTTATGAAAACAAACCTCCCAATTTCTGTTTGGGGACATACAATTTTGCATGCAGCAACTCTTGTACGCATCAGGCCAACTAATTATCATACATTTTCACCATTACAGTTGGTGACTGGCCAAGAGCCAAATATATCCCATTTGAGAATTTTTGGGTGTGCTGTTTATGTCCCAATTAACTCCCCACATCGCACAAAAATGGGACCACAGAGGAGATTGGGTATATACATTGAATATGAATCCCCCTCTATTATCAAATATCTTGAACTATTAACTGGGGATGTATTTACTGCGAGATTTAATGATTGTCATTTTAATGAAGCTTTGTTTCCCAAATTGGAGGGAGAAATTAAGCAATTAGAGAAACAAATTGTTTGGAATGAGCCCTCATTAAATCATCTTGATCCTTATACACAAGAATGTGAACTAGAAGTTCAAAGGATCATCCACTTATAAAGTATAGCAAACCAATTACCAGATGCATTATGTGATCCAAAAAGAGTTACTAAATCTCACATTCCAGCTGAAAATGCTCCAATAAGAATTGATGTCCCAGTAGGACAACATGTTAATAATGTAGCAAATGAGTCCATGACACGCCAAAAGCGTGGAAGGCCACTTGGTTCCAAGGATAAAAATCCAAGAAAGAAAAGGGAACAAAATCCCAAAAATGTTAATGCTCCTGAAGAGCCTCTAACTGAAATTGACATAGATGAACAAATAACCCCAGAAGTGGTTCAGGTACCTGAAAATGATCAAAATGAAGAGATCTCAATCAACTATGTCAATTCAGGAAAAAGATGGGACCGAAATGAAATCATTGTCAATAGTGTATTTGCATATGCAATTGCAGTTGATATTGCAAAAGAAAATGAGGACATTGAACCAAAGTCCGTAAATGAATGTCGACATAGAGATGATTGGCCAAATTGAAAAGATGCAATCCAGGAAGAATTAAGTTCATTAGAAAAACGTCATGTCTTCGGGCCCATTGTTTTAACGCCTAAAAATATTAAGCCAGTAGGCTATAAATGGGTTTTTGTGCGTAAGCGAAATGAGAAAAATGAAATTGTGAGATACAAAGCTCGACTTGTGGCACAAGGTTTTTCGCAAAGACCTGACATTGATTATGAGGAGACTTATTCTCCAGTTGTGGATGCAATTACATTAAGATTCTTAATTAGCCTAGCAAGTATAGAAGGACTCCATATGCGACTAATGGATGTCGTTACAGCTTATTTGTATGGATCACTTGATAATGACATTTATATGAAAGTCCCTGAAGGACTGAAAATGCCTGAAGTATATAGCTCAAAACCACGAGAAATGTATTCAATTAAGCTACAAAGGTCCTTGTATGGATTAAAACAATCTGGACGAATGTGGTATAACCGCCTTAGTGAATATCTTTTGAAAAAAAGCTACATTAATAATACAATTTGTCCATGTGTCTTTATCAAGAAAACAAAATCTGGTTTTGCTATAATTGCTGTGTATGTTGATGATTTAAACATCATTGGGACTCCTGAAGAGATGACTGAGACAGTAAATTATTTGAAAAATGAATTTGAAATGAAAGATTTAGGACAAACAAAATTCTGTCTCGGCTTGTAAATCGAAAATTTATCTAAAGGGATTTTAATTCATCAGTCAACTTATATCGAAAAGATATTAAAACGTTTCAATATGGATAAATCCCATCCAATGAGTTCTCCTATGATGGTTCGATCCCTTGATGTGAAAAAGGATCCGTTTCGTCCTCAAGAAGATAGTGAAGAAATACTTGGTCCAGAAGTATCATATCTTAGTGCAATTGGTGCACTAATGTATCTTGCTAATTATACAAGACCTGATATAGCATTCTCTGTAAGTTTGCTAGCAAAATATAGTTTTTCACCCACTCGAAGACATTGGAATGGTGTGAAACAAGTATTCCGTTATTTACGTGGAACATCAGATATGGGCTTATTTTATCCATGTGACTCGAAGTCAGAATTAATTGGATATGCTGATGCTGGATATTTATCTGATCCACATAAAGCTAGATCACAAATGGGTTACTTGTTTACATATGGTGGCACTGCCATTTCTTGGCGCTCTACTAAACAAATTTTAACTGCCACATCATGAAATCATTCTAAAATATTGGCAATACATGAGGCTAGTAGAGAATGTGTATGGTTGAGATCTATGGTCCATCATATCAAGGAAACATGTGATCTTAAACTTGACAAAGCAAGTCCAACAGTATTATATGAAGATAATGCTGCTTGCATAGCACAACTCAAAGGAGGATATATCAAAGGAGATAGAACTAAGCATATTTCGCCAAAGTTCTTTTTCACACATGAGCTTCAGAAGCAAGGAGTTTTGGATGTTCATCAAATTCAATCAATTGATAATCTGGCAGACTTGTTTACTAAAGCACTCCCTACAACCATTTTTGAGAAGTTGGTTAACAAAATTGGTATACGCCGACTAAGAGATCTTTGACAAAATCATATTTTCATGAGGGGGAGATTTTAGTACACTGTACTCTTTTTCCCTTAGCTTAGGTTTTGTCCCATTGGGTTTTCCTAGCAAGGTTTTTAACGAGGCAGTGTTATGGCGCAAATCTCTACAAGAATAATGTACTATTTTTCTTTCACTAAGATTTTTTTCCCACAGGGTTTTTTCTTAGTAAAGATTTTAACGAGACATATTCTTTGTAAAAGACATCAAGGGGGAGTGTTATGATATATTATAGGATTTGATTGATGTTTTTCCATATACGTGAATACTCTAGTTTCCATATTAGTATTGGTTGTATTTTCCTTATTGGAAAAACTTTCTATTTCTTGTATTTTCCTTATTAGAAAAGATTCTTATTTATTTCCCTTCTGTATTCTATATAAAGGGTTTAATACTATTGAATGAAATAACTAGAAAAATTATTCTCTCCTTTATATTCTTTGTTCTTATTCTTCTCCATTATATTCATAACAGATCTGAATTTAACATAATTTTATAACAGCATATCCTCCTCCAATAAAAATATAACACATGGATATTAATATATTTTCATTAAAAAAAACATAATCATCATTTTTTTAAATTAACATAAGATTAATTTAAAAATAGACTATAGTACTGAGCTAAATATTTTATATTTTTAATGGAGAAGTAATTTTAATTTATTATTTGAAAATTTTATAAAAATCTAAATTTTTATAATATATATAATAATATTTGATTTTAAAAGTTATTTAGAAAATTTTTTGCTACAATATATAATGCTAATTTTTTATTGAAAGCTTAAATTTTTAATTTTTAGAGTGAACCGCTGACTTTTATAAAGAAAAATTATTTAATTTCAGCATATTACAAAAATATATACTAAAATTTTCTAAAAAACAATCACAAAATATTTATATGCACTTATTTATTAATATATTTATGCATTTGTATATTAAATATTCAATAGTGACAATATTAATTTAAAAAATTATACACACATATATATATATATATATGTTAAACATAATTTGCTATTTAATATTGTCATAAATCATGTAATTATAGATCATTAAAAGTTGACTGTCGGTAGACAGTTGACTGTTGATAGCTGATTGCTAATAGCTAATAACTATTTTAAATTAAAGAGTGTTTAGTGAAAAAAAAAAGAATGAATTAAAATAAATTGTATAAGAAAAATTTTTAAGTAAACTGAGTCTATCACATTATTTATAAACTAAATTAATAGAAACATAATATATTAATTAATGATATCAAATCACCCATAAACTAATTTAATTGATATAATTTATTTCAATTAGATTAGTTTACAGGTAATTTAATATCATTAATTGATATATTACATTTTTATTAATTTAATTATAAATAATATGATTAATTCAATTTATCTAAAAATTTTCCATTCACGGAATACTCTCTTTGTCTACTATTGTTTAGTAAAGTATAAACAACTAAAGGAAGTGGCACCGCAGAGTTAAACCATTGAGGAGGGAACGTATGGCGAATGGCACAAAATCCGGAGGCCTGAGAAACTAGCGGCACGAGTGGTTTTTCTTTTCCTTATTCGTTTTATTATTCTTCTCTCTCTCTAAAACTACCCACTTCAATTCTCTCTTTTTTCTTTGTTAATTGAATATTGCATAAACCCCCAAAATAACTATTTTAACTTGTATTGTAGAAAAGGCTAAAAGAGAAGGTTAGAAAATGGCAATTGAAAATCTCTGGAAAAGACTATAACACACATGGGGTTTATTTGTTTAAGAATTTTAAGCATTTGAGCATGGTTTCTGTTTTCAGGTTTCTCCAAACTTGCTCTTCTCAACTAGATATCACCTTTGATTTCATTTCGTACTCAAATCTCAAATTGTGTGTATAATTATGGATTAATTAGTAGTGTGTTTGAGATAATTGTATAATTAAGAGAAGAGTAGTCGCTTTCTTGGAAGAGGCTTATTAGTTTATATTATCCATTATTGTTTGTTTGGTGATATTGATAGATAGAAAAGAAAGAAAGAAAGAAAAAAAAAATGGATCAGATGGTTTATGTTTTGTATTTGTTGAGTAATTGACATATCAAAAGCGGGCCCTTTTCTATCTTCTGCTTCCTTAATCGGATACAGTCTTTCTCTTTGCACTTATCCGTACGCAGGAAATTAACTCTATCCCTTCTTTCAGTATTCTCTTTATTTTATTTTATTTTATTTTTCTCTCTCTTTCTGAATCTATCTGCTAACAACAGAGCTCAGAAAAAGCTTTTCTCCAAGTTGCAATTTTTTTTTTATTTCTGGGTAAATTTTCTTGTGGAAAAATGAAGAGTTTGCACTTGCATGTTGAAGATCTAGAAAATGTAACAAATCCTACAAGTGGTTTTGATGCTATGGATGATGCTATGGAGGAAGAGAGAGAGATATGGTTAGAGGGAGAACAAGAAGATCTATTAGATGTTAATGACTCTTCAATCTTTTACGGCGATTTCCCTCCTCTCCCAGATTTCCCTTGCATGTCATCATCTTCTTCATCATCTTCAACTCCAGCTCCAGTTAAGGCTATGGCTTCTTCATCATCTTCTTCTTCAGCTTCATCATCTTCATCTGCAGCTTCTTGGGCTGTTTTAAAGTCTGATGCAGAGGATGAAGATGATAAAAATCATCACCATCATCACTATCATTATCAACATAATCATGATATTAGTCAATATGATCAAGTAGAAGCACCCACAGCAGCCTTGTCTTCTACTACTTCTATGGAGATCCCTCAACCACTTGATCAATTTGATCAAGGAATAGAAGGTGTTGGTTGCATGAACATGGAGAATTTCGGGTATATGGATCTGATTGAAAATAATGATTTTTTCGACCCTTCTTCTATATTTCAAACCGATGAGCATTTCTTGGATGAGTTTCATCAAGAAGAGAAACCGCAACCAGAGCAGCTGATGCAACAGAAGAACGAAAACTTAAACATGCAAACAAGAACAGGAGAAGAAACCCAACCGCAAGGAGGAGGAGGAGCTTCAGAAGATCTAGCCATGGTGTTCTTGGAATGGCTAAAGAGCAACAAAGAAACTGTATCTGCTGAAGACTTGAGGAAAGTCAAAATCAAGAAAGCTACTATAGAGTGTGCTGCTAGGCGTTTGGGTGGTGGTAAAGAAGCTATGAAGCAATTGTTAAAGCTCATTCTTGAATGGGTTCAAACAAATCATCTTCAAAAAAGACGGATTAAAGAATCTTCATCTAATAATAATAATAATAATAATAGTAATAATAATAATCTTCCTTATCAATGTCAAGACCCTTCGCAAAACCCTAACCCTAACCCAAACCCTAATATGAATTGTAATTCTATCCCACCAGATCATCATCAACCAAGTCCTTGTTTCTCTCAATCACCTTGGATTACCCCTTCACCTTTTGTTGCCGATCCAGCAACAGTCATGCCGGGTTTTTCACCCATGGTTGGGTATATGGGTGACTCGTACGCTCCTGGTGCTTCTAATATGGCCGGCCACTCTTACCCGCCACCACCACCACCACCACCACCTCCACCTCCACCTCCACAATCATCAGATTATCAGATGCTTGATTCCGCCCAATCCTGGTCTACATCACAATTCGCTTTAGCTTCCCATTACACATCATTTCCTGACAATAACCTCCAGCCGGTTTCGGTTCCAGTTCCAGTTCCGACGCATCCATCTGTTTTTACTGGCTATGGAAATCAATATGCATGTCAGTATCTCCCTAGCCAAGTTGGCGATAGGTTGGTGAGGTTGGGCTCATCGGCTACAAAGGAAGCGAGAAAAAAGAGAATGGCTAGACAGAGAAGATTTGTATCTCATCAGAGGAATCACAACAACCAAAACCAAAACCAGAGTAGTGCGGTAGACCACCATGCAAGGTTGGGAAATGATAATATTGCGCCAACAGCTCAACCACCTAATGCTGGTAATTGGGTTTATTGGCCGACAGCTGCCGCGGCTTTAGCTCCTGCTGTTTCGACCACGCCAGTTGTTCCTATGGATGCAGCACCGCCGGTGGTTCATTCAGTGGAACGACCGGCCATGCAAACCCATCAGACTCATCATCGCCAAGCTGCATCAGATAGGCGACAGGTGGGTTAATTATTTTGGTTTCTGTTAGGTTGTCTTTATTGTTGGGATTCTCTCTTTTCTTAGATAATAATGTAATTACAGATTTACTGTTAAGGTGATAAATTATGAATAATGGTGGATCGATTTTTTTGTTTTCAAATAATATATGTGCATACTCTTTTGTTCTGTTCAGGGTTGGAAACCGGAGAAGAACTTGAGATTTCTTCTTCAGAAAGTGTTAAAGCAGAGTGATGTGGGTAATTTGGGAAGGATAGTATTGCCAAAGGTATATATTATATCATAATTATCTGATTATTTATTTATTTATTTCTGTTATTATATTTTGTGATTTTCCATTTTGGGTATTGATTATTTTTTTGAATTATTATTATTATTATGTTGTAGAAAGAAGCAGAAACTCATCTTCCAGAATTGGAAGCAAGAGATGGCATTTCTATTGCAATGGAAGATATAGGGACATCTCGTGTTTGGAACATGCGTTATAGGTATTCTAGATTTTAAATATTTCTTGATTCTTGCAAAACTAGTTAGTATTGATTCTTGATTTTCTAATTTTCTTGCAAAACTGGCTAGTGATTCTTGATTTTCTTGATCTTTCTCATTTGTGATATTATTACAAAACTAAAACACTTCCCTTTTTTTTTTTCTTATTTATTTCTCCTGGAGTTTCAGATTCTGGCCCAACAACAAAAGCAGGATGTATCTCCTAGAAAACACAGGTGGGTAGTATTTGATTTTTTTTTTTTTTAATTTTATTGACATTTTCATTAATTTTTTTAGATTCTTCTTTTAATTTTATATGTCTCCTTCTGATTTTCATTATTTTTTTTGGATCTTAGGAGATTTTGTGAGAACGAATGGACTCCAAGAAGGAGATTTCATAGTCATCTACTCAGATGTAAAGTGTGGCAAATATGTGAGCATTTTCATTAATAATTTTTTTTTAATTTCTTTTCTAAAGTCTTTGGCTTTTTATATAATTTCTTTATTAAAAAAAAATGATGGTTAACAGTTGATAAGAGGAGTGAAAGTAAGGCAACCAGGATCAAAATCAGAGAACAAGAAGGCAGGAAAATCACAGAGAAATTCACATGCTACCGTTAATGGTTCCTCTTCTAATCAAACTCAAACAGTAAAGTAATGAGTGAAAAAGAAAAAGAAAAGAATATTACAATTTCTCTCTCCTTCATGCATGAAAATGGATGGACAGATGGACGGTCAAGACCTTCCATTGGGGTAAGTTGTTGGCTTGCAAACCCTAGATTCTCTGCACAATCCAATCAGCAATCTCTGGTTTCTGAGTGTGTCGAAAAGGAATGGAGGTATATATAGTAGAGCAGATCACAACAACCGAGAGAGTATTATGGAAGGGATTAATTAGTGATCACCATCTTTTCGGAGATTAAGAGCACATAATATATACTATAATTTTAATATTATATATTATAATTACAATTACAATTAAATGTTTGTATAATTAATTAATTAAGCTGAGGTATTGTAATTTTAGCTGGAAGAAAGGTGAGATGTGCTTGGGGCTGGCCTATATGGTCACATGCATGCCTTTTCATGTCATGTCATACTATACAATGTTGTGCACTTAGTGACTGTTAATTGTTGATACTATGTTAATTGTTGATACTACGTTACTGTTTTATATGTGCAATATGGTTCAATGTCAATCCAATACAATGTAATTTTGTAAGTTTTTAATTTTTGTTAATTGAGTTTGTGATTGGAGTTTAAATTCGCAATATTTCGACTTTGAAAAAAAATATATATATACTAAGTTGAAAAGGGAAATTTTGATTGGGATTTAAATTCGAGATTTCATAATCTTGAAAATTATTTCTCTGCCACTAAATTTAAGAATTATTGGTAAAAAGTATATATACATTTGGAGTGCCAGGGTAAAGGGATTTTTTAATACTAGTCGATGTGCAAGTAGAAGAGTTGCTATTATTTTGGGGAAAAATTGTCATTGTTTATTAGTGCATGCTAAATTAGGTTTACCTAAGAATTTCTCAATATATATGTAATCAAATCTATTGTTCAAAGTTCTTATTGATCATTAATACTATATAATTTGGTTAAAACGTTTTAGCTTTACAACAGTTATCCAAAATTCTTAGAGATAATAATTGGAATGGATTAAATATGCTTTTAGCTTGCAACCAAAAATCAAATTTCAAATGGCTCTTTTTTATCCAAATAAGCATTCTGAAAATTTCTTTTAATATTTTTTTGACAAATTTATTACCATTAAACTAAAGATTTATTGGTAATGCTTATTTTTTAGTATCAAATGAGCGTTGATTCTATTTTTTTCAAAATTATATGTAGTATTTTTAATCCTTCCATAAATAATGATAAAATTAAGTACAAATATTTCAATTCAAACTTTGGAACGATAACCTGTTTTTTAAAGGAAAAGGAGATGTATATCATAATTAATTCAAACTCCTAATCTACATGAAGAGACAATTATTCAACTATTGACCATTATATTTATTTTTATGAGAAAGGAAAAAAATAAAATAAAGTGAGAATGAACAGTAAAACACACTTGAAATCTGCAATCTTTCATGCGAACTTTTAGAGTGCGTTTGTTAGACTGTAATAGAACGCAATATAACATAATCAAATGGAATTTTAACATAAATTTATATTAAAAATTCATTTGATTACATTACATTTCATTATGGTCTATCTAACGCATCTTTAGTTTTTAATTTTTTTTTTCAATTTTGCATTTATTTTAGTATTATTAAATATTATTAAATTCTTCTTTCAGTTTTTTTTTTTTTTTTAATATGAAAAGAAAAAATTGTGACATTAGTGAGATCTAAACTTTTTTTACCTCTCCTTTATGAATGCAGCTTCATTACACAGCTAATAAATAATAGCAAACCAAGGCAAATGTCAATACCAAAATTTCTCTTTCATAATTTTTTCTATTATTTTATTCCTATAGTATTATTACATTAAACCACTCATTTTATGGATAATTAAATTTCAAATTATTAAATATAGCATTCATCACAATTGCAGTTATCCCGAAAATAGTAATTGTTTTCTTTGTAAGTATATATGTAAGTGTTGACGCTGGCCTAAAATCAGGCCTAATAGATATAGCTCACTTGTAATTGTACTCACTATAGATAAAGAATTAATTTAATTCTTTGATACTTGGAACCGCTGTATGTAGTGAGCCCACTTATGTTTGTACATGTCAATATAGGATTAGGAATTAACTTATTAGCTTTGCACTGTAAATGGCTTATAAATTTATTGTCTAGTTTTTTAATCACCCAATTCAATAAATTATCATAAATTCTCTTAAGTCTCATTTGGTACAAGAAATTTTATAAAATTCATAAATTTAAACTAAATCTATCATTTAGCAATATAAAAAATGTCAAAATTCATATATTTTAAAAAATCACTCACCTTCTAAATGGAAAAATTCAACATCCACTATTTTTTGCGTATAAGTAATTGCGATATTTTTTTTTATTCCAAATTTGTTCATAATAATCTATTAATTTTATAATCAATATAAACGGTGGAATTGTTAAAATCTATTGATTTCATCCACGGACTTAAAATTAATAAATTTTATTAAATCCATAGATTTAAAAATGGCTCAACCCAAACAAAATCTTAATTTGTTTCGCTATGATCATCAATTCAACGGCTTTTTTTTCCTGCATATTCACCAATTTTGATCAATAGTACCTTGTTGCTTATATATTGGACTTCTGAATTTGACTGATTGACGGCTCTCGTAGCTTATATAGTAGACTTTTTCAGGTTATATTTCTGCAAGCAGACCTCTAAATTGAAGTTAACGGTGTATTAAGATATACAGTAGATTTAGGTCATTTTAGTTGCATAATTTAATATAAAAAAATACCAAAAACAACAACAACCATTGAAATCTAGTGTTTGACAATACTGTAACGGGAACTCAATTAAACAATTAAAAGAATTTATTTTGAAACCTAATTTTAGGGTTAAAAAAGAATTCCAAAAAATATTAAATTGTGTATATATATATATATATATATATAAACAGGCAGATTGACTAGTACTAGTATTGCCTGAGAGGAAAAAAGAGATTGATTTTGTAGTTTTCTTTTTCTTTTTCTTTTCCTTTTTTTTTAACAATGACGAACAAACAAATGATATATAAATATAAGCAGCCAAAAATTACGACGAATTAGTAAACTTTAATTATAATATTGATGGGTAGTTACGTATGATATTGAAATTATATGTAAAAATGGTGATGGTGAATAGTGAATTGCGGTTACAAGATTTTAATAATTTAAACAAACAAACAAGTCATAGGAAACGTACAACCCTCTAATGCAAACAATACATAAAATGTTGGTTGCAAAGAAGACAACCCTTTATTAAGGCCTACCACTCTTAAGTCTCTAATACTCCTTTCTGTGATGTGACCTAAGAAACGTAAATACGTAACTTTTGGTACCAACCTCTTTATTTCTTTCCTACGTATGTTTAATTTATTTAACATCATTAAGTTACCTAATTAATCTTTTTTATTTTTTTCTGAAACCCTAATTAATCTTAAAAAGTAAAGTTTAACTATAATAATATATTTTAACTATGTAAAAGTTATTTATATAGATTATAAGAGTTATTTTTAGGTTAATTTACAGATTATGCATATTAGTAAATTTTTTAATTTTTTCTCAGGAAACTAAAATATATGTATTCAAGAATTATCTTATGAAATAATTTAAAAAATTAAAATTTGACCAATAAGATTGAGACTAAATTATCTTTTTACTAACCAAATTAATTTTTAATTGTTAACTCTAAGAATTAACTCAATTGATAAAATTATAGTAAATGATTCTATATATTTTTGGGTCAATGATTAGAAAAATTCTAAATGCATAAGTGGAATGTGAAAATAAATCTTTAAATTAATTTATCTGAAAATAAAAACTTAATTTTAAATAATTTTTTTTATTATGGAATTTTTTTTTTTATAAATCAAAAAATATAATTTTTTAATTTTTATCTGTTTAATATCATATAAATTCTACCAATAAACATTGTTTATGCAGCAATGCAGTCAGAAAATAGTTTTTGGTGTAGTATAGTATAAGCTGGTGATGTCGTAGTCCTCCCAATAAATAAAGAAAATAAATTTTATAATTATGTTTATGATGTATGATATTTTGGATGTTTCTCTGAAAAAAATGTATTCATTTAGATTAATTATTATATAATACAACAAATTTATAAATATTTGCATATTCTCTTAAATTTGTAAATATATGCATATATTATATTATTCTTTAGTCTACATGTTGATTGCAATAAAACGGTCCAAAGTCATCAGTATATTTTTCTCTTTCACATTTGACATTTTCATTTCATATTCAAAGTTATCAGTATAGTTGAACGCAGTTTCTGATTTCAGGTGCCTTTTTGCGGTGAGATTAGCATCAGAAATTATGAGTTTTTGAAGGTAGAGAAGAGAGGAAAGATTGGAAGGGAAAGGAAGAGCAATATTAACAGAATTAATATTGATTTCAGTGACAAAGTTGTTAGAAGAACAAGTGATGTGAGACCAATTACAAGGGTTTTGATCCAAATGGTTCCAGTTAGAGAAAGCTGCAAAGGGTAAAGAAGAAGAGGAGTTGTGAATCCAAGAAAGCAGAGTATCAACTTCATTTGCTGCAGAATTTGATAAAAATTATAAGAAGAAATAGAAGGAAGAGATGATGGTTTTGATGGGTACTTTTAACTTTTAAAGGATTGGGCTGATATTGGCATTTGGCAATTTTCCTTTCCTGAAATCCCCAATGTTTCTTCTTGGATTTGGGTTTCTTGATTGATTTCTCTGTGTATATAATGATTCTTTGCTCCAAACTAATGCACTTCCCTGCAATTTAAATTAATTTATTGCTAATCTATTTACTCTGCAGGCTAAGCAAGAAAGAGCGATTAACAAAAGCAAGTGGATATTGATGATAAGTTGATAACCTTTCAAAATCTTTCTGAAGGTATTAATGTATTATAATGAAGGCATGGGCTTAGTTCCTTGCCCTGGAAATTATCATAAATAGCACATATAAATGTACAATACTAGGAATCACTTTGACAAAACAACTGATAATTTTTATTATTAAAGCCATTAATTGCTTTAGATATCAACAAATTTTTACTAATTGATACTAAAGAGCTTTGCTATCGTATCCAGATCAACTCAATTGATTGAATCGAATTAATTGAAAACTAAACTAGAAGTGGGTCTCGCCTAATAATTCAAACACAACCATATTCAAGTTAAAAAAAAAAATGCATATATATATTTTTTCCCCATAAAATAGGGATTATTAGAAATTGAATTGATGAAGAAGGGCGTGAAATGAATGAGTAAAGGATAGAGTCAACTAATAGAATTGGCTTAGATCTATCCAATATTAAAAGGCTAATACTAGCCAATTAGTTAGTTGAATCTTAACACTTATAAGTTATTTATATTTTTTATTTTTTAGCAATGTGAGATCTCTAACAGGGGTTAAACCATGACGTCAAAAGAATTTTTCACAATAATCACTCACTTGGGAGAGAGGAAGAGGCACGATAAATGGTGTAAAGGAGAGGATTTATAGAGCCCTTGTGTCTACGAGTTGGCTTACTCTATTTCCTCATGTGAGTTTGGTTAATCTCCCAGCTCCACTATCTGATCACTCGCCTTTATTGCTTCAAACTATAGCGCCTGGGAGGGTTGGGGTGAAGATTTGGAGATTTCATTTTGAAAATAGCTGGCTAGCTGAATCGAGCTTGAATGATGTAGTTCTTAAGGATGAAAATTATGTTTTTCTTAGTTGTACCTCTGTTGTTATGGAGGGCTTATTTCAGGTTCGTGTAAAGCTGAAGCCATGAGGTCGAGGAAAGCGTTGTCATGGATCAAGAACATTGGCTAAGGTACAGTCAAGTTATTTTTAAACTGGACTCACAAGTAGTGGTGCAAGCAGTTTAAGATGAGCGGTAATTAAGTTTGGATGAATTTGGTGCTATAACATGCAGCTACAGGGATTTATTAGTTGGGACCAATTCTTTTTTCTGTTACATTAGTTAAAAGGCATGCTAATGAAATTGCCCATAAATTAGCCAGATCTTTAATCCATTTTGCTGGTTTTAAGGTTTGGAATGAACCTCCTAGTGTCCATGAGAATATAATATTATTGCTAATAGCTGTGCTTTTTCTCCCTTTCACGTGAATGCTGTAATAGTGTAATTGCCTTATTTTTTAATAATATATGAGGTATCTTCAGTGGATTACTTAAATCTAATTAATATTAACCTTTAATTTGATGCTTAACTCATTTCAAGAAATTCCGAATTTGAAATTAAATCACAATTTAATTAAATAAAAAAAAATTTAATCAATAAAAATAAAAAATTTAACTAGTAATTTATAAAATCAGTAAAGAACAGGATAATCAAGAAAAAAGAAGAATTTTATCAATAAAAATAAATAAAATTTTACAAATGAACTCCAATGCTTCTAAGAAAATGTCATTTCCTGCTTTTTGGATCTTTTACACAAAGAAGTTCTGAAACTGAACTAGCTCGGATTCCATTTATATAAACTAATAATACATTAACCTCCAAGAAAAAGAAATAATCAAATCTTTTACAAATTATTTGAATGTAAAAATGAAGAAGCAGAAAAGCTTGTACTACTGCTTTGAGGATATGAAGAGTTGTTGCTATTTTCTTGTTTATTGTTTCCTGAAGATCCATTTAGAAGAAGCATGTCAACTTTCAAGCACTTCTGATCTCTAATCTCCTGCCTTATTTCCTTAAGCATTGCTGATACATCTTTCATGTTAGGCCTATCATCAGGACTTGGATTTACACATAGCAAAGCTACTCCTAATGTCTGCAACATCTCTTCAATCTCCGATTCAGGGCGAGTTCTTAAGCTGGAATCTAGCACTTCAACCCCTCCTCTCTTCTGTCTCACCCAGTCTACGATATGAAGTCCATCTGGTATTGTTGGATCAATCGGTTGCTTCCCTGTTAGTACTTCTAACACCACTACACCATAGCTATAAACATCGCTCTTTTCTGTTATTTTCATCATATAACCATATTCTGCATACAAAGAAATGATCTCATATAAAAATTTATAAAATCAAGAAAAAGACAATGCTATAGTAAGAAATTTAAGTAGTTGAACTTACCAGGAGCAATGTAACCATAGGAACCAGCTACAGTAGCAGAAGAGCGAGCAAAATCACCATTATCAACAAGTTTAGCAAGCCCAAAATCAGCAATATAGGGTTCAAATTCAGGGCCAATGAGAATGTTATTGGCCTTAATGTCTCTGTGAACAATTGGAGGAACACAGTCATGGTGCAAGTAAGCAAGACCTTGTGCTGCTTCCAAGATTATTCCGTACCTCACTTCCCATTCCAAGCAACCACCACTTCTTTCATGAAGAAGACTGCCTAAGCTCCCATTAGGCATATAGTCGTACATGAGCAATCTTGTATTTCGATTCCAACAACAACCCAAGAATCTAACAATGTTCTTGTGACGGATAGAGCCAAGAGTTTTTACCTCAGCTGAAAAGGAATCACGGACTCCCCCAATTGCTAACCTTTCATTTTGACAATCATTTCCTGCAGGTATTGTTGCTGGCCACAGCTTTTTCACTGCAATGACTTCCCCATTTTCGAGTTCTGCACGATACACAATTCCTGAACATCCCTTTCCTATTACATTGGCTTCCACTAGGCATTTCAGGACTTGTTCTACTGAAAAATTTAGTTTCTGAAATGGAGTGAATTGCCAAGACCGCGAATCCCCTCCCATCTCGGATTCACAATCATCTCCTATCAATTTTCTGGCTCGAAAAACAGCAATTGCACCAAAAATTGCCAATGCTATAGTGAAGGTGATGAGCAGTGCAATGGCCAGTTTAAATCTCTGTGATATCTTTGAGTGACCATTATTTGACATCCTCATCCTTGTGGCATTACTTAAGAAACATGACTCACGACCTCTAGAACACAATCCCTGGTTTCCAGCCAATTCTGTTGCTGACAACTGCCGGAAAAGCTTGCTGTCAGGAAGATAGCCAGTGAAATTGTTATAGGAAATGTTTAAAGAAACAAGATTTTCAAGGCCAGCAAGTGCCACTAAGTCTCCTCCCAGCTTATTGTGTGAAAGGTCAAGAATAGATAACTTGTTGAGAGCAGAAATCTGTGGTGGAATTATCCCAGCAAGTGCATTCCAACTCAAATTCAATGCAATGTCAAGACTTTCAATATCCAACAGTTCAACTGGTATCATGCCAGATAGTGCATTGCTACTAAGATCAAGAAGTTGAAGACTTGAACAATGACCAAGTGAGGATGGAATTTCCCCGGAGAGAAAGTTCTTACTTAGAACAAGTCTATTAAGTGAAATAAGCTTACCAAAACTCCATGGAATTTCCCCGACAAATTGATTTGCAGAAACATCCAATACCTGAAGCCTTACAAGTGAAGATAAAGAGTTAGGCAAAGTACCTTGAAGGGCATTGTTTCTTAAATTCAACATCTGCAACTCATTGCAATTTCCAATTTCCTCTGGTATTTTCCCACCAAGATGGTTTTCAGACAAGTCAAGAAAACTGAGGTCTTTTAAGGACCCAATTTCTTTTGGAATTTCTCCAGTGATTCTGTTATTTACAAGGCGAAGACGAATAAGAGAGCTGCAGTTACCAATCTCAGGAGGAATAGAACCAGAAATGTCATTAGCAATTAAGAGAAGCTTTGTTAGATTCTGAAGCTGAAATAGGCTTGGTGGTAAGCTGCCAGTAAGTGCATTATGTGACAAATCTAAAGCTTCGAGGCTTCCGCAAGCACCCAACTCCGCAGGAATGCTTCCTTCAAGTTTGTTTTGCCAGGCAAAGAAGACAGTTAGCTCTGTCAATTTACCAAGCTCTGTTGGAATTGAACCTGATATCTGATTGGTATCAAGCTGCAACTGCACTAAGTTAGTGGCATTTGAAAGAACTGGTGGGATCAAACCAGAAATATTATTGTTGCTAAGCATAAGCTCTTCAAGATTTGTGAGGTTTCCAAAGGACTGGGGTATTACGCCAGAGAAAAAATTTAGAGAAAGATCAATGATTTTCAAGCTTTTGCAGTTGCCAATCTCCTCAGGAATTTTCCCATCAAAGTTGTTCTGCCACAGTAACATCTTTTCCAGCTTCTGAAGTTTCCCCAACTGTGGTGGTAGTGAACCTGAGAGATCATTCTCATATAAAAATAAGTTGATAAGCTGTGAACAGTTGCCTAATTCCAGTGGAATCTCACCAGAAAGCATTGTAGTGTACACTGATAATGTCTGAAGATTATTTAATTTTCCCAATGAAGAGGGAATGGAACCAGAAATTTTAGTATCAGCAAGACCCAGAACTTGCAAATTCTTGCAATTTCCAAGCTCATTTGGGATCTTTCCTTCAATGTTCTTGTTCCCTCCAGCTCTTATGACCTCCAAACTTGATAGTTTGCCTAATTCAACTGGGAGATTCCCACTCAAGAAGTTATCATATATAACAAGATTCTTGAGATTGCTACAATTTCCAAGCTCAACTGGGATCTCCCCAGTAATCTGGTTAGAGTTCAAAATCAAGTCTTGGAGATTTTGGAGCTTCCCAATAGTTGAAGGAATAATGCCCACAAGACTATTTGAACTAACATCAAGAACTGTTAGGTATTTGCAGTCTCCAATATCAAGAGGGATTGCTCCAGTGAGGTTAACCCCAGAAAGAATGAGCTTTTCCAGATATAGAAAAGAGGAAATATTGGAAGGGAAAGGAAGAGCAATATCAAGAGATTGAATATTGATTTCAGTGACAAAATTATTAGAAGAACAAGTGATATAAGACCACTTACAAGGGTTTGAGTCCAAATGGTTCCAATTAGAGAAAACTGAAGAGGGTAAAGAAGAAGAGGAACTATGAAGCCAAGAAAGCAAAGTGTCAACTTCATTATTTGCCGAAGAATTAGGAAAAAAGGCTACAAATGTAAGAAAAATAAGGAAGATATGGTGGTGGTGATACTGGAAGTGGTGGTGGAGATGGGTGGTAAAGAATTGCCTTAGCATTGGGTGGTGGTGTTTGTGGCGGTTGTAGGTGTTGAAGAAGGGTTGCCTCGACTTCGGCATTGGCAATTTGCCTCAAATCCCAAACCTTTCTTCTTGATTCTGCATTGGGTCTCTCTCTGTTTCTCTCTCTCTCTCTCTCTCTATAAATTGATTCTTGAAAAAAAAAAAAAAAAACAATTACTACTATTTTCTTTGCAGACAAGCAAGAAATTGAGAAAAACAGAGTAAATAAAGAAAAGCAAGAAAAATTAAAGATTTCCAACAACTCCATCTTCACCGCGGGGTTCTGTTTCTCGATCTTTATTTCTTTATTTGAATTAGGTTCTTAGCAGATACACCATGTGTTCTTGCATTGTTTTCCTCAATAAGTTTCAGCATTATTGATTGCTTTAGCTTTGATAACAGGGCCATTCTTTCTTTTTTTAAAAAAAATACAAAAAAAACTAGCATTACCTTTGATTACACTTCTCAAGAATCTTGAATTTTTTTTCTTTTTCTTCCTAAAACCTGTTCTTACATCATTGTAAATGTTCAAGAAAATTTGTCACTTAATTTGGATTTTCTTGCGGGTAGTAAACAGGTAGATATGGCAAGAATTGTAGTTAAAAACAATTCAAGTAACAAAAGACAAATTATCATATTCGCTTTTAGAGGAAATTTCTGCTTCTCTGATTGCCAAGCATATTGCACTCCTCATCTTCACATCATGATACCCAATTACCCATTATTCCAATTAATCCATATATTAAAAGAAATTTATTCCCTTGTGGCAGACATTTTTATTTTTATTTCTGTTTTAGTTTTTGTTTTTCATGGCCAAATATTTTATTTTTATTTATTTTGACATTTATTTCTTAGTTTTTTCAATTGGTTCATTGAATTGCTTGAAAATATTTACTAGAAATAATTAATAAAAAGTAAGTTATTATTGTTAATAATATATAAATTATGATGATTACATAAATTAATATTAATTTATAAATTTTATAGCACCCTTAGATATAATTTAGTAACAAATATATATACACAATCTCACGATAGATTTATAGTCGATTTTTTCTCTTCAATATTTGAAAAAAATTATAAATTTTATATTTCTTAATAATAAAAATAACTAAATAAACAAATTGAAGTATCTCAATTTGATTGACTACTTATATATTATATGAAAAATAACTCAATGACTCAAGCTATAAAAGGGTAAAACATTTGTCAAAAATTCTTAAAACTGTTAGAATTCAAAATGAATTCTATAAATTTTTTGTAGAATTCATTTATTTTAAATAAGGTGTATAATGTTCTATCTTTTATTATTTCATTGATTTGTGCAATGAAATTATATTAAATTATTATTCTTATTTAATAATAATTTTCACTTATTTATTCTTAAATTATTATCTCAAAATTATATATATATATATATATATATATATATATATATGTACTTTCTAATTAAAATTATTATTATTATTTTTTTATTTTGAAGGATCTTTGGAAATCTAAAAACTATTAGTGACTAGTGAGACAAAGTGGTTTGGCATGTGGAGCTGAATAACCTACCTCTCACTCAAAAATAAAAATTATATTAAGTTTTTGCTTTAATTATTAAGTTAAATAAACTAAATAATTTTATTTTATTTGTTTAAATGTGAGTATGCCCATTATAATTTCATCATATTAATTGAACCGACATGGAGATAAGATTATATAAAATCAAATAATGGTAGGAAGAGCCCATAGCTCAAGGCCATAACCTTGGGAATTCCCCACTATGGAATCTATTCACGTTTTGTTTTGTCTAAAACCTAAATAAAAATTCCCAACAATATCAAACATTAACCTATATATATATATATATATATATATATATATATATATATTATTTTTGCATAAAACATGGATGATTCTTTTCTTATGGACTAAATAAAAATTAATAATAAATACTATGTTAAAGGGCACAGAGCCTTTAATGTTTGCCATCATTATTTATTAGTTATTGCCTAAGAAATAGAATTCAAACTTGGATATGCATCATAAAATTTATGAGAAAATAAGTATTTTTTAACATCTTCTAATTAATGAAAAATTTAAAAGATTTATTAATTCTCAATTAAAGTATTTAAAAATTATAATTTTTAAATGTATAAATCGAATATCGAGTGTCTTTTTAAATTTTTTAGTAATATTCAGTAATGTTTAGATTGATTAAATTAAAATAATGATTTTTTTTTTCCAAAAAAGAGATTTTGACATGCAAGACACTAAAAAAAATACCATTATGATTTAGTTCTTTAAAATTAGATTTATAGTGATTTAAAATATATGAATATTTGTATTCAATATCACATTAATTTTCTTTTAAAAAAAATTACTTAAAAAATAAAACTGTAAAAATATATTTAAATTTTCCTATATGGAAAATAAAATAATAATTTTTTTTTTTACAGAGAATAATATTAAAAAATTTTCACTGAAAAAAAAATAAAAATAATTTAAATGAAAATTTAAAAAATATCCATCTCTTCTACATTAAATAATATGTTAAAAGAAAGCTGCCAATCACAAAAGTTCAGCCCATTCTAAAATCTTAAGTTGGGCCGATAAGGTCCGAACGGACCAAAAGTGGGCCCTTTCTTTCAGCGGTTGCGTCTCGTTACCGAATTTCTATATGATTTGTTGTTAGCGAAAACCAAAAAAAAAAAAAAGATTTAATTTCATTTGAAATTAACTGAGTATTAAAAATCCAAAAATTAATGGCTTCTTCAGCCATTGTTGATAGCTTATGTTCCATTGCACCTTGTTACTCTCCAAAACAGTTCAAAAATCAAATCCTAAACTCACAGTTTGTTTCCTCAAGTTCCTTTTTGAAACTGAAGAAGCAATCTGTGTTACCAAAATTGCAAGTTCTAAGGCCTACAAGGCGTAATTGTAGGTCTTTTCCGGTGGTCCTCGCCGCTCAGTTTAATTTCTTCAAAGGTCTGTTATTCTTTGGCTTTAATTTTGCTTCTTCTTGTTGGTTTTGAGCATGGTTTTCTGTATGAATTGTTTTGCTTTGGTTTGGTAGTGTTTATCATGAATAATTATGATTTAATGAAGTTTTGTTAATTATTAGATTAGCTAATGAGCATGAGAATTTGATTAGTTAATCATATTTAGATGTTTATTCTTACTGCTTCAAAATTCAGCTGATTGATATTCAAAAAAAAAAAAAAATGAATTGAAATGCAAAGAGCTGGATTTCTAGTTATCAGCCTGTTAAATTTAAAATCATAGGATTTCATGAAATTAAACCTATTGGTTCCTTGCCATTACTAAACATAGCACTGCAACCCAAATATATTATTTTCTGTTGTGTTTGTTAATTTCAGTGGTTCTTAGAGTATATTGGTTAGGGTTTTTGCAAGGCACTTGCAGAAACGGTGACTCAAATATGCCTGAAAGCAGTTCTGGAAAGAATAAGATTCAGTCAACATCTGTATTTTTTACCCCTTGCAAATGAATTTCTATCACTTTTGCCCCATTTATAATTACCAATTCAATCAAGGTTCACACCAGGCGTTTCACCTGTTATAATGCTCTTTATCATCAAAATGAATTGGTTTATTTGTTATTGGACAATAATTTAGGATATGTAAAAATGCATTTGATTATATTACATTACATTCCGTTATGGCGTTTAAATCAATGACTCTGTCTCAAATAGTTGTAAATAAAAGCCGATGTCAAAGGTTTTTAATAATGTTGTTATGTATGAGATAAATTGTTCTTCTGTAAAATTCAAATTCCTACACTGATCAATCACTGTTGGCTGACTGGTCGTTGTAAAGTTTTTCTGCTGTGTTGCTAATTTAAGCAAACTAAAAAAGAGTTGTGTGTTTTGCATTACTAATGGCCATTTTAGTTTTGCAAAATAGTTCTTCAAACAGTATGGAAGGTTGGGAAGGATGGCGTTGAAGCCGGAGCTAATCTGGTGCCAGTAAGTTCAATTTGTATCCTTTCCTTAGTGGCTTTCATAGGTGATAATTGATTGCTGTTTAATTTAAAATTTATGCTTTTTTTTTTTTTTTTTGTTCTAGGACCCTGTACCAAGACCAGTTGCAAGGATAGCAGTAACCGTTGTTGCACTGACCATTTCACTCTTTTTACTGAAGTCATTTCTATCTACAGCTTTATTTGCCCTGGTATGTTGTCTATTTTTATTCTACCAGGGAATCTATCTGAAATAGTTCAAAACTATCAATCATCATTAATAAAGCAACCAATAAGATGTATGAATGGAGAATTTGTCAACATTCTCCTACTGCCAATGTGATGAACATCTTTATCCAATTGTTCAATGTTTGGGCGGTGTAGAAAGCTGGAATATAATAATAAATTATGTACCTAATTTTGGATTATTTTTCGTGTTTGAGAGTTAAGATATTTGTTTTTGCTTCTGAGTTTTGTTTTAGATGCTAGCAGTAAGGTTCAATGTGTTATCCAGTTGCTTTAAGATAGATGTGCCCTTACACAGTGAATGCATATTTGGGCTTATGTATGTGTCTTATACACATGCACTTCTATATGTATACATTGTGATTCAAGCAATTTCTCCAAAGCGCCTTTAAGGGGCTTATTTTTAATGGCATTTAGTATTGTATTTTGCTTTATGCACAGGCCACGATGGGATTTGTATATTTCATCTTCATTGCCTTGAACAAAGATCAAAGGCCAAGAGACAGTGGAGATGCAAGTTCTTCAGAGGACCCTTTAGAAGAAGCAAGAAGAATAATGGAGAAATACAAGTAATAGCAGCAGGAGTGATCAAATTCATGTTTTTTGCATGTCCTATAATTAGAAGTGGGTATGCACTCATAAGAGGCAACCGATTTTATATATATATATATATATATATATATATATACAGGATGCTCTTTGATTTTAATTTGTAATTATATCTTTTTGAGAATTATGCAAGCTTCAAATTACATTTGAGAGGTAAGGGGAAGTTTGGTATGCACCTAGAATTCTAATTGTTGAGAGATTGTATTGTTGAAGTGATTATTAGATTTAGATATTCAATGCCTTTGAAAAATCCCACATTCATATTTTGCGAAAAGAAAGAAATCAATAAAAATTGAATTCAAAACAGGGGGTGGTCTCAAACTAGCAACTTCTCAGCATTGGAATCGACTCCAGTCTAACCAGATGCCATTTCATATATCAATATCGAATTATTTCTCGAGTTCCATACATTTTTCTAAAAAGATTCACGGTAACCATAAAATTTTGCTCCAGTTGTTTTTCAGTTTTCCATATATCACAGATTCTACTCTTCCATGTTAATAATGCACCTCAAACCTTCCCCCTTAAGCATTAGCTCAAAGGCCTTGTTTATATCAGAAAAAGGCAGCCTGTGAGTTATAAATTTGTCCAATTCCAGCTTCTGCAGCAAATTTTATTCAGTGTTTAGTTGATGATGAGCGAAATTGAAGAAGTAATGTTAGAAATTTGCAAGAGAACATAACATTACCTTATTCATGTACATATCAACAACAGATGGAAGGTCTGTTCGCGGTTTATAATTACCAAAGAAAGTTCCTTTAAGAGTTCTTTCATTAAGCAGATTGATCGGTTTAGTCATGAAAACTGCTTCCTTGTTCGGAACCCCAACGAGCACCGCCAACCCCCATCCCTACATTGTTAAGCAAACTCCATGTTAATCAAATCAAGTCTCTTCTAAGTTTGTTTGTCAGGTTATTCTACGCCACTCCAAGAAATACTGTAACTGGTAGCAATAATTTTTGCTGCTAAAGCACGGAAGTTGTTGCCATACACTTATGGCAACAAAGATGAATTGCTTCATCATGCTGCTAAAAAAAATGATATATATAAGTTTCAAGTGTCACTAATATATAATCCAATACTCGAAAAGAAAAAAACTCATCTAAAAAGCATATAGAGAAAACGGAAAAGAAAAGTCCCTTACCTTTCACGGAAGGCACTAATAAACCCTTTCTATTTTTTGTGGTTCATTTAAATCCGTAAACTATTGAATAAAATAATATTATTATATATACAAAAATAAAAAAACATAAGACTAAAAAATAAAATCATATTTTTGAAAAATAAAAAAAAATATTAACATCATAAAAAAAGAATGTTAATATTTTTAAGTTTTTAATTCAATTTTTTTTTTATTTTTTAATGTTTTTAGTTAATACTTTTAAATATAAATATTTTTATTCTTTTTTTTTTTTTTAATTTACGATCATATAAAAATAACATTCTAACTAAGGCCATGCAAATTTCTAATTAAGATTATAGTATAAAATGCTTACATCATGAACACATTCAAAAGCTGCAATCATGGCATCAATGTGGCCTGTGCACTCCACACTTCTGTCAACTCCACCATTTGTCATCTCTGCAATTACATGTTGAACGGGTCTGTCGTGGTCCTTCGGGTTCACAAACTCAGTGACTCCAAACTTCTTGGCTGTCTCTCAAAAAATATGACAGAAAATAAGGCAACCAGTTAAATTTTTAGTTCCAAGATTGACCACATTTGCAGTGGTAGATGAGATTTGCCAAACAAAAACAAGAACAAACAAAAACTACCTTCTTCGAACCTCTTGGGGTTCAAATCCACCCCAATGATCCTAGATGCTCCGGCAATTCTTGCACCTTCAGCAGCCTAAGCATATTTAATAAAACATAAGATTTCTATTTGGTTGTTTAATGTGACCTCTCTTGTATGTAGATTATCTGCATGGAACTTACTGCTAGGCCTACAGCTCCCAATCCAAAAACAGCAACTGAGGAACCCTTTTTCGGTTTAGCCACATTCAATGTGGCACCAAGTCCTGAGACATGAAATTTTGAAAGAATCAGATAAAATAAAATGGAAGCTTCAGCAATTTAGCAGAAAAAATCCAAGGACAACCTGTTGAGATGCCACAACTGAGAATGCAGACTTTATCCAAAGGGGCTAATGGATTGATCTTTGCAAGACAACCTCTATGCACAACTGTGTATTCACTAAATGTGGATGTACCAACAAAATGATTTATTGGCACCCCATCGATCGAAAATCTTGATTTACCATCACTGAGCATGAAACCCCTATCAGTGTTTATTCTCAGCAAGTCACACATGTTACTTTCCTCAGACTTGCAGTGCCCGCATTCCCCACATTCTCCAGTAAACACTGGAAGGACGTGATCCCCAACCTTAAGGTCCGATATGCCTTCCCCAACACTCTCTACGATTCTGTCACAATATTGAATCGAAATGGCAGCTACATATTAACACTTGGAACAATCAAACATAATCATACATGAAATCAAGTAAATTTATTACTTCTGAAGCATAAATGAAGAAACAGAAATTAGAGGAAATGATTCATAAAGATTTCTAAGCATTCAAATGCATAATCTTTTGTTGCCCTGATAGAATCTGTTTAGAAGCAGAACTACCAATATATTTTTGTATCATACTATCTAGTTGCAATAACTGGTTTTGTTGCAGCAATGACTTATTGTTTATCTAAACATACACACCCTGCTGCTTCATGCCCAAAAATGCGAGGAAACAATGGTGTTTGGCCCTGAAAAGTAAAGAAGTAAAACCAAATTCAGAATTGTAATAAAATGTCATTGCAAAATTCACAATGAGCAGAAAACATAACATGAAGGATCAGCTTTCTTTTTTCCAAAAAGTATGCCTCACCTCCCCACCCAAAACAGAAATTTAAAAGAAAACTAGCCAAAGACATTTCTCCCCTTAGACGATAAATAAATGTGCCAAAGCAATTTTATACACAATTCCTGAGTAATTTCAGGCTGTATATTCGAAAATTGAATTTGCTTATGTTTAAAACTAATTAAAGCCTTAATTTCCCCACTAAACTGCAAAATATATAACTAGACCAAGGAACTGGATGAATTATGACACTGACTAATGACACGGCTAAACCAGACTTCAATTTAGCAGAATTACATATGATACCATGATGGAAGTACACAAGCTGATATTTGCAAGACTAATAGTAAAGGAAATTTTTGTTGATATTAATTTCATTGCCTGCAATATAGGTATATATCACAAGGAACAGTAATTATGTTAAAAGAAGGTGGTATGTGATTTTTTTTTTTTTTGGATTATGAAACTGACCTTTGCTTCCCAGAAGTAGAGATCAGTGTGGCAAAGTGAGGTATATTTGATCTTGATCCTCACTTCCAAGGCCTGCGGTGGAGCTACCTCCACTTGCTCAATCACCAATGGCTTCCCTGCCTCCCATGCTACCGCAGCTATAAGATATACATAGACACAAACAACAACATTAAGATTTGAGTCTAGCAATGAGCCTGTGTTGGCTTGTGAGATTGCCAAAACCCAATACAAGACAAATCAACCAAATAAAGACTTTTAAGACTTGAAAAAAAAAAAAATGAAACCCAAATCAAGAAACAATGTGCAATTGAAAACCCACATAAAGAAAGTAAGAGTTAAAACAAGAAATCTAAAAAGCCAAAACAATCAAGACAAGACCTTTGCAGGGAATAACAA
Organism: Reutealis trisperma; assembly: GCA_947687605.1. NCBI lineage: Eukaryota > Viridiplantae > Streptophyta > Magnoliopsida > Malpighiales > Euphorbiaceae > Reutealis > Reutealis trisperma. Next base: position 4,011,211 of record CANTUT010000050.1, read on the forward strand.
GACCAGCAGTGCTCGTGCTCGACATAGCAACTGATTCAATAGGATGAAAATGAAATGAACGAACTTTCTTTGTTTCTAAACCCCTATAAGAAGCAGCTTTAACAGAAGACCAATGGGCACCAAATTTCTTATCTTGTAGCTTGTTTAAAAGCGGTATCAAACCTTTTAGCCTGTGACGCATGTACGTTGACATATGGGACAAAGGCCAATAATTCAAGGAGCAATGATCGGCTAAGCAAAGGCCAGTGCAGCTTATTAAATAGCATTGTCAATTTATCAAATACCATTAACAAGTGACACACAGGAAGAGATTTTTGGGTGGTTTTGGACTACAATTCACTTGTATTCATTCTTCTACTATTGCTTGATTCTGCCCATGTCCAATTAAATAAAGATTTTTCAAGTCTATGTGTTGTTTTTTGGTTAATTGGATTCGGATTATAAAGTTTAATACTTTTTCTAGTCATTGGCTCTCTTTATTTCACTTTGTCTTTATACTAGTTGTTACCATGAACAAAGCTGATAGGTACTATACATGTATGCTTTTTTGGTTTGGTCCGTTAATCTTCGGGCCAGCTTACAATTCAAGCCACATTAAATCTCATTTTCAGATGACTCTAATAGTACACTTTATTGATAACGAGAAAAGCAAATTCCGTTATCAATCGTGATTCTATAAATGTTAGTTACCTAGTTACACTACTTAAAGAATGGAGTGCGCTTTGAACAAGCTCGCTTCCTTGAAGCCGCCTGAGGACATATCTAAGAAAGGGCTTTTTACCATTTTATGATTTTTTTTAAAATATTTACTATTTTAGTTGGTGTTTGAAAATATTCCTAATTTTAATTGTTTTTAGAAATTAATTCTAATTTTAGATTTTTTTACTAAGACGACTGGATAGCTCTGTCCGCTGGTCAATCCAGCACATTCAAATTATCCGCTAATGGGAATAGCAGATAGTAGTTGTTTTTTTTTTTTCTTTTTTCTTTTAACGAACAATACTTGGTGCTTTGGTTTTTTTTTTTTATGATATTTATTGTAAATGAATTTAAATAATAGAAAAATTAGATAATTAATTAAATAATTATATAAACTAAATTAATAATTAATACATTATATTTAAGATAATTAATAATTTTAAGATGGATGTTATATTTTATATAATGAATAATTAAATGTATATAATATAATTAAACGAAGTATATATATATATATATATATATATATAGGTGTATGATATATATAACGTCAATAATATTATTATATTTATTATGAATAATGTATAATTTTTATTATTTTTATTACTAATTATGAAAAATTAAATAAAATGTATGGGAAGATAAAAATTAATTAGAATTATTATTCTAAATTGTATTTTAGAATTATTTTTCCAATGAGTATATGATAATTATTTTTAATTAGTATTACAGTCGACTCTCTTATATTTATTATTTGATAAATTAATAATTTTATTAATTAATAAATTTTCGAGCCACCAACTTCGTTCCTCATTATATAATTAATAATTCTATTATTTAATAATTAATAAAATTTGAAGAAAATTCTTTATAATTATAAACTATTAGTGAGAATATTTAGAAGTAAAATATTATAATATAAAATATATAATTTATCCCTAGTAGTTGTTAAATTTGAAATTTTATATTGGAAATGTGAAAATATGAGATAATATTCAAACTATATAAAAAATGGAGAAGTATAGTAATAATATTTACAATTATTATTTATATTATCATGAATTTGAAGTGATTAATTTGTTTTAAATAATGAATAATGAACTCAATCACAAAAGAAAATAAGTAAAGTTAGACAAATTCAAATACATATACATATTTATATAGTCATATATTGATTTTAAATTTATAAATGTGATTACTTTGAACATATTAGTCCCATATTAATTTATAGTTTTCATTTTTTATAAACTTAATAAATTAATAGTTATAATATTTAATAATTTTTTAATGCACCAAGTATATTAATTATAAGAGGGTCTATTGTATATTTAATAATTATATGTGTTAATCATAATTTAATTTTATTATTGTTGTGTTTTAATTATTTAAAATATTTTATGACTTTACTAAAATTTAAAAATATTAAATTTTAGTAATAATTACTATGTATATGTTCCAAATAAAACAAAATAATTTGGGAAAAATAGTATTAATCGCATATTTTAATTAATTTAGGAAAAATACAATTTAAAATAATAATTCTAATTAATTTTTATCTATGCCATATTTTCATTTATTTTTTCATAATTAATAATAAAAATAATTGATATTATACATTTCATTTAATTATATTATATATGTCAATTATTTATTATATAAAATATAATATCCCTCTTAAAATTTTAATGTTAATTATTTGATTAATTATTAATTTTCTTAAATATAACATATTAATTATTAGTCTATTTTACATAATTATTTTATTAATTAACTAATTATATAACATATTAATTATTAATTTATTGTACATAATTATTTTATTAATTATCTAATTTTTCTATAATTTATATTTATTTATAATAAATAACATAAAAAATAATAAAAAAGTAAAAAAAAAAACAAAAATTAAAAAAAATACAACCAACAGACTAAACATGTCCGATGCCACCACCAGTAGACAACGATTTATGTTGACTACATCCTCGTAAAAAAAAAACATAAAATTAGAATTAATTTTTAAAAACACCTAAAATTAGAAAATTTTTTCAAAAAAAACTAAAATGATAAATATTTTACAAAAAGTTCCTAAAATCGTAAAAAGCTCGCTCTCTAAGAAGAAAGTTAACATACGTGAAGGTGCTAGAGATGAGACTTGTGTGATGTCAGATGAACTTAGCACTAGAACTAATACCTAACCCTCCTTTAAGGAGAAACTGCTACAGGGCGTCGATGTTAATGACGATACTAATAGAAAGGAGAATGACGAAAAGGACCATGAAGATTATTTTAAGGAGGAAACTAATCAATTTAATTCTGATTCAAACCATAAAGATGGCATTAAGGGAACCAATGAGATAGGTATGGTCAAAGAAACATTATTGGAAAGGGATCTTATTGAGAAAGCTAGGGCTAAAAGTGATAGTTAAACAAGTTTAGACAGGGGAAGATATTAGGGTTACCACTATTGGAGATATACCTAATATTACCCTATCATACAAAATTTATAACTATTTAGCAAAACCTTGCCAAACGGCAGTGGTGGTTAGACTGGTGGGAAGGTCTATTGGCTATAAAATGTTATGTAATTAGATTCAAGCCCTTTAGAAACTAAAGGTTGTTTACAAAGTCATTAATCTAGTTAATGATTATTTCCTCATCAAATTTTCACTTAAGTCTGGTTATAAGGATGCCTCATTAAATGGTCATTGGCTAATTTTATGAACATTACCTCTTTGCTCAACTATAGAGTCCATCCTTTAGCACTTTAGATGATAATTTAACCTTAGTGGTGGTTTGGGCCTTTACACTTGTATCATAAACAAGTGCTTTGAACTATTACTGGGTTAATTGGGAAACTTATCAAATTTGATTATAATACAGAAGAGAAGGAATGAGGAAAGTTTGCTCGAGTTTCTATTCAAATTGACTTAACTAAACCCCTATTCTCTAAATTCATTATTGATGGCAAGACTTAGTCAGGAGTATGAATGTCTCCTTAAGACAAGACTCAGTTAGCGGAGTATGAATGTCTCCTTAAGATATGTTTTAGTTGTGGCCGCTTTAGGCATGATGGTAACTCTGCCCAAAGAAACTAACTGAACCACTATTGCAACAAACAAAAATAGCAAGAACTTTTGAAAAGCAATATACTATGGATAATTTAGATGAACCTATAGTGTGTGGATGCATGCCCTGACTTATGCTCAAAGGAATAACACAAAGAAAAGAGTGATGTGCATAAGGATGATTTTGTAGATAGAAACCAACGTGTAGTTAACAATGATTTCCTATTTAGCGTGTTGGCTACTATTTAAGAGACAAAACAGGATTTGGGCAATGGTACCAAAGTGCAATTAGTGTCAAGGATTATGCAAGGTGTTAACAATAATTAAAGGGTTAACTCTAAAAGAAGGAGAACTTTGGGTGGGTAGAATAATAATCATAAAGGTGCTGGACAAACTTCAATGGACATCAGTCAACGGTAGTCTTTAGGAGCATAATGATGGAGTTAGATCATAAAGCTATACAATCAGCTGATGAAGGCATTGTTCACAAAATCTACTATAATTTCTCAACCTTTAATAGCTTGTATAGTTAACACTTCTTTGGATGTAGCTAATCATATTATTGTGGTTATTCATAATGAATAAGATGGTATTACAAGGGTTGATAAAACAATAAAGGAAAGGATGGACAAAGATGGTTTGGGAATACTAAACTCTCACGATAATCTACCCCTAAGGAAGCCTTCAGATTTAGGCAAAAAGAGACATTACTTATCAAGAGTCAAGAAGAGTTCCATTAAGAAGCAAAGATCCAAACTATACTGGAGAAGAAAATACCTACTATGGAAGCCTTAAAGAACAATCTCTTCTGCCTTAGTACTCCATGATAAGAATGTAGGAATTCATATCGGTGGGTTTGATTCAATTTGATTCAAACATGATAAGATTCTTGGAGAAGATGGTAGTAAAGATGAGGAAGGTTTTGATCCTTACCTTAGGGATTAATTCTCTCTTTACCTTTTCTAATGGACTTTTCTATGTTAATTTGAAATTGTTAAAAGGCTGCAAGTGCAAGTTTTCAACATGATCTCATGGATTATATTTATAGGAACAAGGTATCTTTAGTTGTTGTGCTTGAAACTAAGATAAGTGGTTAACTTGCAATGATGTAATTAGGAGAATAGGATTCAAAATTATTACAAAATTGAAGCAATTGGTTTCTTTAGGGGGTATTTAGCTTATGTGGAATAATGACGTGAATATCTCAATTATTATTAATAACAAATAATTTGTTGATGTCCAGCTTCATGGTGTAAATGGTGTTTTGTTTTAGTTTACTATTATTTATAAGAGGCCTATCTCATCCATTAGACATGAACTATGGAAAAGGCTAGATGAGTTGGTTGCTAACGTAAATGGCCGTTTGGTTCTAGATGGGGATTTTAATGTCATAATGCATTAAGATGAGAGAAAGGGAGGGAGCTATAATAATGCTAGAACTTTCTCTTTATTTAGAGAATGGTTTAAGAGTAATGCCATAGTGATCTTGGTTTTCATGGAGCTTGTTTTACATTAGCCAAGGGACTCTTTTTCAATGATTGGATTGGATAGTCTATAATGGAGAATGGAACACTTTCTGCTTGGAAGCTTCAAACTTTCATTTGGCAAATGTCCAATCAGACCATAAACCTCTGTTACTTAAGCTGGATAGAACGATTGACTTTAACTTTAAGAAATTTTCTTGTCTCAATGGGTATCACATGAAGATTTTGCTCATATGGTTAAAGATAGAAGGCAAGATAAAGGGAATATTTTTGATTCATTAGCTAACATACAAACGGAGTTTGAGAAATGGAGCAAGGAAGTATTTAGGAATATTATAAGGATGAAGAGAAGGGTTTTGGCTTGTTTAGAGGGTATTCAGAATATTTCAAAGAATAGAGAGAGCCATTTCCTTAAGCTGCTAGAGCAAGAGTTTTGTTCAAAATATGAATCTATTCTTTCTCAAGAAGAGCTTCTTTGGTACCAGAGATTTGAGCAACTCTTTTTGAAATGGGTCCTTTAAGGCTTATGAGATTGATGTGTTTAATGTGGTGTTCTTTCAAAAGCAATGGGATGTGGTCGGCCCTTCTATTTGTCAGACCATCAGAGACATTTTTGCTGGTAAGACTTTTGTTATTGATATGAATAAAAACTCTATTAGTGTTGATGCCAAAGATTGGTCATACTAAAACAATAGTTCATTTTCGTGCCATAAGTCTCTGTAATATAGGTTACAAGCTCTTAATAAAAGTGATAGCTAATAGACTAGAGCCTCTCATATCCAAGCTCATCAATCTCTCCCAATCCAATTTTATTCCTAGTCGGCAAATAATTGATAACATAGTGTAAATTCAAGATGTGATACATTCAATGAGAAACACTAAGGGAGAAAAATGTTATTTGGCAATAAAAATAGATTTAGAGAAAGCATATGATAGTCTTAATTGTCACTTTATCGAGGATACTCTCCAACTCATCAGGACCCCAGCTTTTTTGATTTTATTGATTATGAAATGCATTTCTTCAATGTCAATGAGTGTTTTATGGAATGTGAAAACTATATATCCTTTTTTCTTTCTAAAGGTATACGTCATAAAATGAACAGCCACAATGAACAAATTTTTTTCGAGAATTATGATGTCTCTAATTTAATGGTATTGGAATCCATCTAAATTTTGAAATTTCAAGTTTGAATTCAGTCCAAAAAAAAAAAAAAAAAACTGGAGTGCAGTACTTTTTTCAAATTTGTATATAACAGCAGTAAGAGTGTCTGAGATTCATTCAAAACCTGATAGCACACGAGCAGTTGTATTTGGTCATAACTCCCAAGTGTGGTACTAAGGTTGGCGGAAATGTCAAAGGCAATAATACAATGGACAAATTTTTACTAATTTAGAAAACGTCTATCAATAATTAAGTTAACCTTAAGTTCTTAAACATTAAAAAAAAAATTAAGAATCAAAATTTAAATTGATTCTTAACTTTTTTAAATTAATTTAATTTAAATTCTAAATTAATTTTAAAATTAAATTAATCTTTAATTTTTTGAAAAATTCATTCGATTAAACTTAAATTAACCTTATGGTTTATATACCATTATCTTTTTTTTAATTTTCCTATAATTGAATTTTTACTTTAAAATCCATTGCATGTGATTTGTCTATGAGATTGATATTATTTTTCTAAACTACAAATATATTGAAAAAAAAAAACAGCTTGAAAATGTTGTTTATCTGTTTTGAAATCTTTATTATTAAAATATGTGATATTCATCTTAAAAATAGAATTTACTAACTTTTAATTTTTATTTGAAACATTTTCTCAAAATTAATTCAAAGAAAAATCAATAGACCTAAATATGTACATAGAGTGAAATGCACAAAAATTTTACATGAGTTTCAATTCACAATTTTACAATTTGAAAAATTATCCCAACGATTAATTATCATGCAAAATGTTCACAATAATGAGTTTGAATACACAGTTTCACAGTTTAAAAAATTATCCAAACAATTAATTATTACGTAAAATGTTCATAATTTTTTAGGCAAATTATTATTTAATTTCTGATATTTAAGCTAATTAACTGATTCATTACTATTTTTTAAAAAATTAATTAATTAGCCCCTGAATTTTGATTTCATCGCATTATTTAGTAATTTCAATTAGTTTTTGTATGGTTTTTCTACTAAATATATGAAAAAAAACTAAAATATTTTTGTATATATAATAAATATAATTTTAATTTTATTATTTAAAAATAAAAATAAAAAATTCTAATTAATAAAAGTAAATAATATTTATATAATTATATTTAATATCATCAAATTATAAAATTTTTTATTATTGAATAATTATTATATATAATATAATTAAAAAATATTTATATTAATAAAATTAAATAATTATTATATAATTAAATGACTATTATATAATTATTATTTAATTTTATTGATTTAATTTTTTCATTTTTGAATAATAAAATTAAAAATTATATTTATTATATATACAAGAGCATTTTAGTCTTTTTTATAAATTTAACCAAAAAAATACAAAAATTATAAGAAATGACTAAATAATTTGACGTAATCAAAATTGAAAAATTAACTAATTAATTTTTCAAAAAGTAAGAATAAATTAATTAATTAGATTAAAGACTAATGAGTAATTGAAAAACAAATAAAATATATATCATTAATAACATTTACAATGGTGATCTTTATTAAGAATCATATCTCTCCCAAAAAAACAATGTCTAAATTATCAAATTTAGTCAAAATTTTTAACTGTTATTAACATTAATTTTACGCTAACTTTTCACATTAATATCTTATGAAGATATTATATTGTTTTCGTCATCCACTCAATACAGGCAAATTATACTATGGGTATAAGTTCATGTAATATTATAGACTTGGATATCTGCATAATATTGTTTTATTGTTTTCATAATATTTACATGACACATATTCACATTCCCTTTATATTTTTTTATTTACAATACTGCCATTCAAATTAAATCTTATCTATCTTTTTTGCCAAATAAATTAAATCTTATTGATCGTGCGCACCAATTTACGCTGTGCCTATTTAGATTCCTAATTTCCATTTTTTAAATCTCCTAATTTCCTTTTTTTTTTTAAATGAAAACATATATATTTGAATTTTGAGAAGGTTTAATTAAATATGTGAATCTCCTAAGGTTTAATTTCCTTTGTTTGTTTTTATTTATTTATTTATTTTAACTGTTTCAATTTATGTTATGCAATAATTAAATATGTACGTCTACTACTAATTTATATTATGCAATAATTAAATATGTAAGTCTACTGCTATTCTAAGTAAATATCTAATATTTTTCTCTTTTCCTCCCTTTCTTTTTCCGGAAAAAATAAAATTTCAATAAATTTTGTTAATCAAATAAATTTCTAAATAATCAAATTTATTTGAATTTATCTCATTAATTTTATGTATTATTTTTTAATTTTGATCTATATATAATAAATTTATTTTATACATTTTTAATTATCAACTGCAAAAAGACAAGATATTATTCACAAATTATAATATGCGATAAATATATAATTTAATAGTGATAAATTTTTAAATTATAAACGATGAAATGTATATATAATTTTTATTATGAATTTGTTCTTAACATATATAAATCAATTTTTTAATTTATGAATTTTTAAACTGTAATATATGAACTTTTAGTATATGTGTAATGAACCTATAATTTAATAGTGATAAATCTCTTATTTATAAAGGGTTAATGACAAAAAAATTCATCAACTTTACACGTTTTTGTAATTATAACTTAACTTTTAAATATTGACAATTCGGTACAAATACTTTTATTTTTTTGTAATTTTTGCACATGCCATAATTTCGGTCTAAAATTCGATAAGATAAAATAACGTGACATATAATAATAATATAGTTGATATCTTATTTGGCACTAAAAAAAAAGGATTATTGATAAAGAAAAAAATACACCGACTGTACATCTTTTGCAATTACGATATAAATTTTAAATCTTGACAATGTCATACAAAATATTTTTAATTTTTGTAATATTTGCGCCAGTCAATACTATGGTCAAAAGTCCAAACCCAGATATCGGTATCAAAAAAAGAAAAAGAATAATGAAGGGAAATGGCATTAGCTTTCGAAAGTGTCGGTACAGTTCTTATCAAGGTTGGTTTCAACATCGACGATGCTTGGTGGTGGCAAATCTGTAGTTGCTTGTATCAGCCATAGAGATTTGAGGCTAGTAGTGGCCTTACCGACGTCCGTTCTAATTAATTTTCACCTTCAAATACTTTTGTCGAAGACATTTAGTGGATGAGTGGATAAAAAACTTCATGTCTTAGTCTTTCAAATCATGTAAAGTTAATTAGATCTAGAGATATATATATATTGTTTTCGTTTGTTTGGTACTAAAATATGAGTTTCCACATAAAACTCATATATGAAACTTTGTTTCGATGATTTTTTTAATTTTTAAGTATTTTAATTTTAATATTTTTTATTATTTAAAAATATATATTTGCTAATTTTATTATTTTTCCTTAAAACCATAAGACATGCCATTTTATATCATAAAATTTTGACACGTCAGCTTCAGTCACCAGGTTTTGATGGGAGTATTGACTGGTGCAAACGTTGCAAAAATTAAAAATATTTTATATGATATTGCCAAAATTTAAAGGTTATGTAGTAATTGTAAAAGATGTGAAATTAGTGAATTTTTTTATCATCAATCATTTTTTTTAGTCCCAAATAAGATGCTGATTTGTTAAATATATTATTATTATGTCACATCATTCTATCTTACCATATTTTAGACTGAAATTATAGTTAGTGCAAAAATTACAAAAAAATGAAAATATTTATACCGAATTGTTAAAATTTAAAAGTTAAGTTATAATTGTAAAAATGTGTAAAGTTGGTGAATTTGTTTGTCATTAACCCATTTATAAATGATAAAATATATAATTTTTTACTGATGAACTTGTTCTCAATATATAAATCTGTTTTGTAATTTATGAATTTTCGGACTTTAATTTAACCTTATGTTACTTATGATGAACCTATAATTAAATAGTGATGAATGTCTAATTTATGAATGATGAAATGTGTCATTTTTACTGATAAACTTCTTAACATATGAATTTATTTTTTAATTTATAAGTTTTTGAACTATAATTTATGAACATCAAGTATCATATGATGAACCTATAATGTAATAGTTATGAATCTTTAGTTTATAAATGATGGAATTTATAATTTTTACTGATAAATATGTTCTTAATATATGAGCCTGTTTTTTAATTTATGAATTTCTAAATTATAATTTATGAATTTTAAGTATATGTGTAATGAATTTATAATTTAATAGTGATGAACCTTTTGTTTTTAACCTATAAACTTTTAATTTTTTAATTTCTGAATTTCTTGATTCACTTCATCATAAAATAAAAAATAAAATTTGATTTATATGTTAAGAATATGCTCATCTGTAAAATTAATCTCAAAGAAGCTTCTAATAAGGTTTTTTCTTTATGGTGCAATGTATAAATTTATATGATAATTATAATCACATGGTCATCATTTCAAAAAATAATAATAATACATGTTCATACTTGTTTTTATTTTCTTTTTTACAGTTTACTGTTTAAATGTTTCTTTTTTTTAACTACTAAGTATGTGAATAATTATTATCTAAATAATTAAACATATTTGAATATGACTAATAATTTCTTAGTGAACTTAAAATGGACTATTTTACATTATATACTATATTGATCTCTCAATTTTCACTCAATTTCTTTATTAGATTCTTTTAATTTTTTTCATATAAAATAAAAAGAATCAACTCAAGTTAGTGGAGAATTATTAATTCAAATTAATATTATAAAAAATTTTGATTAAATGAATCTATTTGGAGAAAATATTTTTTAATTATTTAATTATAAAAATTAAATATAGAAATAAAAAAAATGTAACAATTTAATTATTATATTTATATAAAGCTAGAAGATAAAAATTAGGAGGAAAGGTTTTTGGTGCATGTAGAGATAGGATGGACCTCTAACGACAGGCGGTGAATGTGCATAAAAATAAGTGCACATGCTTAACATGTAGGAAGTTCTTAAATAAGACGACTTGCTCCTAGTCCTTAATATAACAACCTCTCAATACTTGAATATCGGTCATAGTCAAAGTAGATACTTGTTTGCTTTTATCATATCACTTACCTAAATCTATAAATATTAAGCCATGTTTAGATTAAAAGAATGCAAAATTTATGAATTTATCAAAATTCAAGAAATTAAAAATTATGAAAAATAAAATCCATGTAGTGTAAAAAATTTATTCTTCAATATAAAAATAAAACCCTTAGATTTATAGTTGAGTTTCTAGGATACTCATATTTGGATAAACATTTGTATATATCATTATATCATCTCTTTTAAGGAGGAGAATAGGATTGAAGTCAAACTGTATTCATTCACCAATCTGCTAATTAATTATTGGTATGAATGATCTACTTTTAATCGTATCAAGAGAGAAATTTAATATGATGTAAAAAAATAACTAATGATACTACTCTCTCATTATATATATATATATATATATATATATATATATATATATATATATATATATATATATATATATCCTAATCTCGACATCAATAGTCTATTTTTTATTTGATTGGAGAGATGAAATTAAAATAATGTAGAAAAATTGATTCATGATATTATCTTACTATTAAATGAAAAAATAAATAAAAAGATATTTATATCCTTAATATTTGAGGATCGAAGAGTAGGAGACTTGAATCTAAATTTATTGCAATATATTACTATTAGGTTATACAAAAAATTGGTGAGTTGTTATACTTGATCAGAATGAAAAATTTAATCTCAATTGACCCTCTAAATTTGAGGATATCCTTTTCTCTTTTTTGAGAAAGTTAAAAAATATATATATTTTGTGATTTTATCATTTTATATTTGTGAATTTGTGAATTTTTTTTTTTATAAAGACGAGTTTGTGATTTATTTCATATACAGTTTGGAATTTCTATTACTAATACCGTTAGTGAATAATAACGTAGTATAATTAATGATAATATGGCACTAATATAATATTTATGGATCTTACTTTTATTTGCATGGCTATCTAAAAAATAAATGAGACCTATAAATATCTCATCAGTATCATATTAACTTTAATTATGCCATCTTAATATTTATGAGTGTGGATCCTAAAGTGTTGTCTAAATAAATCATAAATTCTTTTCTATAAGAAAAAATTTCACATGCCATAAATGCAAAAGGATCAACCTACATCTTTTTTTTTTTTTTTTTGACTTTTCTTTTTTGTTTTTTTATGCACAACTATATGACGTTATCTCTTAATTGTCTAGATAATGATAATAAAAAAAAATGTAGAAAAGAAAAATTGGAATTGGACCCGTCCCTATACGGCCTTCTATAGTCAATTAGCCATTCCATTTTCAAGACCACAGAGTTCCAAGCCCATATCTCTCTCCATTTTCATTTTCATTTTCATTTTGTCATCTTTTATTTCAGTTTCAGAATCGGAGACACAAGCACTATATCCAAACAACTCTATACTCTTATCCATTTTATTTATGAGCCAATGAACTCAACAATATTGTATGAACCGAGTACCCCCACTCCACCCACCCACCCATCTTCACTTTTCCCACAAATCGCAAGATGCAAATCTACCAGACAACTCAAGCAAATTCATGCCCAATTCATCAAAACTGGTCTAATCGGCGACCCTCTTGCTGCTGCCGAAATCCTCAAATTTCTCTCCCTCTCCAACCACCTTGACCTCAAATACGCTCGTAAGTTTTTCACCCAAATTCGTGAACCCAATTGCTTCTCTTGGAACACCATCATCAGAGCTTTTGCCGAAACTGATGCGAGTGATGATGATAATAAAAACCCATTAGAGGCATTTGTATATTTTTGCCAAATGTGTAGTCAAAGTCTTGTAAAACCCAACAAATTCACCTTTCCTTCTGTTTTAAAAGCCTGTGCTAAAACGGCAAGGCTTCAAGAAGGAAAGCAGGTTCATGGGTTTGTTATCAAATTAGGATTGGATACTGATGAATTTGTTGCTAGCAGTCTTGTTAGGATGTATGTTATGTGTGGAGTTATGGAGGATGCACATGTGTTGTTTAGTAAGTATGTTTCTGAATTTGATAATCCTAGTAAATTAGTGAGGAATAAGAGGATGCAAGAGGGTAATGTGGTTTTATGGAATGTAATGATTGATGGGTGTGTGAGGCTTGGGGACCTTAAAACCTCACGGGAGTTGTTTGATAATATGCCTCAAAGAAGTGCTGTCTCATGGAATGTAATGATATCAGGGTATGCACAAAATGGGTATTTTAAGGAGGCTATAGAGATGTTTCATGATATGCAAAAGGGAGATATATCTCCCAATTATGTGACTTTGGTTAGTGTTCTTCCTGCTATTTCACGACTGGGGGCGCTTGAACTAGGTAAATGGGTGCATTTGTTTGCAGAGAAGAATGAAATAGAGATTAATGATGTGCTTGGTTCTGCTTTGATTGATATGTATTCAAAGTGTGGAAGCATTGAGAAGGCAATTCAGGTATTTGAGAGGATACATAATAAAAAGAATGCTATTATTTGGAATGCTATAATTGGTGGGCTTGCAATGCACAGTCGAGCAAAGGATGCTCTTCATCATTACAAGAGGATGCAACAAGCTGGTGTGACACCCAATGATGTTGTGTATATTGGTCTACTGACTGCTTGTAGCCATGCTGGTTTAGTTGAAGAGGGCCGTTCATTATTCAATCATATGGTTAATGTTGCTGGTTTAGAACCCAGGATTGAACATTATGGATGTATGGTTGATCTTCTAGGTCGTGCTGGGCTTTTAGAAGAGGCTGAACAACTTGTACTAAACTTGCCTATTGAACCAGATAATGTGATATGGAAAGCATTGCTTGGTGCTTGTAAAATGCATGGAAACATAGAGATGGGTGAACGAGTAGCGGGGATTTTGATGGATTTGTTTCCATATGATAGTGGATCTTATGTAGCTCTCTCCAATATATTTGCCTCTAGGGGGAATTGGGATGGAGTTGCAGAAGTGAGGCTAAAAATGAAGGAGATGGATATAAGGAAAGACCCCGGATGTAGTTGGATTGAGCTTGATGGGGTGATTCATGAATTTCTCGTAGAAGATGATACTCATCCTAGGGCTCAAGAAATCCATTCAATGTTGAAGGAAATTTCAAACCGATTGAGGTCTGTAGGTTACAGGCCAAATGCTACACAAGTCTTGCTTAATATGGATGAAGACGACAAAGAAATTGCATTGAACTATCATAGTGAGAGGATTGCAATTGCCTTTGGTTTAATCAGTACAAGCCCCCAAACCCCACTTCGGATTGTTAAGAACCTTCGTGTTTGTGAAGATTGTCATTCTTCAATTAAGCTAATCTCTAAGTTATATAAACGGAAGATTATTGTCAGGGATCGGAAACGTTTCCACCATTTTGAGAATGGAGCATGTTCTTGCATGGATTATTGGTAGGTTGCCTTGCCTGTTTTATTGGTATGGTTCAATAATTAAATTAAGTTTGTTGAAGAATACAATTCATTGTGTTCTTGGTGATGCTACTGCTTGTACCTGGTACCATAAACCCTTCCTAAGTAGGGAGAATTTCCATGGGGATCAACTTGGAACCAAGTATAAGTGAAAGGCTTATCATTGAACTGCACCTGGGAAAGGGCTCATCCGCGGATACTAGAGCAGGAGTAGGGGGAGGATGGGTGCCAGAATGCGCAGTCTTTTCCTTGAATTTTTGCAAAGAGACTATTTCCAGATCCTGAACCCTTGCTTCATAGGTCACCAAAAGAACAAATTGCCTTTTGCAGAGAGCTGCATCCAGTGAATACAATAGATTCATGACATGATTCTTTTGCTTTCAAGATTTTAAATTGAAGTGTGTCATGCAGTGTGGTTGTGTCAGTGTGTGATGGCCAAAATGTAAAGGTTCATAAATGCAAAAAAAAATTTCCCCTCCCTGTCTTATCAATGAGGAATTTTCCTCTTCATATTAATTGGTAGAATATCGAAGTTAAATAGTTAAATAGTTAAAGATTACCCTAAAAAGAGGAAAAAAAAAAAGAATGGTAATGGATATGTCATGTACGCAGGACTGCTACTGAGAAGAAATTAGCTGAGCTGAAATTTGAAAGCAGCAATTTTGCATTCTCATCTTATGAGGCATTCAATTGTTGTGAAGTCTGAGATGATGAGAACTTTAGTTTCATGTATTTGTACTGGGCTAATAACAGTTTTCAAGATCTGAACTGTGCTGATAACAATCCTCAACATGTACTATATAAAGATGGGAAAAGAAAGTCATGTGGTTTTTATTTTAAAAAACATATTTTATTTAATAGACATGTGGTTTTTATTTTAAAGAACATATTTTATTTAATAGAGATCACCTAGTTGATCAAATAGGTTATATTTTATTTTTTATTTTACTTTATACTGTAAGTATTAAGTATTTTAATTTTTCATTTTTTAAATTTATTTAATAGAAAAAATAACATTAAAACATATTAAATAAAGTGTATAAAAACTTGTATTGTATTAAATAAAGTTATAGTATAAAGTGATATTTGATTTTCTATATATGAAAAGTCAAACCAACTTTCTTCTTTATTTTTTAAAGATAAAAAGTTAATTGAAATTTTTTTTTTAAATAATTCTTTGTAATAAAAAAATTGATATATATAAAGAGTGTATTGGAATGCTTGAAAGTACTCAATCGCTGATCGAGCCACAGGCTACAATTAATGAAAGAAATTACTAGTCAAATTTTTGAAAAATTAATGGTCCATTTAGATAACAAGGATTTGAACTTTGAAGTTGAATTTAGGTCAAATCTAGTGTTTTGATTATTAAGATTAACTAGATTTGGATTTGATGTAAATATCTAATGAAATCTCTCAAATTCAAAAACTTAATATTTCAAATTCTCTTTTTTACCTAACTATTTCAAATCTCTCTATTTTTAATCTAAAATCTTCATTTTTTTCAAATTAAAATCTTTCAAATTTCTTACACTTTCTAAATAATATAAATTTTAAATTTAAATTCATGCATTTAAACACAAGGTAAATATTTTTCAAATTTAGATTCAGCTCATGAACATATCCAATCCTAAATCCTAAATACAAAGTTCTTTTGTTTTGTTTTTTTTCCCTCGAACATGCCATAATAATTGATTTAAGGACTGAGAACCGGCTCGCAAACAGATGCTGTGATTAAGGTCGATTTGTTGAACCATGTAGAAGTAACTAGGCTTTTACGACCCCAAAAAACAAAATTTGAATTGTCCAAAGCCCAGTTCAGCTAGAAGAAAGAAATTCTGCTTCACAGGTCAATGATTAAAGTGCAAAAATGACATATGAGTAGCATATTTTAAGAATGGAATTGCCTGGATTTTTTTACTTTTGGCTTTACAAAGTGTTGGTAATTTAACGTTTTTAGTATACCTAGTGATGCTTTTCCACCGAAGTCCTGTCGATGCTTTTTAATGAGGTATGCTTATTTATGGCTTTTCGGGTGAGAAGCAAAAGCAAAAAAAAGAAAATAAATAATGATAGTATGTTTGCAGCATGCTAAACAAAGCTCCCATTGCAAGAAGAAAATCCCCAGTTAGCCACTGTAAGTCTCTGTGAAGATAATTATTGCTTTACTGCTTCAGGTGCACTTTGATTTTTTATAGGAAGAAATGATTCTTTGGACTGGCGTGGGTTAGAACAGTTAATGGCAACAAACATGCCATATCCTACCTAAACACCCACTATAATTTCATGATAATTAATTCAACAACTTTCCCTGTTATTCCCATACAAATTAATTAGAAGCTCCTCAAAAATTATATATATATATATATAAATCTATTCTTTTTATGCATAGCCTTTTCCTTGAAAAGGAAATAATTGGAGGTCCCATAGAAGAAAAAAGAAAAATTATACTATTATTTTTCCCAATAATTTATATATGTACAACCACTCCCATGTTATTTATTTATTTTTTTCTAATAGTTCTTTCAAAATTATTACAATTATCAAAGATAAGAAATCATTTCTTCCTAGAAATTAAAATTTGGCAAATACCCATTTATTTAAATTCCAAATATATTATTCCAATCATTTTAAAATATTACTGTTTAAAATTTTGATGTATAAAATAAAAAATTTATGAAATTATCATAATTTTAAAATAAAAAATATCTTTTTTATTTTGATTGTAAAAAATAAAAATAATTAATATAAATATTTAATGATATAATAAAAAGAATGTAAAATTGAAAAAAAAATAAATATCTTTCTAAAATATTAAAATGACAAATATTTTGAAATAAAAAAATTAGAATGGTAAATATTTTGAAATAGATGGAACAGTAAATATTTTTTACAAGTTTGAAGAAAATAAATATCTTTTTAAAATCTTAAAATAACTAATAATTTAAAATAATAAATATTTTAAAATAGGGAGAATATTAAACATTTTTTATAAGTTTAGAGATTGTTAGCTGTTTACCATTAATCTATGGCATGTTTTATACACATTATTATTAACATTAAACTTTTCTGTTTATGGCTTTTGAACAAGTTGAATAGTTTTTAAAAATTCGTTACTGTTAATGAAATAGTTATAGTGCTGATTGTGTTCAGCCTGTGAAGTTTAAAGTTTGAAACTCTAACTGAAGTCTAATTTATTAAAAAAAAAAGTTAAAATATACTTTGGTGTATGAAAATAATTTCCAACATAATGTTGATTGGTATTTTTTAATTTTAGATTAATTTTTGGTTCAAATATTTTTTTTGTAAATATTTTATTTTTAGTATAAATAATTTATATTTAAGAGTTGATTTGTTTCATTTGTTAATATAAATGATTTGTTTCATTTGTTAATTCTTTATACCCACTTTAATACCATTAGTTAATATTGGCGTGATATAGTCAATACTAACATAACACTTACGAGTCATATTTTTTTATTTTTTTAAATAATCACATGAATAAAAAAAATATGGTTTATAAATGTCACGTTAATTAAAAATACACATTTCCTTATATGTAAAAATATAAAATTATTAAAAACCTATCTATCATGTGAAATTTTAAATCTCATATTTTTAAAAGAATGTGAAATTCATAAATTGTTAAAACAATAAAGTTAAACATTGAAATTTAATATAATTTAAAGATTATTTAAATTTAATCATCCACATTTTCTTAATTCAAACTTACTCTGAATAAAACTCTCCTCAATTAAAATAATAAGTAATAAACATTATACTAGCAAAAGATTAATTAAAAATCTAATTAAATTGATAAGACCTAATTGTAACAAAATGAGTAAGAAGATTGGAATCATTGAAAAGTATAATGAGGGAGTGAAAAGTTGGGGAGATAGGCATTGAAGAGCGGAGAACAAATAGATTAATTAAAAAAAGAAAATAACTTTATCGTTTGGGCCCACTTTACGTCCAAGCAGTCGACATAGATTCACCTTTTTCTTTTCTTCATGATTTTATTTGCTTTTGTACTCTGACCCACATGAAAGTGGGTCCCATCACTTAGATTCTTCACTCTACCGACTAACACTTTCAAATTCAAAATTCACTAACCCTCTCCCACCTCACATTATTGGGTCAATAACAATGGTCAAAGATAATCAGACACGTGGAGTGTTAGCAGAAAAGGAGCAAGAAACATGTAATGGATCTGCCCTTACAATTAGATCATTGAAAGGACAAGACTTGGTGGCGTCCTGTTTGGCAACAGTGCGAAGAAAAGATTTGCAAAAATGGCAAATTCCAAAGGAGAGCGTGCTCGTAAATTAATAATTAAAACATATAAATAAATGTTCGCTTTTTCTTTTTTTAGTGCATCGAATTTACCGGTAAATTTATCTCTTTTTCATTTTTAAATCATTAATTTTATATCTTAACCATTAAAAAACAATTTATTCTATATATATTTAAAAATTATCATTCCTTCCAAAATATTTTTCGTTTTATATAATTTTTTTTAATTTACTTATGGTTTTATAATTTTAAAAATATATTTATAATTCTATTCTTTACTTATTTTCCCACTAAATATTTATACTAATTATTTTTCTTTCTCTAAACTAAATTAATAAAATGTATTTTAATCTTTTTATTTTAAAATTATAATAATTTAATAATTTTTTAATCGATATGTCAATTTTAGAACATAAAGAGTATATCTATTATAACATTTATTTTACACTTTATGATATCTATTAATAGACATATCTCAACAATAAAAATTGAACATTAATTATACATGTTTATAGGTTGCTTTAAACTTGCTAGACATAAATAAAATTTACATATTTGTAAAATTAATTGTTTCAAAATTAATGATTATTATAATTATATTGACTTAAAATTATATTAATAATTTTGTTGTATGTGTGTAATATAATTATTTTACAATCTATGTTTAGAATTGAAATATGAAATTTTTAAGAAAAATTTAAAGTGTCTTTTTTATTTACTAATTTAAGATCTATTCAATTATTATAATATAATGTTTCTATTATTAATTTATAAAGAATTGATAAACTATTTTTCTGTTATGTACTTTTATATTTAAATAATTTTAATATAGGTAAATATAATTTTCTTTTTATGATGTTTTCAAAATTTATTAAATATAATTACAAATTTTCAAAATCGAGTTTTAACTATAATGTATTAAAATTCATATAATTTAATTAAAACTGGTAGATAAAAAGAATTGTTATTCTCAAAATAGTATAACTTTGTTTATACGTGCATCAATCAATGCATAAATTAAAGTTGCAAAAAATCATAAGTTAACATGGTAAAAAACTAACTATGTGCCATAAAGAAAAAGGGCAAAAAAAAAAAAAAAACTGAACTGTTCAATAAATTATAATTAAAGAAAATTGAGTTGAAATTTAAAATCATAATTAAATTAAATATATAATAAATATTATACACAATATATTATGTTATGTTTAGTAAAATTTATTGAAAAAATATGATTGAATAAACGTATATTTCAATGAAGTAAAGATATAAATAAATTAGACATCCACAAATATGATTAAGTAGCACATTTAAATATAGGTAACAATAATGCACAGATATATTACCAAACTCATAAAAAAAATATAATTTTTAATATGAAAAGACATAATAAAACTTCTAATATTAGAAGACAAAATAATATAAAAAATAAAGTATAATCTAATGTAAAATAATAAAATGGAAAATATCACTCTAATAGTAATAAGCACAAATCTACTACAAGCATGTGATAAAAATATAAATGAGGAGGTAAAGGCAGATGTGAGGAGATAGAGATGGGATCAAGTAGAAAGATTGTCTAGCGATGATAAAAAATGAATGAGTGGAGTAAGTGATACATGTGGCAACGATAATAGGAATGAGATTTTTTATATTAAATCTAATAAAACTAGAGATAAAAGGAAAAGGAGAAACGACTAAGGTTTTATTTTGAGAGATAAAAGTAAAATGAGAGATGGCTCTCAAAGAGGACAATGGCTTTGTACGTAGTTTCACTATTACAGTCGCAGTTTTTCAAAACCAACTATATGGTAGTTAGATATTCTATTGAACATTTACGATCTGCAAATTAGTTTGCTCTTATTAGAACATTTGATTTTATGTCAGTTTTTTTTTTTATTGAAATTTGTATTCCACCATTAATAATTAATGAATTTTAAATTTATTTAAAAAAACATATGTAGGCAACAATAAGTTAACTACTAGTAAATTAGTCAATTTTCACACGAAGTAATTAGACTTGATCTATTTAATTAAAAAACCCAAATGGTTAATGTTCCACATGATTAATGATATTAAGATATGTTTGGTATATTTTCTGAAAAGTATATTTTTTGAAAAGTAATTTTTTAAAAAATGAACAATAAGTTTACTTTTTAGAAAATAATTTATTGAGAAATAATTATATACTTGGTTTGCATATAACTTATTGGCAAATAAATTTTTTTTATTTAACTTAATAATAAAAAAGACAATAATACTTTGCCATATTTAACCATTCATATTTAATGGAAGGTAAATATGTTAATTTATATATATTTCAACTAAGTAAGTCAAACTTCCTTAGTTTCCTTTAAGAAAATGTACTTTTTTCAAATTCAGAAAGTAGATATCCTATTTTTGAGAAATTTTTTTCAATAATGGCTATCAAAATAAGCCGTTATTTTATAATTTTGAAAAAATTTTACTTTCTTAATTTACTTACCATATACCAAATGATACCTAATATATAATGAAATACTTCAATAGAAACCTCTATCTTGAAGTCTAAATTACATCTGATTTAAATTTATATTCAATTGTTAAATTTTGAACTTAAATTTAATTTAAATTGTTTAATTGTTAAATTTTAAATCTAAATTAGATTTGTATTCAATTCATACCAATTGATCATAATTGATATTTAAATTAATACACCTTTTTTATACATAATTGAACGTACCTAATCCAAATTAATAATATGTGTACAAGGCAATTTAATTCTAAATTCAAGGAAAAGTACTATTATGGTGGAATGCTTTAATTGCGATGTCTAACTTAAATATAAAATGTTAAATTGTTAACTTTTGAATTTTAAATTACGTCTAACTTAGATATGCAGCTTTAATTTATATCCAATTAATACCAAATTGGTAATAATTTTTTTATATATACTAATGCTAGTAAAAACATTAAAATTTAATCTAATTGAAACTAATAAAATTAAATTGCAATAAAATAAAAATTTCACAATAAAAATATTAAGTAGTATGTATATATACTGATCAGGCTTGATCAATATGAAAAGGAATGGGCTGGATCTTCTCTTCTTGGACTTGGGCCTGATGCCTGAGCCTGATGCCTGCGGAGGAGAAGAGAAATGATCAGAGAGGTGTCAGGCCTTTTGCTTGGCCTTAACCCTTCGACGGTCAAATTAGGCCTTTTTTCAGAGAATTTTAGTGAGAGAAAAGGGATGAGAGAATGCAGAGTTTCAACTACCTGTACTTAGGCTTTCCTTTCCCTTTTGTATGATTTTTTGGGTTAGGTACGTCTGACACCTTTCTTTTGAGGAAGGATATCCTCTGTCATTCGACCATGCTGATTGATGAAAGTTGATAGCAGGCGCATGTCCCTTGTCCCATCCTTGGGGATGTCTAGTAATGGGGGTGTCAGGGTATGGTGCAGATTGTCTAAGGACTGATCCTCCTGCTGGATGACTGGACATGTCATCAGAGGGCTTGGCCCTTACTTGCTCAGCAAGTCATCCGGCTGGCGAAGGAGGGGAGTAGCACCTAGTCTGAAGGCCTTTGGACTGGGATCGTTCGAGGGTCCGGCCAGTGGGCCCTGTTTCCATTTATCATAGTCTCTGAAGGCTTTGCAATGGGCTTGGGCTATAGGAGGGTCCAAGCCTCTCCTGAGAGTCACTTTCATCCCTTATCAGGGGCCCCCCTGTTTTATTAAGGAGAGAGCGAAGAGTTGAACCTTAGTAAAACAGCTTCGTATCCTTATATCCTTGTCTTCTGAGGTCTTTCGATCGAAGAGAATTGCTTCCGCTTTGAATGGCGAAGAGGTCCTTTCATTTCCTTGTCTTAGGAGAGGCTTTCGTTTTGCTGGGGGGCTTCGTCCGATCTAGGCATTCACTTCATATTCTCGAAGGATAGCCTTCGTCTGATCGAAGGGATCAAAGGTGCTAGGAACCGTCAGCATTCTAGATAGTCTTCGTAGGGTAGATGGAAGGTCACACAACCATTGAATGCATGCACAACTGACAAGGATGAGCATTGAATGCCAAAACGCGCATTGAATGCACGTCTCCTCGTTCTCCCCATTCTTCCACGTGTCACAGCAGACGGTTAAGTTTTCCATGGATTTTAAATTTTGAACGTCCATTTAATGCCCTCACTTATTGCTGTGGCGGTTACCGAGGACGCTCTCAGTATATATATTCCTTTGCCTTCCCATATCCAGAACTTCTTGCTTATTCTCTCGAATCTCCTATTTTTTATAGTTTCCCATATCTGTTCTTTGGTATTTGCTTCCCTTTCTTCTTTCATTCCAATGGCCCTCAGAAAAGAAAACATTCCCCGTAAGGACTAAGTGAGCTCCTCCCATTATTAAAAGATACTGGAGGAGGAATGGGGGGAGATAGCCCCTATTGCAAAAACATCTGAATTTTTGGCCTTCGGCCAGAACGTAGAAGGCAGCACTCAGTTCATATTCCGCCGGGCTGAGGCTCACGAGAGGGTTTACTCCAGCGACCCCAAAGCTGCTCTGCCTAAAGACAACCGGCACTACATTATTTTCTACCACCAGCTGGAAGCTGGTCTTCTTTTTCCTTCTACGAAGTTCAAAGTTGAATGCTTCAACTACTTCGGAGTAAATCCAATGATGCTGACCCCGAACTCTATAAGGGACATGCACGTCTTCGAAGTTCTCTGCTTCGCTCACGGCATTCGTCCTTCTGCTCGCCTGTTTCAATGCTTTTACAGGATCCAGAGCGCGCAGAGGTCACCGGGGGTTTACATGACTTTTGCCAGGCCTCGCCGAAGCCTTTTCTTTGGTAAAGAGAACAAAGTGAAGGACTAGAGAGGCAAGTTTAGGTTGATAGAGGTCACTGACGGCCTCGGCGATAAATCCCCTGGATTTGGTTTCCCTGGCCATTTCCTGCGTCCCACTGAAGGCCTTACTGAGTGGCCTGAGAGGCTGTCCACTGAGGAGAAATCGAACCTCAGGACCTTGGTCCATCAGGGTTATACTTATAACTCTGAAAAGATGATGGCCTCCTTCTATGCGGAGGACGAGCATGGCCTTCCAACTCCTAGACTTTTGCTGAAAGATATAAGAGGTAACTCTGCTCCTCACTCATCACTTGCTATAGGTTTAATTGACTGTGGAGTATTGATCTTATTGTTGCTGTGTTTATTGTTTCGATTGCAGTGGAGGCCAAGGATCCTGCACATTATCAGGATATCATGAAGGAGACAGAAGGGGTTTCTCCAAGACCCTTCAGCGAAGATGCTGAGCTTCCCATTCTTGACCTCAAGACGGGGAAGTTTCGTTTGCGCTCCTCCTCTGCCCTACAGTCTTCGTCGGCGAAGCTTCGTAAGGATAAGCCGACGAAGCCTGTCTCCGCTGGATCCGGTTCAGCTGTTGGATCAGAAGGGGCCCAGGTGAGTGTGGCCAGTGCGAAGTCCATTCGAATAATTCAAAGGTGACTTGTTAAGGCTTCTGATCGCTCTGTTCTTGTTGTGCAGAGAGGTACTCCTCCGCTTCGAGTTGTACCCATTGCTACAAGGCCTGCTCCTCAGAGGGGCATTTCAATCTCAGGGCTTTCTGAGGCTTCCATTCCTCCGCCTCCACCTCCTCCAGCGAGTGATAAGGGGAAGGGAGCGTCCGTACCTCGTCCGCCCAAGCTGAAAGTAAAAGGGCCCCCCGTCCCCAATGTTCTTGATCTAATTACTCACTCTTCTCGGGGGGCGGAGCAACTGGCGGACTTGGAGAAGGCTCTGATAGATGTGCCTGATGCTGAATTTGAGGCCCGTCTGAAAAACCTGGTGGATGACTTGAGTGCCCTTGTAGCTGAAGCTGGGGTAGGTAACTTTTCTTCTCCCCCATCACCTTCATCATATAAAGACCCTCGCGTTATCTAAGAGACATATCTGAGATGGTCGAAGGAGGTCATACCAGGGAGATCTCCTAGTGCCGAGGAGGTCGAAGCCTGGGAGAAGTATATTGAGGAGCAAAGGATTTCATATCCTGACTTTGCGACTCTCAGGAGGCTTTATCCTTCCCCAGTTAATACTGCGGCCGAAGGGGAGGCCTTCGTTTCAAGAAACAGAGGCAACTTCTTGCCTTCTTATTATCATTTACTTCTTCTTGTGTCTTTATCTGCTGATTTGAATGTGTGAATGCTTTTGCTCTTGTACTTTGCAGTTTTTATGGGCGAAGCGGATGACCCTGCTCAGGAGCCCTTCCTGGAGGCTTCATTCACACCTGTCATGGTTTCTTTCGGAGCCAGCGAACCATTTCCTTCAGCTGCTGTTCCGCTGGCGACTGATCAGGGGGCTGCTATTGCAGCACCTGAAGAAGCATTTCCTTCAGTTGCTGCTTCGTCTGGTATTATGCCAGGGGCTGTTGTTACTATCAAAGGTGTCTCTTCTCTTCATCCCCCTAAGAGGAAATTAACAGTGGGGGAGTTCCTTCATCGCAAGAGGCCACTGGTGGTAACTTCAACCACCTCCGTTCCGGAGGCCCGCTCTGCTTCAGAGACTCCTTCACCTAGGATGGATGTAAGAGTGTCAGCTCCTCCTCAGGGGACAATAAAGGAGGCTTCTCCGCCAAGCAAGAGGCCACAAATTGGAGAGCCAGCGGAGATTGTAGTAGTGGATTCACCTCCGCTCGAAGGAGTCGAGGCATCTGCTGGTCCTCCTTCTTCCATTGCTCCCCCCGCCACAGTCTTGGCCCCTGTGCCCTTCCTGCGTCCGGCCCCTAGGCCTCTTTTCGGGTCTGTGGAGGATACTCTTGCC
This sequence comes from Reutealis trisperma, assembly GCA_947687605.1. Lineage (NCBI taxonomy): Eukaryota > Viridiplantae > Streptophyta > Magnoliopsida > Malpighiales > Euphorbiaceae > Reutealis > Reutealis trisperma. The sequence continues at coordinate 4,037,167 of CANTUT010000050.1, forward strand.
AGGCAAGAGACTCTGCTAGAGAAGGTAAATTCATTGCTCACTTGAGTTGTGCCCGTTTAGCACATTGCCTAATCATTGTTGTTTGTTGCAGGCGCTTCTGGATTCTAAAATTTTGAAGACTAATTTCGGTCTTCTGAGGGATCATTATGAAGACGCCCGGCAGGCGGCGGAGGATAGGTTGGGATTATGTTCCCATCTGGAGGAAGAACTGGCTTCTGCGAAGACGAAGGCTGAGGAGGCCATAGAACAATCCAGGGCCCATGAAGAGGCTCGTTCGAAGGCCGAAGGAGAGGTCGGCGCTGTAACTGCGATAGTGGCATCAAAGGACAAAGCCATTGCCGATCTCAGCGTGCAACTGGACAAGTTGAAGAGTGCTAATGAAGAGCTTGCCCGAGAGGCCGAAGAGGTTCCTAGTCTTCGAGAACTCTTGAAGAAGACTCAACAGGAACTTCGAGTCTCAGAATTTGGATATACACAAGCCACTACTCGGGCTCAAGTTGCACTTGAGAAGGCTAACAAGGCCGAATAAGGTCGGCGAAGGGCTGTGAGGGATTTTATGCAGTCTAAGAGCTTCGATGACATCATCACATACCACACCTATAAGGTAGCAGCCGAGTATTATAACAATGCTCTCCGTGATGCAGCGGAACACTTTCCTGATGTGCTGCAAGTGGTATTTGACTTGGATGCTGCTGAAGAACCTCCGGTGTAGGACCTTTCAGAATTCCAAGATCCCGTTCCTGAGGGGGATGAAGGTCATTAATGAGCCGAAGATTTCCCAGCTTGGGATAAAGATGGACCCGCTTCGTCTCCCATTCCCAAAGTTTCTAATGGGGGCGAAGGGGATGCAGACGAAGGACCTCCTTCTGGGACGGGTCTTGCCTCGGCCGAACCTCTATCTGTCATTCAGCCAGATCCTTCGAATGACCAGCCTCTGCCATCTTCTGCAGCAGTGGTTCCTCCAGGCGATCCTCCGCCTTAGACATTCTTTTGTACATCATTCTTTTGTAATTCTTTTGTATTTCATTCTTTTGTATTTCATTCTTTTGTAATTCTTTTGTAAATAAATGTAATACATTTACTTCCACGAATAATACAGTTATTATGCTTCTGCTTTTGCGTATGCTTTACTTGTAATCCAACAAGCCTTTGTACAATGCCTTAGCGAAGTTTCCATTTCAATAGGAGTTCAAGCTCTTTCACCTTCTCCTCCCATTAGACCTTCTTAGCTTCGTGCCTAGATTTACTAGGACTTAGGCTCTTCCTTAGGAAAGTTTTTCCTGCTTTTGGCGAGGCTTCGTGCTTAGATTTACTAGGGCTTAGGTTTCCCCTTAGGAAAGTTCTTCCCGCTCTTGGCGAGGCTTCGTGCCTAGATTTACTAGGGCTTAGGCTTCCCCTTAGGAAAGTTCTTCCCGCTCTTGGCGAGGCTTCGTGCCTAGATTTACTAGGGCTTAGGCTTCCCCTTAGGAAAGTTCTTCCCGCTCTTGGCGAGGCTTCGTGCCTAGATTTACTAGGGCTTAGGCTTCCCCTTAGGAAAGTTCTTCCCGGTCTTGGCGAGGCTTCGTGCCTAGATTTACTAGGGCTTAGGCTTCCCCTTAGGAAAGTTCTTCCCGCTCTTGGCGAGGCTTCGTGCCTAGATTTACTAGGGCTTAGGCTTCCCCTTAGGAAAGTTCTTCCCGCTCTTGGCGAGGCTTCGTGCTTAGATTTACTAGGGCTTAGGCTTCCCCTTAGGAAAGTTCTTCCCGCTCTTGGCGAGGCTTCGTGCCTAGATTTACTAGGGCTTAGGCTTCCCCTTAGGAAAGTTCTTCCTGCTATTGGCGAGGCTTCGTGCCTAGATTTACTAGGGCTTAGGCTTCCCCTTAGGAAAGTTCTTCCCGCTCTTGGCGAGGCTTCGTGCCTAGATTTACTAGGGCTTAGGCTTCCCCTTAAGAAAGTTCTTCCCACTATTGGCGAGGCTTCGTGCCTAGGTTTACTAGAGCTTAGGCTTCCCCTTAGGAAAGTTCTTCCCGCTCTTGGCGAGGCTTCATTATTGCGAATGGAGACAATTTGAGGTAAACAACGTTTCTGTTATTGTTATTGATAATACATTTTGAGGTGCTGAATGTTCCATGTATGAGGAATTTCCACTCCCTTTAGGGTTACAAGTTTGTAAGTGCTAGGACTTAGGACTCTTTTTACTTGGAAAGGTCCTTCCCACGTAGATGCAAGCTTGCCTGTGCCTTCACGTTTGCCTATAGCCTCTAAGAATCTCATTACTAGATCCCCTTCACCGAACACTCTGTGCTTTACTTTCTTGTTGAAATGATTAGCAGCTCTTTGCTTGTAATTAGCCATTCGAATGCTGGCCAATTCCCTGAGTTCCTCTAAGAGATCGAGATCGATTCTTCTGGCTTGATCATTGTGTCTGTCTTCGCAATAATTGATCCTTCCACTAGGGAGGCCTATATCCACTGGAATTACTGCTTCTGTGCCATAGGTCAGGCTGAATGGAGTCTCTCCGGTGGGTTGCCTAGGAGTAGTTATGTATTCCCATAGGACATGGTGTAGTTCGTCTGCCCAGTTTCGACCATATCCTTCCAATCTCTGCTTCAGGCCTTGTAGAATAGTCCGATTTGTTACCTCCGTCTGGCCATTTGTTTGAGGATGGGCTACTGATGAGAAATGTTGTTTGATCTGAAGCCCTAAACAAAAGGACCTGACTTTAGCATTATCGAACTGTTTGCCATTGTCGCTAATGAGCTGATAGGGGATGCCGAATCTGCACACTATGTTCCGCCATAAGAAGTTGATCACCTTTTTTGCAGTGATGGTGGCTAAAGGTTCGGCTTCCACCCACTTGGTGAAGTACTCCACTGCTACTAGGAGAAACTTTCTCTGACCTGATGCTACGGGGAAGGGTCCGACTATGTCTACCCCCCACTTAGCGAAGGGCCATGCACTGGAAATAGGGACCTGCTCTGCTGCTGGAACATGTTTTCCACTGTCAAATTTTTGGCAGAAGGGGCACTTTTTAACAAATGCCACGGCTTCGTCTTTCATCCTCGGCCAGTAGTACCCTTGCCTAATCGCCTTAGCTGCCAGAGCTTTTCCGCCTATGTGCATTCCACAAGATCCTTCGTGTATCTCCCGAAGGACGTACTCGGCTTCATTGGGCCTTACGCATCTCAGCCAGGGCAATGAATAAGCTCTCTTGTACAAGGTTCCGTTGTTCAAGGAGAAATGAGCACTTCTCCGCTTGACCTTTTTGGCTTCTTGGGCATCTTCAGGCAGTTCTCCCTTTTCCAAGTAAAACTTGATGGGGTCTATCCAGCACAGGTTCTTCGATCTCCATAACTTCATCTCCTTCGGTGATGCTGGAGGAGGCCAAGGTGCCCAAATAGATTTTTTGAGGGAGTTCGACTGGACGAGAGGCGGCCAATTTGCTGAGACTATCTGCTCTGCAATTCCTTTCTCTGGGGATCTTTTGAAAGCACAGCCTGACTCCTCTGTCCTTCATTCTCTGAACTAACTCTTTCATTTTTTGCAAATACTTGGCCATGGCTGGCTCTTTCGCCTCAAATTCTCCTTCTATCTACTCGATCACCAATTGCGAATCACTATACACCCTGAGTTGTTCTACGCGAAGGCAATCGGCGAAGAGCAATCCCTGGATCACTGCTTCATATTCTGCCATGTTATTGGTGGCTTCAAAATTCAGTCCCAAAGCATACTCCAGTGAAAATCCTTGAGCACTTCTAAGTATGATGCCCACACCATTTCCTTCTTTGCTGCTAGCACCGTCTACAAAGAGTTCTCACTGAAGGTCCGGTAGCATTTATTGATGAGTGTCTTTCCTCAAGGGTTCGGTCTTCTTCCCCCTCTTTGGTACCAAAGGAGCATTCAAAAATAAAGTCTGCCACTGCTTGAGCTTTAATTGCTGACCTGACCCTGTACTACAAACCATGCTGACCTAACTCCACAGACCAACATAACATTCTTCCCGACGTTTTCGGTCTATGAAGTACCTTCTGTAAGGGTTGATCTGTCACAACCACTCCTTGGTGTGATTGTAAGTATATTTTATACTTTCGGCAAGAGAGCACTAAAGCATAGGCCAGCTTTTCTATCGGAGAGTAATTCAACTCTGCCCCTTGTAGGACTTTGCTGAAGTAATAAATGGGCTTCTGGACCTTTCCTTCCTCTCTGATCAGCACCGAACTGATCGCTTGGTCTGAAGCGGATAAGTAGATTAGTACTTCTTCACCCGGCAAAGGCCTACTCAGAATGTGCTCCGAGCTTAGGAAGGCCTTGAGCTCTTCAAATGCCTTTTGGCACTCCTCTGTCCATTCGAATGTCTCTGACTTTCTTAACTTTTTAAAGAAAAGGAGATACCTCTCAGCAGATTTAGACATGAACCTGTTCAATGCGGCGATTTGCCCTACCAGCCTCTGAACGTCCTTCACGCTCTTCGGAGGTTCCATGTCTAAGATGGCCTTCACTTTGTCAAGATTGGGCTCAATTCCCCTTTCGCTCACCATGCAGCCTAAGAACTTGCCTCCTTGGATGAAGAATGCACACTTCTCCGGGTTAAGCTTCATCCCATACTCTTCCATTATTGCCAATACTTCGGCCAAGTCACGGACATGGTCCTCAAAGCTTCTGCTTTTCACAATCATGTCGTCCACGTATGCTTCCAAGTTTTTGCCTAATTGATCTTTAAACATTCTATTAACTAGGCGCTGATACGTGGCTCCGGCATTTTTCAAGCCGAAGGGCATAGACACATAGCACTATGTACCCTTCTCTGTTATGAATGAAGTCTTTTCCTCATCCTCCGGGTGTATTCTAATCTGATGATATCCTTGCTTAGCATCTAAGGACGATAAAAATCCATACCCAGCCCTCGAATCCACCAGTTTATCAATCATGGGCAATGGAAAAGAGTCTTTTGGGCAAGCTTTATTCAAATCTGTGAAGTCTACGCACATCCGAAAGGTCCCGTTCGCCTTCTTGACTAGCACCACGTTCGCTAGCCATTCCGGATATTGCATTTCCCTGATAAATTTTGCCTCTAGGAGCTTGTCTATTTCCCGATCAATGACCACTTGACGCTCCGATCCGAAGCATCTCTTTTTCTGCTTGACTGGTCTTCAGGTGGGATCTACATTCAATTGGTGCATTATCACTTCGGGCTTTACCCCTCCCATTTCTGCCGAAGACCAGGCAAAACTGTGGACATGCTCCTTCAGGAACTAGTGAGCAATCGACTTCTGCTCACTTTCTAACGAAGATTTGACCATCAAGAACTCTTCAGGCTCTCTTCCCACCGTTACCTTTTCCAGTTTATCCATAGGCTCGGTTCTTTTCTCAGGAGTAACAGTTTCAACTGCAGCTACCTCCTCTACAGCGACTTCGCCCTTTCTCATCTTTTTATTTCTCTTCCTTTCTGCTTCTTCTTCCTGACTGTCATAAACGTGAAATACTTCGCCATTGGGCTTTGGGATTGTCATCCTCAAGTGTCTGATATTTGTCGAAGCGTCCAGGTCATATAGCAATGGCCTGCCCATCAAGACATTATATGCCAAATGTGTCCCGATGATGACAAATGTGGACATGGTAGTAACATTTTCGAGGGCGGTGCCAACTGTGAAGGGTAGTTTTGCCACTCCAATCGATGGGACCTCCGTTCCATCCAAAGTGCGAACTGGATTTCCCACTTCTTTCAGATCTTCCTCCTTGAGACCCATCTTTAAATATGCTTCCCTCATCATCAGGTTGACCGAACTTCCTTCGTCAACCAGGATCCTTTTAACTACATAATTGGTTATAATCGCTTGAATCACCAATGGATCAGCGTGAGGGGTGCGAAGGGTACTTCCATCTAGCCTCTCTAGTCGATTTCCCCCTCTTCTACAATAAATGTATTCAGGCCTTTCGCTCCGCCTTCCCAAGGCCTTCGCACGATTTTTGCTTTCACTAGCTTCGCCTGGCCCTCCTGTAATACAATGAATGGTCCCTGCCGAACCATCATTTACTCTTCTCGAGGGTCTTTCTCTATCTTCGCTAGGGCCAGCTCTGCCTGATTCTTCTCTTCTTATGAATTTCCTCAAGTAGCCCTGTTTGATCAACCTTTCGATCTCCTCCATCAACTGCCTACAATCATTGGTATTATGACCATGAGTATCATGAAAGAGGCAGTATTTGTTCTGATTTCTTTTTTCTGGAGGAGCAACCATTGGTTTGGGGCAAGCCCATATATTTTGCTCTTTGAAAGTTGTGAAGACTTCGGCTGGACTGGCATTGAGGGGGGTGAATTTGCTGGGGTCGAAGCTGGATCGTGATTGGTTATTTCTTCCCCTCCTTTGTCCGCCAGTCGGCCTCTCATCTCGCTTTTCTTCCGCCTTCTTTTCTCGCTTTGCCTTCGGCTCTTCCCTAGGAATGATCTCCATTCCTCTCCGCTTTGCCATCTGGTTGAAGGCTAGAGCGTCATCTTACCGTACATACTTTTGGGCCAATGCCATTGCATCCTCCAGGGTACGAGGAGCATGACAGCAAAGGGCTTTGAGAAAATCCGTGTGAGAGGTTCCATTCTGCAACGCCTCCACTGCTCGAGCTTGGTCCAAGTGCGTCACTTTCAACGCTTCTCGATTGAATCGAGCCATGTAATCCCTTAAGGACTCATTCTCCCTTTGCACCACCATTTCCAAATACTGAGTTTTTCGCTCCACTAGAATACTAGAAGCGAATCGATGTATAAAGGATCTGGCCAGCTCCATGAAAGAACGGATACTTCCCTTTTCTAAGCTATCAAACCATCTCGTTGCAGCTCCTTCCAAGGATCCCCTAAATGCTCTACATAAAGCCTCATCATCCGCCGTCTGCAATTCTACTGCATGCTTGTAGTCCATGACATGGACCCTGGGATCGATTTTCCCATTATACTTTTTCAACACCGGCGGTTTAAACTTGCTGGGCATAACGTATTCCCTGATGGATCTGGTAAAAGGAGACTTCAGGGTGAGCTTTAGGGTGGTATCCATGGTTTTCCCGTCATAACCTTGATTCATCTCTTCTAAAAACTTATTCACCACATCTCTCACTTCCTCTTCCTTCTTTCTGCGGCTGTTGCCACTAACTGGTGATCTTCTGCTTCGAACCCTCGAGGGGTGACTAGTAACAGAATACTCCCATCTATCCTATTCTCTTCCTCTCGGGCTTTCTCTTTTTCCGTACTTTGGTTCTTTGTACTCACACTTCCCCTTATTCCTTCCTTCGCCCCGTTCCGTATTATTTTCATGAAAATTTTTTCCATGCAAAAACTTATGTTCACTGTCTGGGAGCGAAGCTTGCGTACTCTCTTCTTCTTCGGTCGAACTCTCCTCTCCTCCATGACGCTCTTTCGTCCTCCCCTCCACATTTCCACCCAAGTGGACCAATTGTTCTTCATTAACCCCTGGGGAAGGTCGAACCCCTGGGGCTCCCTGGGATTGCTTCTTATACTCCAGGGTTCGAGAAACATTCCTTCTCGGAGTAGCTTCTGGAACAGCGACAAGGGTCTATGCCTGGGGAGTCTGTTGCTGGGAGCTCCTTACAAAAGCAGCTATAGTATTAATAAACTGCAATGCAGGAGCTAAGTCTAGATTTGGGAGGCTCAGAGGGGTTTGGCTAGACCCAGCTGTATTTTATTGAGAGATAAGGAGCTGGAGGGACGTGTTTAGGTCAATGGGAGTTGCTAGAGGAGGATCAGTAGTTGTTGGAAGGGAATGTTTAGGATTTGAGGGAGTTGAAGATTCAGGATCATCATGGTTCGTCATTATGGTAATCTTCTTTCACAGGTAAATGAAAGTAAAATGCAAAGTTGAGAGAAAGATCAGCTCGCGTCCCCACAGACGGCGCCAATTTGATCAGGCTTGATCAATATGAAAAGGAATGGGCTGGATCTTCTCTTCTTGGACTTGGGCCTGATGCCTGAGCCTAATGCCTGCGAAGGAGAAGAGAAATGATCAGAGAGGTGCCAGACCTTTTGTCTGGCTTTAATCCTCCGACGGTCAAGTTAGGCCTTTCTTCAGAGAATTTTAGTGAGAGAAAAGGGATGAGAGAATGCAGAGTTTCAACTACCTGTGCTTAGGCTTTCCTTTCCCTTTTGTATGATTTTTTGGGTTAGGTACGTCTGACACCTTTCTTTTGAGGAAGGACATCCTCTGTCATTCGACCATGCTGGTTGGTGAAAGTTGGTAGCAGGCGCATGTCCCTTGTCCCATCCCTGGGGATGTCTGGTAATTGGGGTGTCAGGGCATGGTGCAGATTGTCTAAGGACTGATCCTCCTGCTGGATGACTAGACATGTCATCAGAGGGCTTCGGCCCTTACTTGCTCAGCAAGTCATCCGGCTGGCGAAGGAGGGGAGTAGCACCTAGTCCGAAGGCCTTTGGACTGGGATCGTTCGAGGGTCCGGCCAGTGGGTCCTGTTTCCGTTTATCATAGTCTCTGAAGGCTTTGCAATGGGCTTGGGCTACAGGAGAGTCCAAACCTTTCTTGAAAATCACTTTCATTCCTTATCATATACATATGAAAAAAATATATTATTTATAATAGTATCGACAGATAATCACCTCTAGTATGCATTAAAGGAAAATTACAAGTTAATTTTGATAATTTACAAATTCATTCGAAAAATATATTACAAAAAATAACAATTCTTGTCAGCTTAAAATGTGTTTGATTTTTTAATTTACTGGTGCTATTTCGTTTTGGATTTGCTTTTTTTTTTTTTTTTTTTTTTTTTTTTTTCATTTTTTAATCAATTTCTTTGCAAAAATTTTGCAAGTTCATAAAATTTTGAAAGTAAAAAATTTTGGGTTAATTAGTTTATAATTTTTTTTTATTAATTTTGCAACTTTTAATTTATTACCTGGTTATTCGCTTGGTTGATTGATGAGAAAATTGAATTCTATTCAATTCTTCTCTTTGGTTTGTAGGAAAGTGAAAGGAAGAAAGTTGTCTTTTTTTAAGATATTTTAATCATTTTATATAAAACTTAACTGAGAAAAAAAAATTATTTATCATATTAAATAGGATTTTTTCAATAAAAAATTAAAATTCATATATTTTATCGACATATGACATTTTTTTTATTTTTTGAGATAAAAGGATTATATATTGTCAAACATAATAATTAACTCACTTTTTAGGTGATTTTATTAGTAATTAATACTAATAATTTGTGACAAATGATATTTTTATCATCTATATTATAACATAATAAAATTTTTGCTATCCAATAACATATATGACATATTAAAAAAAATTAATAATAGAATATATTTTATATATTATATTAAAATTATTGTTTAAAATATTATTTTATTTTAAATGAGATTAGAAGAGTCTTGTTATTTAATTATTTTATAATTTTTATAATTAAAAATATATGAATTGTAATAATTTGTAATAATATTTCTAATTCTCCAATATTATTATATTACTTATTATTATCTTTAAGAGGAACTCAATTCGGAATGCACATAAATCTAAAATCCCTGCCTCATTTAATTTAATTTAATTTTGTAAAAAACAATGCATGAATAGTGTTATTGTATTTTAAGGTGAACAAATTTTTGCCATTGCTACAACTAGAAATGATTTTCATCATTATCTTTGAGAATTATCAAACAGTGGGTAATGAATTCAAGTTAGTAATATAAAAAAGAAAATTATCAAATCAATCATAGCCATGGATACAGAGTTATTAGACAAAGAGCTTAACTTATAGTCAACACTCACTCAGTTGTTTTCCCAAAAAAGAGAACGCCTTACATAGAACTTCACAAAGACCACATTGTTAAGTGTCACTTTTCCCTTTCTCTCTCTGTGCCTTGCTGCTTCATTCATGGCGGTTTTGAAACTTTACTTTCTTTACATTTTCTGTATCTTTATCTCCATTGTACCCTTATCCTCTATTTCACTTACTGAGTCTTTGCCATTGGCTTCTTCTTCTCCAACGGATGTTGGGCTTTTGCTGGGAAAGATCAAACCTTTACTACAAGGTAATAGTGAAAATCTTTTGCTTTCTTCATGGAACTCCTCTGTTCCGCTTTGCCAATGGAGAGGCCTCAAATGGGTTTTCTCCAATGGTTCCCCTGTTTCTTGTAGTGACCTTTCTGCACCAGAATGGACCAATCTTTCACTTTATAAAGACCCATCTTTGCATTTGTTCTCTCTCCAGCTTCCATCTGCTAATCTTTCTGGTTCAGTTCCTAGAGAGCTTGGTGAGTTCTCTATGCTTCAAAGTTTGTATCTCAACATTAATTCACTGAGTGGAACTATTCCTCTTGAGCTTGGTTACAGCTCTTCACTCTCTGATGTTGATTTGAGTGACAATTTGTTTAGTGGGGTTTTAGCTCCATCCATCTGGAATTTATGTGATAGATTAATTTCACTTAAGATTCATGGTAATTCATTATCTGGGTCCCTGCCTGAACCTGCATTGCCCAACTCTACTTGCAAGAATCTGCAATTTCTTGACTTGGGTAGCAACAAATTTTCAGGGGATTTCCCTGAATTTTTAACTCGCTTTCAAGGGCTTAAGGAGCTTGATCTTTCCAATAACATGTTTTCTGGTTCAATTCCTCAGAGTTTAACGCAGTTAAACCTTGAAAAGTTGAATCTTTCACACAATAATTTTAGTGGGATTTTACCTGTTTTTGGGGAATCAAAGTTTGGTGTGGAGGTGTTTGAAGGGAATGATCCTAGTCTTTGTGGGTTACCTTTAAGAAGTTGTAGTGGAAGTTCAAGATTGAGCTCAGGTGCAATTGCTGGTATTGTAATTGGATTAATGACAGGGGTTGTCGTTTTGGCTTCATTGTTAATTGGTTATATGCAAAACAAGAGGAAATGTAGGGAAGATAGTGAAGATGAACTGGAGGAAGGAGAAGATGAAGAAAATGGTGGTGCGGGCAGAAATGGTGGCGTTGGCGTTGGCGCTGGTGGTGAAGGAAAGCTAATTTTATTTCAAGGTGGTGAGCATTTGACATTAGAGGATGTTTTGAATGCAACAGGACAAGTAACTGAGAAGACTACTTATGGGACTGTTTATAAAGCAAAGCTTGCTGATGGAGGTACAATTGCTTTGAGGTTGTTGAGGGAAGGTAGTTGTAAAGATAGGAGTTCTTGCTTACCTGTGATTAAGCAACTGGGAAAGATTCGACATGAGAATTTGATTCCCCTGAGAGCTTTCTACCAGGGAAAGAGAGGGGAGAAGCTACTCATATATGACTATCTTCCAAACAGAAATCTCTATGATCTCTTGCATGGTATGCTCATTGTTGCCTTTCCTCTGTATATTGTTTATGTCTCATTGTCGTATACATACTGAAATCATTGATAACACTCTCCAGCGAGTAGAGTTCACTGTAGATCATTTAATCTAACACTTAATGTTAGTTATTTTTCAAATATTGTTCTGATTATGACTATTCAAACACTTAATTATGGTCATTCTTCAATTATTGCTCTAAATTGTGATTAAGAGTTCTGTCGAGCAACTTGTAACACTTCTTTACATGTGGGACAGCTTAGCTCAACCTAGATTTTGCTGTGATTGATCTTCTGCAACCCATGCCTCATAGATTTCTAGACTCTAGACAAAACAGAACGTGTTTTCCACTGGCTAGAGATAGCTTCAAATGCAGCATATTAAAACGTTGAAATGGGCAATGATGCATCGCCAAGTCTGCTTCATGCCAATTCTTTTGCTTGTTACTTAGCTTTTGGGCACACTAGGAACAGATAGCGAACATATCTAACAAGTAATAAACAAATCTTTATTGGCATATAAATCATGAAAATTGTTGTTTTATATATTTGATATTTTGTGAATTTTGGAAACAACTATGTAATTATTCTTTGCTCTTGTTAATTGGATCATATGGTTAATTGCAGAAACTAAAGCAGGAAAACCATTTCTCAATTGGGCTAGGCGGCACAAGATTGCATTGGGCGTAGCCAGGGGACTAGCACACCTTCATACAGGTCTTGAGACACCAATTACACATGGGAATGTGAGATCCAAAAATGTGCTTGTGGATGAATTTTTTGTTACTAGGCTTACAGAATTTGGGCTTGACAAGCTAATGGTCCCCTCTGTGGCTGATGAAATAGTGGCACTTGCAAAAACTGATGGTTACAAGGCACCAGAGCTTCAGAGGATGAAGAAGTGTAATTCTAGAACAGATGTTTATGCATTTGGAATACTCTTGCTGGAGATTTTGATAGGGAAAAAACCTGGGAAAAATGGGAGAAGTGGTGATTTTGTGGACTTGCCTTCAATGGTGAAAGTGGCGGTTTTGGAGGAAACAACAATGGAGGTTTTCGATGTGGAGCTTTTGAAGGGGATAAGAAGTCCAATGGAAGAAGGGTTAGTTCAGGCACTGAAACTCGCAATGGGATGCTGTGCTCCTGTCCCTTCAGTTAGACCTACCATGGATGAAGTTGTGAAGCAATTGGAAGAGAACAGACCAAGAAACAGGTCAGCTTTGTATAGTCCTACCGAAACAAGAAGTGAAATCGATACCCCTTTCTGATTAAACTAAGCTTTCTCTTTCAACACAATAGTAGCTCCGTATCTGTTACTCCTTGACCGGTGCAGTAGTAGCAGCTGATGGTTGTAATGGTACTTTCCTATATTTGTGCATGTGAGAATTCATTTATTTAGTCTCTTTATGTGATTCATTACAATGCATCTCTTATAAACATTATTGCCTAATGCTAGAAGACAAAATCTAATTCTCAATGTCTTCCTGCTAATAGCATACCAGTAGATCAGAAACAATTGGGAACATTGTGTTTGGATTATGCATAACAGTTTGACAACTAAAAAGCACAAAAAGTATACAATGATAAATGAATAGTGAATGAAATTGACACGCTATGAAGCACAGACAAGCACAGACATCATTGATGATCATGACATACACTGACGCGACTTTCTTACAAAATTGAGCGCATGAAAATGTGTGTTTTGTGTCTTGTACACTTCTAAAGTGTAGCACGAAGCTGGCATCTCGAAACGGCACAGTGGGCAATAATGATTATCAATTCACTGGCTAAGAAATATATATGCAAATAGCGCATGCGCTTGATCTTTGACAGTGCTTGAAACTCTTCTAAGCAGATTGAGCAACTTTCCTCATCTTCCCCTGCAAAATCTTCGAGACTTCCTTGCCACCAATATGTTGTCACCAACTTCATATCCACATTTAACATCAACTTGGTACCTGATGAAGAGTTTAAGCGAGCAAGAATCGAGCCTGCTTGGCTAAATTATAGCCAATGTTCTGTTTATCACAGCTATTAATATCTAATGAAGCTACCAAGTCAGAAATTCTTGAATAGGCCTCCTCATTGGTGTTTCAAGCAAGAAAATCCTGTTTATCAACCTCTAAATTGAGGGTGGTGATCGGAACGGACTGCGAGCCAACGGGGACATCGGTTTCCCTCATCAGTTTTGGATGATGGGTTGATGTAGAAGTTACGATGAAGGTGATAGTAGTAGTGGAATTGCATGTATTATTGGCCTCAAGCCCTCAACCTTCTCATCTGCTATGGACAAGAGCCATTGAGTTTCTCCTATGAGAAAAGGCATGGTGTTTGATAATTGACTGAGCAAAGAAACTTGTAAGATAGGATCTTGTTCTTGTCTGGTTTTATAAGGGCAATTGATGGTTCAATTCAATGCATGCTCAGGAACAGATAGATATGAAGTTTCTTAAAAAGTATAGTAATCCATAAATCAAAAGGATTTGACAAAATCAACTTTGTTAAGAAAGGACTTTTAACTATATTGTTAAGAGTGGTAAATGTGAACAAGAAGAGTTTGACTTTGAGTATTACAATTTTTTTTTTCTTCAAGTTATTCGCGAGCTATAAGGTATTTGAATTTTTAAATATATTTTATATTTATAATTATTATTTATTAATTTAAATTCCAATTTGAACTCATTTGATTATTAATTTAATGTTGATAAATAAATAAAAATTTTAATATTTATTTAGTCAACTAAATTAATTTCGAGTATTTCATTGATTAACTTTGAATATTAAAAATAAAATTTGAATAATTTTAAATGAAATTTCAAGCTTTAAATTTCTTAATATAATTTTTAACTGAGCAAGTTTAAATAATACATAATATTTACTTAGACTCAATTATATATCTAATGATAAAATATGATTGAACTCAAATGAAGTTTCTAAATTTGAAAATTTTTAATCACTTTTTTTAGTTTGAGTGAAGTTTGAGCATTCACATGACTATATCCATTTTAAATACTCATAATATTAAAGCACATTTTGAAACCATAGCATTTCTAGAATTTATTTTAAACCACAATAATTTAAGATTATGAGTCAATTTTAAAAAAAAAATGGTATTTTCAATTTTTTTTTTGTTAAAACTATGGTAATTTTAATATAACAATCATACTAATACGTATTATTTATTTTAAGATATACACTTAGCTTACATCATATCCAAAGAAAATGTATTAATTTTCTATAATCTAACTCGAACATTTTCAGTTAGTTCTTTATATACCTCAAATTCTTTATAATAAAAAATTAATAGAAGAAAATAAAATTTCCATAGATTTTTTATTTAAAATAAAGAATGAATTTGGTTCTCTATATCTAGAGAGCTAATTTCACTCCTTATTTTAAATTTTATAATTTTTCTATGCATGTTATTTATTAATTCTCTTAAGAAATTAAAAAAAATATTGTAAAATGAAAAGGAGGGGAAAATTAAAATCATTAATGTTTTATGTAAAAAAAGTAAAACAAAAAATTAAAATTTTAAGAGTTCATTGAATTTAAAAAATTTACACTCTAATTAATTAAATAAAATGAAACGTGTGTGAATAATTTCACGTTAATTAATAATAAAAAATATGAATGACTTATAATAAGAGTAACCCAACCTAAATAGCTTAAACTATTTTGTGTTGTGAAGCAACTTATTATAAGTCCAATATTATTACGGTGACTTTAATATCAAAGACTTTGATATAGTATCAGAGCACATATTTGAACCCGTTGCATGTGGACTACATTTACAAGTGGCCCGGTCAAAGGCTATCTTCTATTGTCAAGTGTCAATAGAATATGTGTGAGTAATTTCATATTAATTAATAATAAGAAATATGAATGGTTTATAATAAGAGTCACATCTCCAATAGTACTTTGTATTTTAAAAAATATATTTTGAGCATATTCTTAATGGTATTTTTATTTTAAAGCGTATATTTATTATATAAAGAGTATATTAATTGATAAAAAGTAGAAAATTTTACTCAAATTCAATAGGCTCTATATATTTTTTTTATTCATTTTACTCTATCCCATAAAGATTAAGATTTTAATTTTTTAATTTTTTTAAAATTTATCTAATAGAAAAAATAGTACTTAAAATTATATGTAATAAAGTGTATGAAAATTTATTTTGCACTAATTAAAATTAAAATAGAAAATGATATTAAGTTGACTGAAATAAGTTGCCTAAGAGACTGGGCTTTAGTGATTATTTTGGATTCAATAAACTTTGGGCCAAGTCCATGCAAACAAACAACAAAGCTGCGTATTGCCAGTTACCACGACTACAATGCATCACACCTCATAAAAAATCAGAGTCATGTTTGGATAGTTTAAAATAAAAATTACAGAATGTATATATAGAAAAATACAAAAGTGAATGAGAAAATATAAAAAATAAATCAAATACAGAAAAAAAAAATGAATGAAAAATACAAAAAATAAATCAAATAAAATACAAAAAGTGATTGAATATTTATAACAAAAATTATAATATGAAAATCTAGTTATAAAAATTTTCAAAATTTAATTATAAATTATAATTGAGAAAATACATAAATATAATAAATCATATTCATATTTCGTATTAAAAAACAACAATAAAATAAAATATAGTGAAAAACAATAATATTATATTGTGTCATCACATTTTACGACTTATAGTTAAGATATTAAGAAATTTCTCAAAAAAATCTCAAGTTATTAGTTGAATAAAAGGGATTTATGAAAAAAGGAAGAATTACATCTATTATGTAATTCATCATTTAAATTTAGATAGATCAAAATTTTTGCTTGAGTTACTATTAATTTAGTGATTCAACTGTGCTTTAAAGTTTGAACAATATCATATTTTTTATTTTTTATTTTTGGAGACTACTCAGTATTATTACTGCTACATGGCTGTAGGACTAATATGAACTCGAAATTTAATTACAGTAAAGGCTCTTCACCTTTTCCAAAGAGTGTGTTTAGTTGTTATAGAACTTAGAACTCTTTTCACAAACTCAACCTGGGTTACCAGAGCCAAACTCTTGTGCTAAAATATCATATCCTTTAATAACTAAAGGGTAAAGGAATATATAATGAAAGAATGATTTTTAGACATGAAGGAATAAAAGTACAGAAAGTATGAAGACAGTCTGGGTCTGGGTGGCTTGTAGTGTATCATTAAATTTTTACTACTTGGGACTGAAAACTGGTTGGTGGTGAGTAAAGAAAAAGAACTGGAACTGCAGCTACCTTTATATCAAATACATACCATGCTACTATGCACATGTCTATACACCAATGTACATACCATTTAACCAAAAATATTCCTTGCTTCTATATGTGGGAAGCCTCTCTATCATCAATAAATTATTGTCATGTTTTTCTGCAAATTAGCTAAGGAAAAAACTATATCAATATGTGTTATGAATATCTGTTTTTCTGCAGAGTTTATAATACTCATTTTTTAATAAATAATAGATTTTATATGTTATGAATTCATTATTTTATGAG
Source organism: Reutealis trisperma (assembly GCA_947687605.1). Lineage (NCBI taxonomy): Eukaryota > Viridiplantae > Streptophyta > Magnoliopsida > Malpighiales > Euphorbiaceae > Reutealis > Reutealis trisperma. The sequence continues at coordinate 4,054,011 of CANTUT010000050.1, forward strand.
AAGATTGAAGCATATTGTGTGTTCGTGTAATAATTTCTTATTATAATTGAATTCCAATAAAATACATGCTGGTACTATTATTAATTTCAATGTATTTGACATGAAATACCAATTTTCTTAATATCTCTTGATAATTATCGTAGACTGATAGAAATTGAATTGAAATGATATAAATAATTTGAATGAGTATAAATTAAGCTTACAAATGAATTGAATTTAATGAGTTTGAATCAATCATTACTAAAATGTTACACCTAATAAAAGGTTATACCTAACTAATTAAATAGTCAAATTCAAATTATTATATACTCACGTATTTTTAATATATTTTTCTAGTGTAGATTGATTTTTAACATAGATTGTTTCACATAATGGTATAATTTTAGTAAAGATTTCAGTTAAGGTTGCAAAAATCAAGAAAGATCTTTTATTTTATTTTATTTTATTGTCATATTGTAAACGAATATATAAATCTAGTTTAAAAAATCTATATCAATATGGTAATTTAAAAGAAAAAAAAAAGGTTAAAAATAAGAGGCAAGAAGGTGAAGTGTGTTATGACATATCCCAAATCCACATGGTTACGAGGGAACACTTGCCTAAGGCATTACAATTGTCATACTTGTAACATGGCCTGCAACAAACAGGTTGGCAAGAAAATGCTACTGTTTTTTGTAGGTGAAGAATGCATCACATGCCCTTTAATTTGGTGCTGTCCCCACAAGCACATGCAAGCAATGTGGAATTGTCATTAACCAAAACATTAATTATGTATGGTCTAGGTAATTAAGATGTAAGTAAAGAAGGTAAAAATTAATCATTACATTATATATGCTACCCCATGTGCAATAAGGTGGAGTGGTGTGACTGGTGTCCATTAATTACAATCCATAATTAAAAAGCAAAATGATTAAAGTAGAGAAACAATATGGTTTTTTAATTTTGATATGGATTTTGCAAATTTGCAATTACTTAGAATTGAGAAAATTCGTAAATTATAGTACAGAATTTGAGCAAATGAATGGAGAAAAGAGAGAGTTGAACAAAATGAAGATTGTGAACAACACTGCGGCTTCTTAAGCAGGCCGAGGTCGATCAATGGAGGCGGTGACAAGTGGAATTTTTGTATTTGGATTTGTGACAGCCCTATGGCACCTGTAATGTAATGTACACTTGCCAAATATTTGATCTGGGGAATGCAACGGACAAATACAGAGGAGAATGTGATGGAACAGAGAATGGCTGCAAATTTGCTATAATAATACTAAAGGAAGAGAAAATTTTTTATCCATTTGTTCTTTTTTTTTTTTTTTTTTTTTTTTTTTTGGGTGGGGGTGTTGTTTGGGTTTGGTTTTTCCTGTTGAAGGAATTAAGAATTAACATTGGCGGCCCCTACGGCAGGAAAGAGCACCAGCACTTAAAGTAATGGTACCAACCATTGAAGAGGATTTGGCCCCTAAACTTGAGGCTCTTGCATAACTGGCTGCAGCTCCAGCTCCTGATGGAGTGAAATAAGCTCCATTTAACATTAAGTCTCCTTCTGATCTCCAATTCCAGTGTTTCCATACATTATTTGCTGTCTCCACTCTCTTTGTCACCTGACAACAACAAAAAAAAAATCATTATTCTTGTTTTGTTTTAATTAGCCATTACATAATCATATCATAATAAATTATCATAGGAAAATATATTTCTGCAAGATATGATAATTTACCTCTTTAGCAAAACCATTATTAGGGGCAAGATATCTATTTCCCTGGCTATTAATGGTAGGATTGGCACTTCCACCAATAGCATACATTTCCCAGTGTGTATAGTCATTGTTAACCACATGGAAATACCCATGCCTACACCTGCAAGTTCAATGAATTGGCCCATTCAGAAGACAGCACTATATAATTCATATGTGAAAATCACATAACAAAAAGATATGGTAGTGATCATTTACCTTGGCATTCTCTGGATAAGACCCTCACCAAAATGATTGTAGGCAATTGTTACTTGCATCTGTTTATCTCTTGTATAAGAGTCACTATGACCCAATAGCATAACCTGTTCAACATTTAAGAAAATTATTTAGTAATTATCAATCAGCTTTAGTTCAGTAATACTATAGTGGCTAAGTGAGTCCAATTACTGAAAAATACAGCTAGTTAAATAGATTGATGCAAGGGAAATATAATAGACCTCATTGTGGTGGGTGAAGTAGTTGTTGGAAATGGTAATAGCAGTTGATCCCATGATAGCATCAATAAGGCCATCTGCACAATTCGATAGAGAATTGTGATCAATCCAAATGTGACTCGATCCAAAAATGGAAATTGCATCTCCATCAGCCATTGTCCTCCATCCATAATGAGTAGGTGAGCTACGAACCATGGCATTGCCAGTAGGCTTGCAATCATGGATATGGAGACCATGAATAATAACATTTGTGATAAATTGGATAGTAATACAAGCTCCATTTGCAATGTGAACATTGACTCCACGAGCATCAATAGTCTTAAAACTGTTCATAATAAGCTCTTGCTTTAGAGTGATCACCATATCTCTTTTGAACACAATCCACAACGGTCTGTCTTGAATAACAGCATGACGAAGAGTGCCAGGTCTTGGATTAACAGGATCATCATCGCCTGAGTCAGTGACAACATAGTATCTTCCATCACGACCACCCACAGCATTGCGCCCAAAACCAATCCCACAATCAGCAAGGCGCTTCCTTTTTCGCTGCCAATTGGGGTCGCATCGCCAACAGTCATCAATTGGGTTGCCTGTTACACATGAGAAAAATCCTAAATTCCTTCTTGCTGTACTGTTGCGTATGCTCCTGGTAAATTCACAAAAACATGTTATATTGTTAGTACAATTATGTTATTGTGACAAAAATCAATAATGCATTTTTTTAGCATCACAAATATCTATAGATCAATTTGTCTATATGCACTAATATCACATTTAATTTATGTATTTAGGAGTGGCTCATGTATGTTATCCTAAAAATTAATCATTTTTTTTTTATTAATTTCTCCAGCTCAAAATCATGTAATCCTGAAAGTGATTTCAAAATCACTAAATGAAAGCTTATTGGTTAAAAGTTAGTCACTTTCAGGTTAAAGCAGGATGTCCCATATCAAGATGTAGGCCATGTGACAATGTGGAAGATGCACACACGGATAAATGGATACGGTCAATACGGAGAATTTGTATGATTTTCTAATACAACATTTCGCTATTCAAGAAATAAATGCGAAGGTGCCAAACTAATGCTCCATCTAGTACTTTTACATGTCGGTGATCAATAAAAATTTGGGGTTGTTATTTAATGACTTCACAGTGACCATATTGAATAACTAGGCTCATTTAAGCAGCTGCGACCTGCTAGATCAGAACAGAATTCTGATAAGAAAAGTCTTATGGTATAAAACCAGATCAGGGATATGTGGTTTGTAGCTTATGCGTGCCTTTTGACAGGTTGGAGAAGGAGAGCAAAAATTTAAGTTGTCTACCCCACCTAGTTTGGGCAAAAAGGCAATGACAGAAATTATCACTGTTTCAATTAATAATTGGGATCTTGAGACCAATCATGTCTAATTGCGTTAGAACTTAACCAGTTAACACAAAAGAGCAATTGAACCCAGTATACCCAATATATATATGATGCAATATAGCATTCTTTAAATGATTAAAGAAGATGGCGTGTTTATATAGATTATATATTAGTAATTCAGTAGTTATCTGAGTGTTTATATTGGTGTGTGTGTACGTATATATATAAAACGAAGAAGGAAAGTAGTGACGGTGAGTTTGAAATGTAGTCAAATAATGGCTTTACAAAAGCAACTAAGAAATACTATTATGTTAGTATTTTGGAAAAAATAATGCAAAGTCACGCACACGTCGGTTTTGGTATGTAAAGGTAATGCACTTGGGAATTAGATTTGGATAGGAGAAAGAAAAAGACAAGAAATAAATTGAGGGCGTGATGCGCGGATCTCACGACATGGGCATGTGCATAAGCTGGCACTAGAATTAAAAGGTAGCTGGGGATGATGAAACAGTAGAGATTTAAGATTAGAGAACATGGTTGAATCCTCATATCATTAATAACTACTTGGATTAACCATAATTATAAGCATCTTTAGTCACCATATATAGAAGACAGAAGCAAATAACTATAACCAATCCCCCCAAAACAAACTATGAAATATGTTCCTTTTGGCAATCCTAGCAACAATCTCTGTACGTATCACTTACCCAAAACTCAATTTTATTTTTTCAATTTAGATATTGTCTACTATCTTTTTGAAATTCAAGCTCAAAGATGCCCCAAGGCCCTGACATGAATCATCCTCCACTAATATTATATCAAATATTACTGAGCTAATCCATTTAGAAGTAAAAATTGTGCAAGTAGTGAAACTACATAATTTACAACGTCAGACTAGACTAGTCCATCAAGGCTTTCTCGTATTTGAGGAAAAGTTTACCGTGTGCGGAATTTAATTATGAGAAACTTAAATAGACATAAATGTTGTCCCAAAAATCACCTAAAATTCGATCTAGCCCAATTTTGTCCATTAATTCCTTCTACCATGGCGAAAGAGACATTTTGAAATTGTATCATTAGGTTTTTGAAAAAGAGAATGCGAATTGTTTAAAAAAAAAAAAAAAAGCTTCTAAGGAAAAGTCGCGATCTTAAATTATAGCCAACACGCTTAATTAATAACAACCCTGTAACGATTTTATCATTGCAGGAAACTTTTTCTAACAATAAAAATGTTTTTTGTAACAATATTTGTCATTTCCAAATAACAATTTTCTTGTATTGATTGTAAAAAACTTTTATTTTGAGCTACCAAATTTTCATAAAATCAAAAAAGGGAAAAAAAAACTAAGACTCATACCACCTATTGATTAAAACTTTTTGATTTAATAATGTCGAAATCATTTTCAAGACTGTAACTTGAAATTTAATTTTTTTAAAAAAATAAAAGATATTTTTTAATTAATTTATCAATTTAAATAAAATTTAAATAGTATGAGTGATATGAACCACGCTATATTGAATTTTTATATGATAAATATAATATAAAAATTATTTAATTAAAGTATAAGATTTAATTTCACGTGTAATAAAATAATAACCAACAAAAAGAAAAAAATAAAAATAAAAACTCACTCATTAACCATAGAAGCAATCTCCTCCGGATTTTCAATGGCATGCTCATTCCATGCATCACCTGACCTGTACAATTTTATTTTTTTTTATAAAAAAAAAAATCAAATTCTAGCAAAATACGAGTTTTTTTAAAAAATTAGAAGACTAAATTACCCTCACAAAGTTTTATAATCTACAGTTGGATAAGAAGAACAGGAGTATCAACAGGGGTGTCTTCAAGGATATTTTTGTACATAGAAGAAAACTATAGTAGTCAAACTCACAGTTAAGAAAAGAAAGCAATTGGTTTGTACAGTGAACTTTTTACTCTGACGTTAAGAACAGAGCAACCAACTCTTAAGAAACTTAATGTAACAGAATTAACGCGCCAGATTTTTTTAATCCCGATCTCAAAGGCTTAACATCACTTGATGTCAGGTAAATGAATTTATCTGACTGTCTCTGTTTTCAAATTGTACAATTAATTCTTTAACTCACCCGTCTGCCATTGATGAGTTGTTGGAGCTCTGAAATCGTCGGGTTTCCTCCAATCTGAGAAGAAAAAAAAAAAGGAAAAGAAAACGAAATTATCGCATTGTGCTAAGTTATGATTTATTGGAGATTTTGAGAAATGAAAAACAAAAATGCGATTTAAAATGTGGAAATTGAAGAGAATTGAATTCTATAGCTTTTAAGAACAAAATCGATCATGAAAAGTTCAAATTTACCTCGATTTTAGGTCGGTGTTCTCTGTTGATGCATTTACAGTAAAAAACAGGACTACAAGAATCAATGTACGTATAAAAAAGCATTTCAGAGAAACCGCCATTGTTGCTTTCTCTCTGTGTTTATGTCTCTGTTTGTTTCTCTGTCTAAAAATTAAAGAAGAAAAGAAAATGAAAGATATGAGTCAAAGAAGAGCTCTAGAGAAGCCAACTTTTTATAGCCAAAACGACTTATAAGTCTGAATCTTGCCTAACTTAGTTTTTAACCTTTCTTAACCCTGGTTAAGTAAACTCCAAAACTAACCACCTCACCACCGCCTCTGTAACCGCCACTAACTGACTCTACAAACCCCTTTTTTAACTCGCCCTTTTCATATGTGTGTCGGTCACTCACGTGCCTCACCATCTCTCACTGACACCTCACCTAAACCACCCTCTCTCAGCCGTTCTTCCTGCGTCCGGTGGGGCAGGGGAATTTTGTAATCTATACTTGCTGGTGGCAGTGAAATTAAATACTCGCTTTTTAAGTTTGCCACGTAGCCAAGTGGCGGACATTAAAAAATTACGGTATATTGTACGAACTGTGTAGAGATTATAAAAGTACGTCATTGACAGGTGTCCTCCCAATGAGTACGGTAAAACGACTATCAAAATTTCAAGGTAACCGGTTGTTCCGGTAAGTGTTTTTTTTTTTTTTCAATGCAAATTCCAAGAAAATTTTTCTTTCCCGCGAGTTTTAACTATATTCAGTAACCAATCGCAGCTCGATCCTGCGAACTTCGTCTTATATACGCTATTATAATCTTCTTGTCCATTGTCCATTACTATATTCTACTTTATCGCAAAATTAATTTTTATAAAGGTTATTTATCATAATTATTTATATTATGAGTATTTATTTTAAAATATTAAAATTTCATAAATTAGATGGTATTATGTAAAATAAATAAATAATATATAAGTATGTTAGCATATGGAACAAAATTAAAAATTTTAAAAGTCAATTCAATATTATTAGAATCTCATATACATTTTAATTCGATTATTATAAAATTATAATTATAATAAAATAGGAAAGAATGATCCATTGTTGATATAAAAAATTGATGATGACTGAAAAAATAAAGAAAAAAAAATTAGGAGAGAATGAAAAACTTCTCCCTCAAAAATTCTTGAAAAAGAAATGCCCTATTGCTTGTAAGTGATTTTTGAATATTATTATATATTAGTGAGCTGGAGAAAAAATCCGATCCAACTCATATGAACAAATTTAAATGCACAATGATCACATCTAAAAAAAAAAAAAAGGTATAGAAGAGGTCTTAATCACAGAATCTGGCTTTCAGGTTGGAGCCCAAATCATGTTCAATTTTACCCCATATGATTGGACTACCAATATAGACATTGCCCATGGCATGTATGGGTCTACATTTGTCTTTCCCAGATACATAATATAATGTGGATTTAACTTGGTCCACACAATTTTATAATTTTTATTTTAATAAACGCTAGCTCAGGTCTAATGGTAAGAATGTTATAAGAGTGTTAACTTAACGGAGATGTTTAAGTAAGTATGTTAAAACTTATTTTCTAATAATTTTATATATAAAAAAAAAAAAAAGAGTTGGTCCACATAATTTTCATTAAATCCTGCTAGCTAGATCTCTTACACCATCTAAATAATGCATGGATAAGGTTTAATTTTATGTATGACTTCTACATATGAATTATTATAGAAAATTAACCTTATACTACTTTGTCAAAATTAGGAAAAATAATTAGTTACCCAATTTCAATTCACCTCTTATGTCCATAATCATGGGAAATAGTAGCTGTAATTCCATTCAACAGAGTAATTATGGATGTGATCATCAAAATTAATCTGTGATTCCCCCTAATAAATTGATAGAAGAACATATTGGTTATACAATTTTTGCAGACAAATAAGCCAGCTATTAGGGGATATTAACATCATTTCATAAACAACTCCGATTATGTATGGTCTATTTGACATAATTGTTTCAATTGTTGTTAAGAAAGTTAATTAAAAGTGATTAAAATTTATTTTTAAAATGACTTTCACGTGTTTTGGTCCTATAAATTTTAAAACAATTAAACTTCAATATTTTTAAAGTATTTGTAATAATACATAAAATACTAGTATTATTTTAAAAAAAATCAATTTCAAACTAAATATTAAATCCTAATACATTTTTTTAATTGTCACACACACACACACATATATATATATAACAATGCCTGTATGGTTGTTCAATTTTATCTTTTTATTATTTATCTCTTCTAGTCATCTTTTTATATATTATGCGAGATAGATGTAATAATTTATCAACATATTACTAGTTTTTATGAGACACAAATATGAGAATTTATCCTGAAAACAGAAGAATTACTTCCATCGAAGAGAAACAAATGAAAGGCTTTCATAAAAATTCTCATAGAAAGTTTTCATTTTATACATGTTAGATCATGAATTAGTAACTGCATTCAATTTTAAACGAAATAAATAGAGATAAAATCAGACCAATTTCCTAAATGTCTTTTTGAATATTCCTTAATATCCCGAATATTTCATTTTTGAGCAGAAAAGCCATTTTCTTTTTTAAATAGTGTTTAATCGATTACATATTAATCAATATTCGATTGGTTAGTCTAATGTGTATATATATATATATATAAAGCGCCACTAAACCCTTTGACCTCCGAGTTATGGTAATCAAACTTAAAAGGGGTTGAAAAATGCAAGAAATGGTTGTGGAAACCACTTAAATTACAAGAAATGGTTGTGGAAACCACTTAAATTATCTTAACTAATTAACTACAGAATATTTTATGAAACATGTAGTTTGATAATTATAAATATTAAGATGGAAGTGGAACCCACAAACATGTACCAATCACTTGAGACGCAAGCTAGATTGGATTGGCCCACACAAAGGCTAGCTGGATGGTCCACCAATTGTATTAAAGTGAGGGAAAAGCCACACTGTCTTTGTATTGTAGGCCCAGGCTTTGCTACCAGATTATAATATTAGAATTTTCTAGTGACTAATTTTTCGATGTATTTCAAACGTAAAAAAAATGCAGAAAAAATACTTAAGTGTAAAAATTTTCAAAGAAAATCTACATTTCAAATATATGCTGCTAACAAATCATGATTTTAATTATTGATTATTATGTTAAATATTGATATAATTATAACACTAAAAATGCGTTTGATAATCTGTAAAGTAATATAAAATATTTTTTATTAAATTATATGTTATTATATCTTACTAAATAATACCTAAATTACTCCGATAATAATATCTTGATACATCATGATCGCTAATTTTTTTAACCATCACACATTGAGGTGCTTGTGATATGATTGTGTCCGCAGTTTAAAACCTTGCTTTCAATAGCATATGTATACTTATTTTGGTGCATGCGTTCTCATTGATATTTTAACAAATACTAATTTGTTCACAAATTTTGTTAAGTGTCGTGAGGTGCAACAGTTACAGTGTTATTATAACCTAGCATTATATCAAAACCTTAATTATTTAGATGTCTTATATTGTAATTATATAAAATTCATATAAAATTATATAAAAAATATATTATACTCCTTTGAAAATATAAATTATTTGGAGTATAAAGTATATATAAAATGATTCAATTATGGAAAATTTAATTATAAAATCTTTGAAAATATAATTATATAATATAGTTCCGTAGAAATATAAATATAATAAGTTATATCCATATTATGTACCAAAAATAATTGCAGTCAAATAAGACTTGATGAATATTAATATTATAACAGTTTTATCGCGACATCTAAGTTTTTTATTATTTTAATTTCTTTATTACCATAGAAAAAAAGGTGGCCTTTGAAATTTTCTTAAGGTGCATATATATATATATATATGAGATTTTTTAATTATAGAATATTTATCATTTTAAGATTTTAAAAAGGTATTTATTATTCTTTTTAACTTTTCTCTATTTTTTCATCCATTAAATATTTGCATTAATTATTTTTATTTTTTATATAAAAATAAAAAAAAAATAATACTCCATCGTCCCTAAGAATATTCTAGTTTTTTTTTTCTACACAAGTTAACAAAAATTAGCTAATTTAATTAAAGTAGTAAATTTTATTTAAGATTTGCCTAATATACCTCTATTTAATATGAGTACAAGTATCATTAATATTTTTTGAAAATAATCATGAATAATATTAAGTGATACAAATTGTGTAAAAAAAAAATTAATGCAAACCAATAAAATTTAAAAATATTATACAATAAAAAATAAATAAATCATAATTGTCCTTTAATACATCATAATTTATGTCAAAAAATTTACATAATTACTCTTATTATATCATATGCAATTGCATCGTTTACAATTATCCAATAATCATTTTTAATCCTTAATTAATGCTATTAGCATTTCATATTAATTGACTAACTAAATGCAATTACTCAACCAAATAACCATAAAAAACTTTATATATATATATATATATATATATATATATATATATATTTGTTGATAACAATAAACATCAAATGGGGATATATTGAAAAAGTAATAAATTAAACATATTTTTAAATAAGAAACAAGACTATAATTAAAACAAACAAAAAAAGAAAGGTGGACTATTTTTTAGAGACTAAGAAAATATTGTTTTAATAGTTTACTTTAGAATCATGACAATTTAATAATTTTTATAATTTGTATGATAAAACTTGAGTATTTGCTAATAATAATTGCATTAATGTTAATGATGATATATGATAGGGAATTTGTATTTCATTTTAACTTCTTGTCAATTTTTCAAAAAACATACTAGAAAGCTTTCTTGAAGTCATTGCCTATTAATTGTGATATTGTATAGTTTTTGCGATAGTGCTGGTGTCTAGTGTCAACTCTATTTCGTGTTGCTCCACTTTATAATTGAGCATTTGCACAATTTATGGTCAAATTCCTCCTCATACCTTCTCTGAAAAACAAAGGAGCAAAAATAATAAAAAAAGCAAATGTATGATTTTTTTTTTCTTTTTTTCTTTTTTAAAGCACATGTATCCCACTAGGCATAGTGTTAAAGATTTTTTTTCCACTTTATACTCATAATATTTTTTGTATTTTTAATATTTAGAACACTTTAAAAATTAATTAATAAAAAATATTTTTCTGATAAGTAAAAAATTAAGATATTTTTAAGGAAAATGACTTGCTTTTTTTTAAATAAGACATCATTTTTTCAAATATTGATGAACTCATTATAATAAAAAGAATATATAAATATAAATTTATTAATCATGATCACTAATATATATTCACTGACAACAATTATAGGTCGCTGGTGATCACTAAAATTTACTAAATGTATATATTTTCTCATATTTAATAATAAATTTTAAAAATATGAAATTCTTATAAATTTAAATATGTTTATAGTCTAATAAATTGAATTTTTTAATATTTTTAAATTAATTTTTAATATTATAACCAAATAAAAGAAAATTAGTTATTTAGAAATTATTTTTCAGAAAATATTTTCTTTAAAAAATATTTATTAAAGACAAATTATTTTATGCAAAATAAACAGAGTCTAAATAAAAATTCTTCTTTTAAAAATATTGAACAATCTAGTTAAAATATTATTGAATCGGGCTTCAACTGTTGCTTTGCAGTTGCTGAATGAGAATAGGAGAGCACGTACTATGCCCAAGAGAATGACTATTGCTATTGAATAGTGAGTTTATTTTTGGAATGGCGCCCGTCCTTTGTACCCAAAAAAATAAATAAATTTAAATTAATTAATTACTAATAATTTTGCTCTCGCACACGTACATACATATATAAATTGATAGAATTTGTAGATAAAATTAACGGTTACATTTTTTTTTTTAATTAATATATTTAGGCTACATATTCAAAATGAATTTTACAAACCCAATGTTCCCTACCGAACACATAAAGCTCATGTGATATTGAGACTGATCAAAGATTGTATGGCAAAAGGATTGCACCTCTGGCATGGAAAATGATATTAAATTTCATCAATTTAATTAATTAATTAATCTATTTTATTTCTAAAACAATTTATGAATTAATTGGATAAATCGTATTTAATTAAAGCTAAAAATTTGTTCCTTCAATCCTTAATTTTGCTTTAAATCATCTCTAACAATTTTTACCTCGATTTTTCTAATTGATTTTTTGAGCTATCACTTTAATTTTTCTTTTATTTTTAAATAATATTTATTAAAACATTAATTAAAAAATTAGTTCACCAAATTAAAATTGTTTTTGTAATTATATGCTTTTATAAGTGATAAGTGAATGCGATGCATCGATCCATAAATTGCACATGCGTACTACTTTCTGCACGGATCCGTAGAATTTCATTTTTAGTCCAAAACGGCAGAACATACGCCAAGAACAATGCCGTATACATGCATCATGTGGAGAATGACTTAACATATATAACAACATTACTTCATGGCACTACATGTAAGTATATTATATAATCAATTTCAATTATTAATCAAATGATGAGTAGAAAGTAGATGTAATATGATATAACAAAAAAAAAAATCTAAGTTTTATCTTTTTTTTTTTTTTTTTTTTTAAAATTCTATCATCAATTGTTATTTTTATTAATCAATGAATAAACTATTTAAAATGATACAATGCAATAAGTCACTTTTTTTTTTATCTGATATTGGAGATTATTTTTTTTTTTAGAAAAATATTAGAGATTAACATAAATATAATAATTAAAAAAACTAAATTTATTATAGAAAATTAATTTTTAAGTTATATTAAAATACAGAATCCTATTAATTGACATAATTATAATATTTATGTATGAACCAAATATTTAAAAATTAAAAATGTTATAAAATGCTACTAATTAAATTAAATCAAGATCTTGGAATATTAGAAATATAATATATGAACTCCATAATTTATAATGAGATTTTAAGAAGTACTAATTAAGAGATAAGTTTTAATTACTTCTCTTAAAAAGTTTAGAAAGATAAACTGAATTGCCAAAAATACTATAAACCCATATAAAACATGTTTTTTTACTATAATATCATATTAACGACGGACCCAGAAAATTTTTTTAAAAGGGACCAAATATTTTATACCATAATTTATATTAAAGTGGTATATATAAATAAATCAACTTTTATACATCTAAAAAAATTTTCACATAAAAATATATATTTGAAATTACTGGGGTGTAAATATATAAGTAATTTAATAAAAAAACCAATGATTAATTGCAATGCCTATCAAAACAAAATGACAAATATTGAAGATAAATATGGTATATCGAAACAACAGCACACCACACAAGCCTAACTAAATGAACAAATGTTGAAGATGGGACATACAAATTACCCATTTTTCCTGCTTGAACCTAAGGCTTTGCCTAAAAAGTAATTAATTAATAGATTAAAATTATGATTTATGGTATTTTCGAAATATTTGGTCAAACATCTATTCCTGAATTTATTAATGAGTAATTTGAAGTTTACGCATCCGACCAACTTCTCCCCTCTTTGAATAAAATTTAAAAAATGCTAGCAGAATTATTCATGACATTAATTGGACGATAAAATATTACAGGTATTAGAATTGAATTTAGGCTGGGGAAGGTTGAGGTTTAGGTTTAGGTGTGAGTGTGTACGTGTTCTCAAAAGTCCATATGGCCGATGGACTGATGGCTAGCTAGTTACCGCCAATCAAGGGGGACAATTTTTCATTGACTTCTTCAATTTTATGGCTTCTTCCCTTCCTCTGCCTCTGTTTTCTGCTTAATTCGCGCCATTCTTTAATGTTTTATATCTATATATATATATATATATAATTCAGTAGGATTATACTTGAATTTGAGATCGCTCGCTGTAGAAAAAACTTAAATACAGTAAAACCTCTATAAATTAATAATGCTAGGACCATAATATTTTATCAATTTAGAGATATATTAATTAATCGATAAATTAATAATTTATTAATTTATAGAGTGATTTTAAATTCAGTAAAAATAAATTTAAAATCACTAATGAATGTTCATAAATCCAAAACTTAAAAGAAATTGTGGCTAGTGTCATGAAAAATTCAATTGAGAATGAAGCTGAAAATGATTCAGTATTTTTAAAACTAATCACAAAAAAAAAAATCAATCATAGTATTAATTATTTTTCATAATTTTTTGTTACAATTTAAAAAGTTACACCTAAATTTTTAAATGTAATAAGAAAAATTAGATATGAAATTCACCTAATTTAAATTTCAAAAAAAAAAAATACTATAAGTTCATATTTTACTAAATTGTCCTGAGTATATCTCTATGTACTATGTATATTTGAAAAATTATTAATTTATACATGGGATAAAATAATGTATTTATATAAGGTTGTTATAAAAAATTATTATATTATTAATTTATTATTTATTTTTTGAGCTGATCTGAGTCGGGACCGAAAAAAATTATTATTTTAGAGAAATTGTTAATTTATCAAGTATTAATTTATAAAGATTTTACTTTGTCATTGAATTAAAGTAATTAATGTGTTTTCTTTTTATATATAAAAATCTTTCTTTATTTCATTTAATTATGCTGCCATTGAATTACTAGTTTATTAATTCAGTATTAGTTTCATAATGCAAGAGATCTGAAATTCAAAGTTAAAATCTTGATGTATGCTATATTATACGATACCGTACATTCCCTTTCAAGAATTTTGGTTTGGCGTTTTGTCAAGATGAAATTCCCTTCTAAGGCTTAACTTGATAAGTGTTTTATTAGGCATGATGATTTTTTTTTTTTTTTTTTTTTAATTTGTTGATTGAATTTCTGTTAGTTTTATTTTTTAAATTTGATTTTTATTAAAATTCGAGTTCGGAATTTTTCAATTATAGAAATGACTTTAGTATTATTAAAATAAAAATTTATTAATATGTGAAATTTTTATTTTATTGATCAGGCTGGGTAGGTTTAGGCAATTATAATAAACTAATTAATAAGCATAACTTAAGTAGCATTTACCTTCATAAATGAATTTAATTAAATTAAAACTCATTATTTATCATGTTTTCCATTTATTTGAAAAAAAAAAAATGCACATCAAGCAATTCTTGTGATAGACAATAAGCCAGGTGGGTAGGACATTCTTATGAGAGGATTATGGCAATAATAACAAATTAAGTTACTTAAATCTCTCATTTCTCAACTACTAATCAGTAAATTAGTTACTTAATTCTCCATATCCAAAATAGCCAAGCAATTATTAACTTGACACAAAATAAACAGGCACATAGTAAGTGCTTGTTCCCTTTCCACTATAAATGATAAAAATTGTCTTTTGCAAGAAAGTGGGAATTATGGGTGGGGTTATTGTCGTTACTCTCTCTTTCAATTTCTTCTCACACTTCTATTATCTTTTTGTATAGTATTTAATAATAGTTAATTGCAAGTTAATTATCATTAATTTTTCTTCAAATATCAATTTTATCTTATTAGTAAATTTTAACTTTTTTTGATATAGCATATATGAAAATTTAATTAATTTATATGATTATAATTCCAAAATTTATATATAAATTCATTTTATAATCTTATAAAATTTAAAGGAATATGCTAAGTATTCATGTAATAAGAGTAAAAAAAAAAAAAGTATATTTTACTTGTATCATCAATAATTTAACAGAATACTCCTTCAGACGATTTATAAAATATTGTTATGTTATAATTTCTATTTAAAAATAAATTTGTATTTTTAAACTTTTAAATTTTTTTTATATGTGTTTAATATATATATATATATATATATATATATATATATATATATATATATATATATATATATATATATATATATATATATTATTCTTATGATAAATGTTATACTTAACTCACTATTTTTTATTTTTTAAAATATTTTATTATTTATCGAATCAAATATATTTTTTTTAGTAAATAGCTTTTATTTTTATAATTTATAAATATAAAGAAAGATTAATTATTAACCAAAATAAATAAAAGATATATAAATTAAAATTTATCTACAAATTTACTATAATTTATGCTAAAAATAAATTTGTATTTTAGTCTAAATCATTATTTTTATTTTTAAAATTGTCATAAAAGAATTTATTTCATTTTTACAACTAAGTTTTATTATTTTATAAAATTACTGATAAAAATAGACAAAACTTATAAGGAGGAAGTGATTCTTTTTATATACTTACTATTTGGGGAAAAAAAAAGATACTAGTTAAAATTCATTATTAATACAAAGGGTTATTGACATTTTAAGAAAAAAATTAATGATAGTTAACTTGCAATTAAGTATTAAATATTCTAACAGAAACAGTGAGAACGTGAAAAGAATTTAAAAAAGTAGTATTTGGAAAAGAATTAATATTATATTTTATAAATTCAATATTAATTACAAATATAAAATATATTTATTTTTTAAATTATATTTATTATATTAAAAATATTTTAAAAAATAAAAATAAAAACAACTCATTTATAGATTTGTACCAAACTGGCTGTTAATATTTAAAAAGAGATAAATAAATAAAATGGGAGGCAAACAAAGCTTAGTTAATTAAAAAGACAGCTAGATAACTAAAAAGATAAGTGATCAATTGTTATTTTCTTGTAACCTTTTTGACAAGGAGATAACATTAGCAGTGAGTTGGTTCAATATCCCCAACCACATGTTTCCACTCTGTCCAATTTCCCTATCATCAAAACAGAACCCAATTAAGAAAATTAATTCAATAAATTAATGGAATGAAGACGGTGACTTTTTTCAAATGTCTTTGTTTGACAAAGTCAAATTCAAAATAAAAATCTAAATGGGAAATTTATTTTTTTTCCCCTTTTCATGCCCAAACAATCATGCAATTTTCTTGGGATTGAAATTGACTGCTGCCATAGCAAGGCAAATTGAAGGTCATATTCTTAGGTTGGTAGGTTCCAATTAGTCAAGAAACATATCATTATAGTTATAGATAAAAGTGTTTTACTAACACTAAACCTAACCTAACTGCTTGAATCACCAAACACTTGCATCCTATTGCTATTAACATATGTAATAGTGTAACACTAAATGTGATATAGTCTATAAATATCAACTAATTAGTTGCTCTTTGATTTCAACTTCTTTTTGATAGCAATGGAAACCCACCCAACTATGAATCAATTTCATATATATATATATATATAACAGAATGATTTGCTTAATGCATAAATTCTTTCTAAAAAATTTTTCAAAAATTAGGCTAATTAGTAAATGATGAGTTTATTGCTCACCTTATTTATCTATATTCTAATTTTAATATCATATTACAAAAGAAATATTTTCACTTTTTTATTTGTGGATCTTTTAGTCTAGATTTAAATAATGTTCTTCTGACTAAATTAAAGAGATAAATTAATATGATTATGTAAAAAACTTCCTTTGGATACCACCTTGCCACAATACAAATAAATTTTAACCTCCTTATTAAATCAGTGTTATTTTTTTTTAAAACTTATTAAGTTATAATTTATTATATTAATGCCTGGTTTTTTGAGAGTTGGTAAGGCCGTAAAGGGAAGAAAGTGAAAATATGTTTAAAATATATTCCATCCACTTTAAAATACTTATCATTTTAAAGAATTTTTTTTTTGTTTCAATTCATTTGTCGTTTTAAAATTTAAAAAATGTATTTATTATTTTTTTCAACTTTATCATTTATTTATTTTTCTACTAAATATTTTGTATTAATTATTTTTATTTTTCTATATTAAAATCAATAAATAATATTTTAATCTTTTTATCTTATAATTATTACCATTTAATAACTTTATCAATTTATATTAAACGATAATATTTTAGAACGTCAGAGTATTAATTCAATTTCTAATGTGATGAAAAAGAATTTCATTTTTAGCTATTAAAATCAGATAATATAATTAATTAAAAAATTAAAATGCACAATCATTTATTTCAATAATGTGATCATAATTAATTAAGTTAATTATCAAATGGAACACTTGGGAAAGACAGTAATAAATAATGGGGCATCTTGATGTAATGTTTTTCTAGAACAATATAATAATGCCTCCATACGCTTTTTTCATGGGCCATTTTTGACGTACGGCAGAAATTAATAAATATAACACGCTTTTTTCAGTAGGAATAGAAAATTATAATTAATTGTCATATTTTATTTACTTATTTTAACAATTAAATTAACTAATTTTATCTCTTAATTTTTCTAAATTGATCCATCTAATTGGTAGACTAATTAAAATTTAATTTAATATATTTTATTATTTTAATATATCTTGTTAAATTTATAAGTTTAATTAATCATGCTAAATCAAAAGTGTAAATTTTAAATACTATATTTCTTCAAGTGGCATTTTAAAAAATATCCAAAAATTAAATTTAAAATTTTTAGTACTTATTAATTTTAAATTCAATTTAATACTACTTCATCCTGTCTCTTCTTGTTTTGTTTTAGAATGTTTAATCTCTTTCTCTTTAAATTGTAAAATATATTATTTATAATTAATTATAAATATTCCCTTCCTTCTTCTTTTTATTTATTTTTTTATATGACAATTATCCTAATGGATCTTAATGTATTTTTTTGAAATAAATGAACATAAAATTCATTATTTAATTAATTTATGAATGATTTTTATATAACAAAAATTGTTAAGAATTATTGTATTTAGAATGTTAAGTATTAAATAGGAAATTCATGTTGAACTTATAATAACATTATTAATTTGTACTTTTATTAGTTTTAAAATTAATGAGTGATTTTTAATAAGTCGCAATACTACATTATGAGTTTTATATTATTATTGGTAGCAATAAAATTGTGTATAAACATTAATTCTATTTAATATTGCCAACACTGCCTATCATTTTGCTCTTATGTAATAATTCTTAAAAATGAAGCAAAGAAAGAAAAAAGTATACATAGGAAAATAATGTAAAAAATAAATTGTGATGTGATTTATGTGGTAATAGAGATGGCAAAATCCGATTTGTCTTGACTTTGCCTCAAATTCGATTGAAAATCTTTACTCTCACATATGGTAATTAATGTGGCGATGATGGGATTGAATCTTTCCGCTTTGATCTCCATCTCGATTTGATAATATATATATATATATATATATATATATATATATATATATATATATATATATATATATATATATATATATATATATATGTTTTCTTTAAAATTATATCATATTTAATTATGTTATTTTTTAAAATATTAATTAATAATATATATAATTTAACATAAATTTGTATAATATTTTATTAAAACATATAACTTATAAAGTTTTAATATTAATAAAATTATAAAAATATAGATGGAGATTTTTGTCTCCACCCATATCCCCTCTAAACTCAATTTACTCTGTTTTATTTTTGTCTCGACTGTTTATAGGGCGAAAATGAAAATATAAAAATTCACCTTGCCCCACCTTATTGCTATTCCTATATGGCTATAATTTCAAACATTGTTTCACAATGAAACGATTTCGACCAACCAAAACTGAGGAGTTTAATTTGGGGTATTTAGCCGGCTCAAATTTAGAATCATAATAAATAATTTTAATTTTTAATGTCTGGTTTGTGTAAAAATACCGTGAAATTCGAGTATAGTTTTGCCGTTTTGAGAATCACCTATCTCCTTACACAAAAAAAAAAAGTTAATTGATTATCAATAAATTTAACTTAATAATAATAGCTTTTAAATTTGAGTTTGTATCGAAATTAAATTAACTAAAAATATATGCTGACTCTTATAATTATTAAGACTGTATAGTATAGACACAATATGTCATGGCAATGATCGTGGGCTCGCGGTCTTTACCATGTAATGATTACAGAATGAATGATTATAATAAAATTGACCTTATAGACAATTTAGGTCAACCACATCCCTAGCAACTACATATGGCTTTTTTTTTTTTTTTTTTTTTTTTTATTATTTTTATTATTTTTATTTATAATTGGAAATATATAAAAAAGTCCAAACAGTATCATTGGAAAAAAAAAAAAAAAAACATTAATGCCATTAATTTGCTTTCCCATTCCTTTATGAAAAGACAGTAAGCAAGCAATTATGTTCTCCCAAAAAAAAAAAAAAACAAAAACAAAAGTAAGCTATTTTAGGAACATTAGAACTTTGACCATTTTAGTTTCTAATATATAAATACACCTATAATTTAAATCAAATTTAATCTTCGGTCCATTCATTAATTCAATAAAATAAAAAATATATGAAACAAAAAAGATAATGTATTTTTATTAAATAAAAAAAATAAATATAAAAATCATATTAATTAAAATATTTTATTATTTATTAATTTAGATAAATGATATAAAAATATACTTTGGCATAGATAAAAAATTTTTCTTCAAGTAGCAAACTTTTTAAACCTCTTTATGGGTAAAATGAAAAAACGTAAAAAAAAAAAAAAAGTGATGGTATAGTTGATAATTTAAAAAAAAAATCGTGAAGATGTAATTTTCTTTTTTTAATTTTTAATAATTTAATTATCAAACATTTCATCATACTTCTTTGTATTATATAGTATAACTTATTACATGATTCTTTTTTCACGTCTTAATAATAATGATAATAATGGCGATGATGTAAATGATCAGTGTTCTAATATAATAACAAAGTTAAAATACTCTAACAAATAATTTATAATGTTGGAGTTTAGATCCCTCAAAAATAATTATACATGTTTATAGATTTGGATGACATTGTCCATAGAGCTGCAAATGACCCTAGCCAAACCGAACTTTAACTTACTCAGATTCAATTTGTTTTTTTTTTTTTAACTCAAGTTTAAATTTAAATTTGTAAATTGTGTTCAAACTCGGTTCATTTCGAGCTCAAGCTTGAATTGAGCTTATATCGAATATGTTTAAACTAACATAAAAATAAAAACATCAAATTAATTAAAAAAAAATAACAATAATCATACAATTCAGTGTTACATATTTCAAAAAATTAGGAGCATGTATGTCTTAACTACATTGAATTACCAAAAAGATTATAAAATTTTTAAAATAAATATTCATTTAATTACCAACCACTAATGATTGCTATTAATGACTACCAATAAATACAATAAGTAGTCAGTGACTGCAATAGACCACAATCGATCATTAGCGGCCACCATAATTTAGTATTTTTATTATGTGTTTTTTCTCATATTTAACAATATAATTAAAAAAATATGACATTCTTATAAATTTAAAAACATTAATGGTCTTACAAATTGAAACTTCTAATATTTGATAACTACTTTTTAATATTGATATTCTAAATAAATAATAAAAAATTAGTTTTTTAGAGAAAATATTTTCCAAAGATCGCGAAATAAACAAATTTTAAAATTGTTAATTAAGTGAATAATTTATCTATACTAATTATTAGCTATTTATTATTTGTTTTCAGTCCATTAACAAACTTAAAAGTTTAATAGATCTATCTCATAATTTGGTTGCAGAGACACTCATAAAACTCCCTATTAAGTCTCTTGTGGGATTCAAAAGTGTTTCTAAAACGTGGTGTTTAGTGATTAACAGCTTGCAATTTGCTAATAAGCTCTACCCTCAATTATTTAATATTTATTAAATAATATAATTATCTAATTATATTTAATTTGAAAAAAAAAATAAAAAATTCAATTAGAATAATAAAAAATAAAATAATTATTATATATATAAAATTAATTATAATTAATTTAAATAAGAAAATAAAATCTAAAATAAAGAAATGATAACATAATAATTATTTAATATATATTTAATTTAATTTGAATAACAAAAAAATTGAATTCATAAAATAATATAATTTTGTTAGATAAAAATAGGAAATGAATCATATATCAAATGCAATAATGATTATATTCAAGGGGATAAATAAATTTATTTAAAAATCTCTCACTAATTTTTTTCTAATTGTGAATTTATGATTGATTAATATGGTCATTTATTAATTAAATAATATAATTATCTAATTATATTTAATTTATATAAAGAAATAATGAATTCAAATAGAATAATGAAATAATAAAATAATTATTATTTAATATATAATTAATTATATCTATTTTAAATAAAAAAAAGATAATTTAATTTTAAAATATTAACATTCATAATAAATAAACATTCCTTAATAATTGGTCATTAAAATTATAAAATTGTAAAATTAATAAATATTAATGATAACTAATTATATGATTAGATAGTTTAATATAATTAAAACTAATTGTACTTATAAGATAATTAATTAATTAATTTGTCCATCTATTTAAAAAGAAAAAGTTAAATTTAAATAAATATTATAAATTAAAAATTACGCTAACGAGTCAAATTTTTAAAAACTCATAATGAGAATAGGAGGATGAAAAAACAAATTTACTAATAAGCTCTTATATATTATTATACTATATTAGTTAATATACTCGGTTACGTACGAAATAATGAGAGAAACAAATTTACTTAAGAGTCCTTTATTGATCGTCAACTAATTATTTATTTAAATTAGATAAATATAAGTATTTGCTGATTCAATATTATATAACAATAATTGATTAATTAATTAATATATAATTTAATTAAATAAAATATTTAATTTGCTGATAATATCACTAAAAATTTGTATATCAAAATTTTCTCTTAACTAAAATTCTATTGTTTTAATCATCAAAAGAGTTTCAATTAACAAGTAAAAAAAAAAAAACATTTTATCGTAAGTAATTCAAACCATTGAAAGGCAACAATATATTTTTAATTTTAATTATGAGTAAAATTTCTTTTAGAAAAAAGGTATATATAATTAAGTTATCTTCTATATATATGTAAATGACATTTTCACAAAAATAAGGAAGAGTAAAATATAATATCTAGCTAAATTTTAATAATTTAATACTAAAAAAAATTGCATTTTGGAGATTAAGGAGGCCATGGGTAGTGAGTTTCAGAGTAGAATTTCAACTAAATTTTTAAGGTGGAATAGAATTATTGAAAAAAAAAAAGAAGAAGAAGAATAGGGTATATTAAACCAAAACATAATCATCTATCTCTTACATACTCCATTTAATATAAAAACACATAAAAATAAAATATATAATATTGAAGTTAATTAAAAGTTTTAAGCCACAGAGAAGATCAAAGTTGGATTTTGAGACTATTAAGTACACTATAATAGGTTTAAGTATCATATTTAAATAATTAAATTGAATCAAATTAATTATTAGTCATATTTAAAAATTCTCTGGAACCCCTTTTTTCTTTTTCTAATTTCTTCTTTTCCTACCCCTATAGTATCCACATCTTATATTTAGCAGTTAATTAGCATTAAATTAATCAAGTCCAACTTCAGAAAATCTAATTAATTAAAGAAGCATTTATAATATATTTAGTAACATAAAATAATTGAACATTTGAAATTTATCATTATACTCATGTTTTATAATTTTATTTGTCATTTAAAAAAAATATTTTTTTTATTTCAATTTATCTGTCGTTTTAGAATTTTAAAAAAATATTATTATTTTTTTCAAATTTTACTCTCCATTTATTCCTTTACTAAAATATTTATATTAATTATTTTATTTTCTCTACAGCAAAATTAAAAAATAATATTTATTTTTTTAAAATTATGATAATTTAATATATTTTTTTTATTTATGTGCTGAAATTTTAAATAGTTAATATTTTAATAATTACTATCTATCATAATTTAAAAAAAAAAAAAAAAACTTCTAGGCATGTGACGAATACACATTAATTCTGCTAAAAAAAAAGACTAATACATATTAATTAAGATTCCCTAAATTATTTTCACATGGCCGGTTTAAAGGTTTCACATATGCACATACGTCAAGAATCTAATAGCTATTAAGAATTTGTTAATTCTACTTTCTTGTCCTTAAACCTTCTCTAATTCAATAACAACACTCATGGACATGAGGAATATTCTTAATTCTCATCGTCTCATCTGGTTTGGTTTTCTTAATAATTAATATTGAAAATAATTAAAATATTTTACATATATTAATTAAAAATATATTCTCACCTCGATTATATACTCAAAAAATTACCTATTAATTAGATACTATTTTGATAATATTTTGAATATTTAGAAATAAAACCATAACAAATTCACTATCAAATTGAGTTCATCCTTTCCTTAATAATTTCATTTTTTTTTTAGAAATTTTCATTGCTTTTTTTTAACATTTCGAAAAGAATCGATTTTGAGTCTACTGTTCAAAAAAATATATATTTGCCGTTAGACTATGTGTAAGTGTATAAATTTATTCGTTGCTTTGATATTGTCTTATTGATATAAAGAATATAAGCATAATTAAATTAATAATTATAAGAATAAAGAAAGAGAAAAAGCTTAGCTTGACATGTACGTACATTATTTGAATACATGCTTCCGAAACCTGCGACTGCCATAAATTAATTTCATATTAAGACTTGAAAATGAGGAAAGGAGTGTTAAGTTAATTAC
This sequence comes from Reutealis trisperma, assembly GCA_947687605.1. NCBI lineage: Eukaryota > Viridiplantae > Streptophyta > Magnoliopsida > Malpighiales > Euphorbiaceae > Reutealis > Reutealis trisperma. The sequence continues at coordinate 4,078,506 of CANTUT010000050.1, forward strand.
AAAATTATTTTTTTATTAGTTATGATATTATATATATATATAATGACACATTATCCTTAAACCATTCGTAAACTACATGTAATATATATATATATATATATATACAAACTAGTCATAGGTCCGCGCATTGTGTCGGGTGTTAGTTTAATTATTCTTTAATAGTTTATATTGAAAAAATAAATTAAGAATTTTTTTTTTGTGAGATTCTTAATTATATATGTTAATTTATATAATTAACATAAAAATTATTGATAAATAATTTTTTTATGTAAAAATAACTAATTATTTTGCTACAAATATAATTTGTATTGATTCCTAAATAGTTTGTATTTATATTTTAATAGTGATCCAACACAACTATCATAATGTGTAAAATTTCAATTAATTAGATTGAATTTTTTTAATTTAATTATTTTTATTTGGATTATTTATATAATAATAAAATAAATAATAAAGTACGTATATCATTTTATATATTTTTTGAATTATTTCTTTTAGCAAATGAAATCATATATATAAGTAATTAGAAATAAGCATTCAAGATTTATAAGTGCTAGTTTTCATGAATATAAAAATTATAAAATTTATTTAAAATATTATTGTACTGAGAGAGAGAGAGAGAGAGAGCAGTATAATAATATTTTGTGTAAATTTTATTATTTTGGTTAACTTGGCTCTTATTAGGATTCTAGAGTTTAAATTAGAAAAATATTTTTACTTAAAAATTAAAAGAATATTTTTGAAATAAAAAAAGTAACTAATAATTTTGGATTGATAAATTAAGTTTTAAGGAAAATTTATTATTTGTATTTATGAAAATTAAAATAAATAAAGTTTAAATTAAAAGAATATTTTCAGTTTAAAAAATTAAAAAATATATTTTAATGAAAAATATAAAATAATTAAAATAATATTAGTGAAAATAATTAAAATAATATTTTGATAAAAAAATGTTTTGAATGGAAAAATAATTAAAATAATAAAAAGTCTAAAAATATAAATGAGCCTAAAAATCATTAAGCTTTGAAAATTTTTACAGTATAGTCACTAAAATTTATTTGATGTGAATTTGAAGTAGCGCGCTGAATTATATGGCTAAAATGATATATCATGTCACGATATTTACTCCGATAGATTTTTGCTGGAAATTCCCAGTGACATCTTGTAGGAAAAAAAAAAATTTGGTATTCATTTGCAACAAATTAAAGTTATCACAATAGGAAAAAAAAAAAAATCCAAAGTTTAGTGATTTTTGGGTGATTTAGTTACAATGAAAATTGCACAAAATTAGAAAGGTTAGGCGTGAATATCACGCTTTAAGGATGAATGTATATTAAAAAATAAATAAAACTAGAAGTATTTACGGGTAAGCTATTCACATTTTTTTTTTTTAAGGTTGTATTTAATACATATAATCGTTAATATTATGATAAATATATATATAAATTCTTTAATGTTAGAATAGCATTAATATAATAAAGAAAATGATAATACTAATTAAGTGACATAAGTTGTGCAAAAAAATTAACAAAATTTAATGTAATTTGAATATATTGTCAATAATAAATAAATAATTACCCATGTTTTACATAATAAATTATGTCAAAAAATTACATACTTCCTCCCATTTTATAATAATATGCTTATAGTTAATTTCATATAGATTAAGAAAATGTAGTTTTTATAATTAAAATGACACATTTTTCCTATAATATCCCTAACTCATATTAGATGGTAATTTTTGTTATAGTTTTTTAATTACCATATTTAAAAATATTTGTTTTAAAACTGTGCAAAATAAATAAGAATATAATAAAAAATTAACAAATGAATTATTTTATTAAAAAAAAACTATATTTTGAGATGGATAAAAAAAAACTATTATTATATAGGACATAGGAAATTATTACCTTTATTTTATAATATACAATTGCATTAATTAGGATTATAAGATATGTTAATTTTAAAAAATGTGTAGGTTACAACAATTTATTTTATATGAACCAAGACATTATTGGGCGGTGGGAGAATTATCAATTATGTGTAGCAAATACTATTAATTAACACTTACACAATCATACATATACTGATATAAGAAAATCCATCATTTATGTATATATGGGTTGGATAGTGGAATAAAATAGTGCGTTAATTTTTAAAATTTATAAAAAAATGTGTCAAATAAAATAGAATAGAGCGAGTAAAAGAGTAATGAGTTGAATATTATGAGTAGCTGGAAAATAAATACTCCTAAATGAAACAAAAATTAATTAATTAATTTCTGTTTCATTTAGGAGTATTTATTTTCCCTTTAATTTTTCTTTCTAGCTACTCATAATATTCAACTCATTACTCTTTTACTGGCTCTATTCTATTTTATTTGGCACATTTTTTTATAAATTTTAAAAATGCATTAAATATTCTTTTTATGCACTTTATTAAATAAATCCTTATATTTTTTTATAAATTTTATGGAAAAATATTGAATTAATGTCTAAAGATAAAATACATAAAAAGGATAAAATATTAAAAATCAAAATGAAATATATTTTTTGGGGATATTTTAAAAAGGAAAATATGCTGAACAAAATGGGACGGAGGGAATAATAGGGAAAGAAATTACCACCAAAAACCAATTCCAAACATCTCTTAATTATTTCTCAAAAAATTAAATTTGAAATTAAAAAAAAAGTACAACTCATCAAGCCAAAAAGGATCATGTGTAGATGTTTGTGGAATGTCGTTTGAGCTCACTACCAAACTATGTATGCCAGCTTTTTCACATTTTAAGTGCTGCTACTAATAATACCATCTCTTTCCCTAATTATCTAGAGGATTATATATCTGCAAGTTTATTTATGACTTTTCCCAATTTTTATAAATAATTTTTTTCTTATATTATTAAACTATAGTATTATTATTTATTATTACTCTTTAATTCAATGTACTAGCCCTAATCAAAATCTATGAAAGAAAAATAATTGATAAGAAAGTTTGTTTTCTTAATTGACTATAAGGTTTCGATTTTTTAAATTAGTGTGAAATAGAAAATTTGTTAATGTGTAAGATGAATATTGTGGAATTATATTCTTAAACTCGATTCTCATGTAAACTAATCAGAGAATATTTTTGCCTAACTCGATTAAAAAATAATAATAATAAAATAAAAATAATTGAAAATTCAAAAATTAAGTCTATATTAGTAAAATACTTCATTTTGATGGTGGCATAATAGAACCCATGTGACAGTTTCTTTATTCGTAGACTAATTTGTAACATGGAAATGTTGGGCCTTTATCAATGGGCCTAACAGGAAAGTCCTTTGGAAGTCATATTCAGTAGGGCCAACTATCGGACCATTGTGGATTTGGAAGGCCCATTATGATCTTGAGTGTTTCCTATCTCAATAATATTAAATAATTAACCTACATTTTTCTTCTATTTTTCGCAGCTACTTAAGATTTTGCTAATGCAGATTAAATTTCAATCATAAAATTGAATCATTTGAAATTTAATCTTCTTTATATAAGACTATTTTTAATCAGCTAACATTTGTGCTGATTGGATGGCTAAGAATGGCCTCTTGATAAGACTTGTGTTGAAAATAATGCAGAAATTTATATTGTGTTGAAAATAATTTAGAAATTTAGATTATGCACTTAAATCGGGTTGGAAACCAATATAGGCGGAGACAGATATCCCTATTTATATTTTATAATTTTATTAATATTAAAATTTTATTAATTATATATTTTAAATAATATTTATGTTAAATTTTATATATTACTAATGAATATTTAAAAAATAATAACATAATTAAATACTCAATTTTAGAAAACTAATATATATATATATATATATATATATATATATATATATATACATGTGTGTACATGCGCGCGTACGTACAACTTGCCAGACAGGGCAGAGATACTCAATCCCATCCTCACTCTATGCTATAACAGTTTGTTTGGTAGGCGGATTTATAAGCTATAAGATTAGCTAAAATGATAGGATTAATTAAGCTATAAGATAAATAAGTTTAAATCTTGTTTGGTAAATAAATATTAATTCATGGGATTAAATAATCCTACTTTTACAACCCTTATTTGGTAACATAGACTAGTGAATACGATTAATTAAAAAAAATTTCAATTACTTAAATACCCTTTAAAACTTACATATATATATATATATATATATATATATATATATATATATATATATATATATATATATATATATATATATATATAATCAAGTTTCCCTTTTTTTTTTTTTTTGTCTTCCATAAGAAAGAAAAGGACGTCTCTCTTCTTCATAGAAAAAATAAAAAAATAAAATAAAAATAAAGAGCAAAAAAAATGAAAAATGATGAATAATTACGTTTCAATTGAAGGAGGAGAATGATTACGTAGAAATAAAATATAAAATGGAGGCTATTTTTGAAATAAAAAAATAAAGAGCAAGGTTATTTTAGGTATAGAAATTTCATGAATAATAGAATTAGTAATCCCACAAAAATGGGATTACTAAAGACAAAGAGAGTCTAAGTATTAGCTAAAACTGATCTCATGGATTTAGTAAACCTAATTTAAAATTTTGTACGAAATAAGGTGTTATTTACTAATATCTTAGCTTAACAATCAAATCTCTTGTACCAAACGAACTGTAAGTGGTACGGAAATTTCCATCGGTTTCAGTGTGGGGCCAACTTCCTCATCAGGATGTGAATTGAATTTTGCCATCTCTACTATTTTATATGAAATAATTATTATAAATTCTAGTTTAAATTTTAAACAAAGAATATTAACTATACATAATAGTAATTTCACAATATTTACAAAATATATATTCCATGAAAAATTAAAAAAAAAATTGATATTTTTAAACTATAAAATAGAGTATTTTTATTTTTATACTTAGAAAAATGTTGACAAATTTAAACTTACCACGATTATCAATTTTTTTTTTTGTTTTCAGATTTTCACCACGATTGTCTATTTTTTTTCATTTTCATATTTTCATTTTTATTAGTCTTATTTTTTTCAGGTTGCAAATTAAAAAGTCTTACATTTAAGGCTGTGGTAAGCATATATAAATAAACTTTGCAAACTAGCCGTGAGTGTGAGGTAAGGCGAACTAAGAAAAATAAGATAGTTTATTTTCTAACTCCTCGATCAATTATTTGCAAAAACAATTTGAGTAAATAGAACAAAAAATTAGTCTAAAAAAATATTTTTTTATTTTTTAATTTTAAGTCAAATACAAATTTTATTTATTTATTATGTATTTAAATTATTTTTTAAATAAAATTCGATAAAATTATATTTAATTTTGAACATTAACAATAAAATTAATTTATAAAAATATTATAATCATTCATACATAATAGAATAGTTATTTTATACTATGAATTAAATTATAGAATCAAAATAATTATTTTATTTCTAACATATTTTATTCCTTAGAAATAATTATTTTATTTTTTATATATTTTATTTTGCAAACTAAACATAGCCTTAATTCTATATTTTGTCATGTTATTTTACCAAGTCATGTTATTGTTTGATTTAGTCACTTAGTAATGTTAGTAGATTTTTGTTATTATTAGTAGATGGCTCATTGATCTTAGGAGATGTGAATAACATGCTTTAGTGAGTTTAATTTATTACTAATTACAAGACTTTTATGTCTTCCTACCAGTTGGTGTTCTCTACTATGAAACAATAGGGAGGAGCTGAGAGGGAATATGTCCTTAACATTTAAAATATAAAAATTTTTAAATATAAAATTATAAAAATTTAGCTATATATTACATTTAACACTTTATTTTAAATAAAAATTTTCTTTAAATATATAAAAGTTAACTTAATTACATATACCACCGTCGTATAAAAAATTTTCTTACTCTGTCACTGTTTCTATCAGTGTAGCCACTATTTTTTTAGAGGAATGTTTGTGGTTCTGGTCATGAAATGTTTCTATAATTGCTATTTTGTTTTCTATTTGCTAAGGCTGTGGCCCTTTATTCTACCCCAAAAAAAATTATTTGAAAAAAATATCTCAAACATCCATGAATTTAATAATTAAGATTGTGAAAATATGACTAAACTATAGAAGCTTTATATCCTTACTATTCAGACTTCATAGTTTAGCTTCTATCAAAGAGTTTTCCTCTGTTGTTGAAAAAACAATTTTGAAGTAATGTTTAGCTATTTTGAAGTTACTATAGTTCAAACATGGAAATTTATTTTAAAAGTAAATTTTATATTAATATTTTAATAAATATTTTCAAGATAATATCTTTTTAAATAACAATTCAAACAATAATATATTAGCAGACATAGAGTCATTGGTATTTACAAGACTCTTTGCCTTATTTTATTTAAATAAATAATAAGGCTAAAACTTATATGTCCACAAAGAACAATCTTATCATTATGAGAAGACTCACCTCAACTTACAAATTTAATAAACCAACCAAAACAAAATGGTAATTTTCTATTATTGACCATTTGCTAAAAAAAAAAAAACTTAGGTCAGTCAGATGTTTTATTATGAAAGACATGAAATTTCTAAAAAAAGAAAGCAAAATGGAAATAAATACTCCTATATCCTAATAATTCAGGGAAAAAAAAAAAAAAGAATGAACATTCTCTTACCACCATTGTTGATCTTCTTCATAAATGGAGAGACAAATCAAGTTTTTGATCTTTATTTTCATTATTATTTCCATCATTATTATTGACCATGATAGCTGGGTTTTGATTGGACCCACCTCCATTAAAGCCATTAAATCTTATGCTCCTCTGCCAATTCAAGAAACTTGAATCCTCTTCTTCACATTGATGGTTCTTATTGTTATTATGATACCTATGGCTTGAACAATTCCCACCGTAAAACTTTGGTGCACCATTGGATCCAAAACTATCGGACAATTGATGGGGGTGATGATGGTGGTGGCTAGGATAACATTGCAGGGTGGCTGCATGGGCTGTTATGTACATTGAAGGATGTAATAGGCCTAAATGGTGATGTTGATGATGACTTGGAGCAAATACCATTGGCAATGATGGTGGTGGCGCCGGCGGCAGTGATGGTGGTGCATATTCTGAAGCTTTTTTTGCCTTTCTCGCTGCATTCCTTTCTTTCTTGTGAGCATTTTGATGGCCTCCTAAAGCTTGAGAACTGTAAAACTTTCTTGAACAGAATAAACATGGAAACACTCTTGTTCTTGAATCTTCTTCCACATTTGTTTGATGAGAAACCTTTTCTTCAATTTCCATGCCTGCTTAGACAAAGAATTAATCAATGATTAAAAGGGTTAACTTTGTTTTATTGGTTGACTAAAAAAAATCCATTAATAGACTGTTTGCAGCACTATAAAATTGCAAATTCGAATGGCCAATTAAAAATCTAATTTACAAAAAAAAAAAAAAAATTTAGACATTTGATTAAATAGTAATGAAGTTAATTTCAAAACTATGAGGTAGCGAGTCTTCAAAGAAAACAATTAAATATTTTGTTTAATAGTAATGAGGTCGTTTTTCAGAATTAGGAGGTACGTAGCAAGTTTGAACAACACAGGATAGCCAGATCAATAAATAAAAAAAAATGTCAGAGATAACACTTTACCAGAGAAAGAAAGTACTACTATAATATGGTGAGTTTTGATATGATAAAAGAAGAAGAAGAGTAGTAGTACTAGAAAAAAAAAAAAGAGTTAAGAAGCCAAGCTCAAAAGAGTTGAAAAATGTGAAGAGCCTCTACGTGTAATAATTATAAAGAGTGTTTGAGACAAGGTGCTGTATGGGCTTGGGAACAGAGGAGATAAGAGAGAGAGAGAGACAGAAGTGGGGATAGTTCTGAATCCTAAGGAAAAAACAGTAAAGAGAGAGTTATTGGTGGAGAGAAATGCCCGGATTGGAAAATGGAATCTCTCTCTCTCTCTCTCTTCTTTTTTTTTTTTTTTTCCCTTTCTCTGACAATTATCAGTTTCATGGGCAAAAGGGTTTAGTCCTGCAAGAGTTTCAAGTCTCTGATTTGTAAGGTGCATTTTCAAGTTTCGTGTCACAAAGTAGTACTAGCTTTAGCTTAAAATCAATCAAAAATGGTTTATCTTATTGGTTGCAGTTCTTGTAGTCATGTGTTGTTGCTGTTTGCTACGCTCTCCAACATGGAGCATTCAATAAAGAGAGAGAGAGAGAGAGGTGGTAGAGTGGTGCTTTTACTTCGACACAATTTGAAAAAAAAAAAAAAAAAAAAAACCAAATTAATTGTTTCAGATAGAGAGAGAGAGAGAGAGAGAGAGAGAAAGAGAAGTGAAATAAGGGGAAAGTCAGATTGTCAGAATTTTTGCTAAGCTTGGTATGATCAGGTTTTGTGATCTTCTATGGCCAATTGTGCAAAGGATTGGGTTTACTTATTAAATGCTAAAACCAGTCCCCCACTTGGTCTGCAACTCGGTAAGAGTAGTAGTAGTAGTGGTGTGATGGGTTTTTGTTAATATATATATATATATATATATATATATACATATATTTCAAACTGTGTGTTTGCATGCAAGCAAATCAATGGCTTTAGATCTTTTCTGCTGCATTCCTCTGCTTTTCTATAAATAGTTATGGGGCTAATAGCTACTGGTCCTGCAAATTTTTGCCACCGCCATTTTCCTTGTAATTTGTCACTTTTCATCCATCCCTACTCGCATGCATGCCCTCTGCCTGAAGCCTCGTTATCACGCCCCCAACTCAGATTATTAGAGAGAACCCAATGCTTGTTTTCTTCTCCATCTCTCCCTTACGCGTGGCTTCCATTACTTCCATTTACTTCATTACCAACTCAATTTAAGAACAATTAACTGCCCTCAGCTCTGTAACATGTTCTCTGTTTTTTTTTTTGAATTAACCGCCAGAATTTGGCTATTTCAGTACTTAAAACAGTGGAATGACAATTATAACCTCAAGTGATTTTAGCTGGGATTTTGGCTTGTTGGCTTGAATTCTTTTGAAGCATTTGAATTATGCTTCTTTCCCCTACATTCAATGCAAATCCAATTGAACCAAGCACTCATTCAATGCAAATCTACAGATTTTCCATAAATACATTCAATCTTCTCCATCTTTGGCAGAAACTCAACTTTCTAATTGAACAGCGACCAACAAAAATAAATTAAATTAAATTAAATCAATCTTATCCCAATTAGCAGTTCTCCGGTGGCCGTTTGCAACGCGTCTGGTTATGCTGGCTCGCCGGAAGGTGGACAACCTCATGGTGATGGCGGTGCAGGAAAATTGACAACCGTTGGAGTATAATTGAATGCACGAGGAGGAAAGCTTTTTTGTTAGAGCCAGAGGCCCAGAAAGCAGTTTGTTTGGAGTTAAATATGAAGCCGAGCATTTTGGTCTTTTTTAGGTCACCATCACCACACATGCACGCGCGCGCACCCCACCCCAACTGCCCTCCCTCTTTTCTCAATTCAGGCAAGGCGGCCATGTTCTGGCTGAAAGTATTTTCCGATATGTTAAATCATGGATGAAGTCCAAAACACATAACAAATTAACAAAACATTTCTGATAGGAACCCATTTTGCTAATATTCCTATCATTCATTGTTGAGAAAATAAATTCAAAACTAAGCTAGCACTCGGCTAATTTTTTTTATGCGAGAGAGAGCCTTAGTTATTTTTTTAACAATGAAATGACGTGTTTTTCAATATATACTTTAACTTTGAATTTTTTCAACGTGAAATAATTCAAATTTTTATGCACTCTCTTTAGCATAAATATTATTTTAAATTTAAAATAATCATTCATCTATTTATTATTTTGATTAAATAAATATTTAAATTCATATTTTTTACATAGAAAAATACAGATCTCTCATTATCAAGTAATGAAATTTAATAAAATTTATATTTCAAAATAGTCAGCTAATGATCTCAAAATGGTTTCAAATTTATATTTTTTATAAGTAATATACATTAATTACTCAGATAACGTTCATTAATTTTAATTATATATATATTATATTATATTTTATATATATTATATTTATGTTTGACAAATAAATAATAATTATATTATATTATTTAAAATTTTAGTTCGACTTAATTGTACTTTTAACTTATTCTAATATTGATCTGAGTTTAAAAACATTGATTAGGTCTATTGAATCTTGAATCAATTACAAACTCTACACAACTAGATTGAATCCACACACGAAGATCAAAAGCTTTTTGGTTCGATAATTAGAATTAGCTATTGGCGACCAACAGTCAATCATAATATTAAATGCTAACAACTAAAAACTTCAGCTAAAAATTTCAGCTTCTATATTTGGTTTGAAACAAATGAATCAAAAATGAAAATGAATTCTAAGTAAAATTAATTTGCAAATAAATTTCCATAGTTCAAAGACAAATTAAAATATGAAATTTATAATTAAATTTTATATTTTTGTGTTTTGACAAATTTATAATCGAGTTGTTTTTTTCCTTATTTCTTAGAATACGCTCAATATAATAAATATAATTAAAAAATAAAACAACTAAAAATTATGATTTATGTTTATAATAAATATTTAATTTATAAATATAATAAAAAATTAAAATTGGAAGAAAAACAAGTAAAAAATAAAAAGAAAAAATATTAGAGGGAGAGAGATTAGTAAGTGAGACAGATTATAAATATGATTTATGTTCTAAACATAAATTTTTTAAAAATGTAAAATTCAAAATAAATTCCATAAAATTTTGTGAAATATATTCGTTCTAAGCAAACTACATTACTACTCATCATTCAATTATAACTTGAATGACAACCAGCTAAATTTTAATATGCTACCATTTACTTACGACGTTTCAAAATAATTGACGTCCACAAAAAAATTTATTTTTTTTTTTTTCATAATTAAGACTATTTAATAGATTTCTTAATTTTTATGTCATTACCTTAAAAATCAATTATTTTGAAATGGAGAAAGTAATAAATTTACCCAACACATCATATTAGCCGCTAGGAGCTCAAGCACCAAACTAGCTACTAACCATTTATCCAAACGGACGCTAAGCAGCAGCAACAGCCTTTTTAATATGAACATGAAACTTCATGAGGTCTGAAAATGTGGCTCATATATTACATTGAACATGTATCGACCGCAGGAATGGGATAATTACAATTTAGGAATTTGGATGGAGATTCTATATCACAATCAGAAAAGGAGTTGATGTATATCCTGGTTAGCAGAAACACACAATGCCAATGAATCTTATCACACTATACTGCTGTTGCGTAGCTGAACAATAAATAAAATGGACCAAATGTCATCCAGCCAATATTCAGGCACAACCAAAGCATCTACTAAAGGAGAGAAAACTAGATGGTTCTGGTGTTGACTCTGGCGCTGGCTTTATTCGAGGAAGATGCTTAAAGAATGCTTTCACTGCTCCAGTTACTCCATCCTCATTCTCCATCGCCTTTGCAAGCTCAACAGAAAGCTCCTTCACCTGGCATCATAAGGCCATTATGTAATTTCCTTCATTCATACTACAAATTTTCTTCCAGTTCGAAGTCACATTTATATATGCTGTTTAGAATTTTATCCTCAAATGAAGACAATTTTGCTTTCTTACTTTTATTTAAGTATCACACTCATCCCCAAACTGGTAAGCATCAAAATCTCTACTCCTTGTCACCACCAGGTCATACACTACAACGGCTCTGGTCAAAAGTTCTATATTTCAGTGTTTTATATAGCTGCCTCCTAAGAAATTATCCAAGTAACATGATTCATTTGATGAAGAGCTGTAAATGGGAAAACCAGACTAAGCTTTTTAATTCCTTTTTGTGGTCTAAACTTAGTTTTTAGAATACAGTGGTCTACTTCAAATCAGCTTTTTTTCAAACTTTTGGAAAAGATAGCATGATGTTTTCTGGTTTAGGAAACTGAGAAACTTCAAACTACTGGGCCAGCAACCCTAACAGTCAGAATACCCACCTCATATTGGGCCTTCTTCGTATTAACGTTGAAACTGCTTTTCTAGAAAAACACCATCTTAGATGCTGTTGGAAAAAGCAAATTTCGGGGTGATATTTAGCTATTTTGTAACTTTTATTATTCGACTATGTGAAATTCATCTTAAAAATAAACTTTAATGGCCTTCAACCCAGGTTTTCAACAAAGTACTTTTCTCAACAGCAGCTTAAATGGCAATGCCAAAACATTGCACGTAAATTATAGATATTGACCATATTTCCTTGTTCTGCTCAGCTTAGCAAATATAAAGAGGGTTAGTTAAATTAAGTTCCAGAAATCTTATGTTACCTTGGGATCTAGCATAAAATTTATTGCATGAATCAACCTGGGAAGCGAGAACTCATCAACTGGTATAGGCTGAGGACCTACTCCTCTGGCATGTACTCGTTCACCCCAAAATGGTTGATCACCAAAGAAAGGCACGATGGTTGTTGGGCACTACGTTGCAAAAAGGGAAATGGGTTACGACAAGGTAGAGAACATATGGAAACTAAAGTTCCAAATACAAAGAAGAAATCAGCTCTGGCTATTACTGCAGCTTTAAGACCAGCAGCTGTTGTTCCAGCGCCTCCATGATGAACCTAAAATCAAAATGCATGCTGATAAGAACATTTGATCAATATAACAAATAACAAACCAACAGAAGTTAAAAGAAAAAATAGGCCTAATGCAAAAATACATGCAAAGAAATTTAGGGAACATAATTTTTCACCATCATCAAATGCGTCCACATCCACCAGTCAATCTAACTGGACAAAAATACATACACGTGTTGTTTAATCGAATTGAGTTCATTGGCTACACATGATTATTTCCTCAAATATTTATTTCGTTTAAACTCTCTAGATGAATTCATTTGGGGATTAATGCAATAACGGTCTTTTTTCAAAAATTTATAGAAGCAAAAAAGCCATGTACAGAAACCCTACCACTGCCTTGCAACGTAAGAATAGCCAGTCATGAGGGCAGTTATCCAGTAAGTAAATGGAATCCTTTGGTTCTGCCACTGTGAGGAACCAAAATTAAGCTCAACACATCAGCACCAATAAAAAGATCCAGAAATACTGGCAAATAGACAACAACAATAACTAAACCATAATCCCAAGCTAGTTGGGGTTTTAACTTTAAATAGACAATACAAAGAAAAATAGAGGTCCAAAGTGTAAACTAGAAACTTACAGTTACCCAGGCCACCCCAGCCTTTGTTGATGATACCCCGCTGTCCAGTTTGTTCCAATGCATCCACAATGATTTGTGTCATTTTTTCAGGTTCTTGAACAGGCTAACATGGAAAGGAAAAAAAATATATGAATATGACATTCCAGAAAAACTAAAAAACAAAGAGAATACATACAAAAACCAAGTCAAATGAACTTAGGACACAAAATGAACATTTCCCTCGAATACAAGCATAGGAAGAAAAGCACAAAAAGAAACTAAAAACAGATATGATGGCAACTTTTCTTATTCATTATGGAAGATTCACCTCCTTTTTTATTAATCCAATCAGTGTTATTAGAATCATACAATTTTATTAATCCAATCAGTGTTACTAGAATTGAACAATTCACGAATTGAATCACATGATTCAATTCGATTCAGTAGCCCATCAATTCGAATCTCATGGGTGAATCAAAATCAACTAAAAAATGTATGTGAATCTTAAGAATCGAGTGTGAATCGTGAGAATAGAATGAAATCAGTAGAATCAACCTATTCAAAAGCCTCAGTCAAAAAAGAAAAGAGAAGAACAAAAAAGCCCATGCAAACTTATAGCTAGAAACAAGAAGACTCTTCACATACCATTTCTTGAGAGGGGGAGGGGGAAGGGGGGGGGGGGGGCGGGGGCGGCGGAAAGGGAAGGAAAAAAAGAGAGAGAAGAAAAGAACAGAGAAGCAAGGAATCTTGACTTGAATAGTCGTGAGCCAACACTATCCTGCATTCAATCTGAAAGATATGTGGGTGTTTGTGTGTGTAAAGTTCTTCTTCCTCATCTTATCTTATCTCTCTCTCTCTCTTCTGCTCTTTATTGTTGAATTGCCCACCTGCTGGCCTGTCCCACTATTTCAGCAATTTAATTTTTATATATTTTATTGTTTTAGAATTTTAATTTGGTAGTTTGATATTTTGAACATTCTCTTTGATTTTTTGTTTAGTATATGATTTGGAATTGAATTTTTAACATCTTTTGATAAATTAATAGGAGATATACTTACAAATGTGTGTGTGTGTGTGTGTGTGTGTGTGTGTGTGTATTATTTTAATTGATAATAAAAGGTTGAACCAAATCTTACAATTCGATTCGATTCTTGATTCAGAAAATAAGGATTTTGAATCTCAATTTTACAACTATGAACCAGTACTTCGTTATAGGACACTTCTATATAAATTGAATCAGTGATCAAGATTAACATCTCACTTTAAATACAAATCCATGACTGCAAAAAAGTTTCCAGTCAGCATTTCCTTCTAAATTGTTGCCACAAACTTATTTTCAAATTAAATTTCACATCACAACAAATCATATATAAAAGAATAAGCTATATCTTAGTCAGCAAACACATGGAAAGCATTTGATCTTTAATTTTGGAGCCCTAACCAAGCAAATAAATCCAGAGTAAATATATATTTCACCAAAATTAGTGAAATAACGAAAGAGATAACCCAGAAAACAAACTCACAAGACTTCCAAACCCAATATAAATGGGTTCAGGACCAGCTTCAAGCCACTTAACGAGTGAATCGGGAGGTTCATAATTTGATGCCAGATCAAGAAAGCAAAATCCCACAACATCAACCTTGGGCCCCCAATCTGCATACCAAGCAAGAGATGCAACCAGAAATTAGCATTCTTCCATTGAGAATGACGTATATTCACTCTGGCAATAATAATGCATACAAGTTGCTTTGCAAAAGAAAAAGATTTATACAAGTCATTGAAAGAAAAGATATGCTGCTTTAAGCAACCAAGATACTTTGAATAAAAACTAGTCAAGAGACACCACTTCTATGATTATATCTTTTTTCTACACTTTCATGAAGTAAATGTTTTTTCTATGCTTTCCAAAGCGCCCGATAGATTTTTTTAAATATTTTAAAATTCATAGTTTGTGGCTATATTGATGAATTCGATGTTGCGTTTGAATTTGACAAGTTAGCTCATCAACTTATATCATACCGAGCATGAACTAGCCCTAAAAAGCTCATATTAAGATCGGTTAATGCTGGAAGCAATAAATTAGCAGTACCTTTTTTTTAGCATTACCAAGAACACTTTACCTAGAAATTTAAATAACAGTGCAATGAGATCTTTTTCTTTTTAATATCTACAAAAATGACAGCTTATGTTAAACCCTCAAATAAATTATTAACAAGGAAAAAAGAGATCTAGCTTATTAGAAGGTTCTGTTATGATATTTCTATTCATTCCTCGATTCCACTACAATTACACATCATCCTTTTCATCCATATGAAGAAGAGGCTTTAGGCTTAAGTCAAAAGCCATAAAACCATAAAATCCCTAATCCAATACCTAAGTTAAAAGTATTAACCACTGCAAACAAACTACTCATTCTTTTGTTTAAAAAGATAAGACCCAGGTTGTGCAGGAATATTCATAAAGATATCCAAGTGACAACAGTTCAAGACAGCATAATTATAATTACATTGAAGAAGACTTTCTAATCAGTTCTGAGTATAATGTAGGATCAGCACAACCAACAAGTATAGCTATAATAAAATCATTCAGCAATAGAAAATGACCAATCTCAAAAAGAGAAAATATACAATAACAAATATGAAGCACCTTTTGGTTTTGGAACAAGGTGAGGACTCCATATGTACCCATGTGGCACATCAGATTCAGAGCCCTGCGAACCACTAAGATATGTGACAGGTCGTAGCTTTAACCTCTTTTTCCTAACATCATTTATCATATCCCGAATTCCAAGCCAAATCAATGAGTCAACTATTTGATATGAAAGCTGCAAAAATTGCACATGGCTACAAGTCATTTGAACAGAACAAACGATTCTGAGAAATCAAAGTATACCAAAAGAAAAAAGGTAGGAAGGCTGAAGCAATAGACTCACTCGATATCCAGCTGCCTGCTTGACACGAGACAAAGGATGTGGAAATTCACTAGTTGGCCTGATGGAAAAGACCAAGCATTGCTTAAAGTGATTTAGGATTATTCAGCATACCATGTAATACAAAAACTGATAGCAATGAGGTAGAAAGCACAAAATTGTCAACTATAACAAGTTAAATCTACAATTAACCCAGGTAGATTCCATTAACCAGACAAGACTTACGTCCATGGCATAGTGAAAAATATATGAAGTGGAATTTTTAGTGCCTCTGCCACATGAGTATGCCCTAAAAAAACATTTATAACGTCAGCTATAGAATGTTGAACAAGAAATTCTGCTATCATCCAACAGTGCTATAAAATAATAAAGACAACTCAACTAAATGTTAAAGCTATATCCTTGACCATATCATCGGGGCATATAATGGAAAAATAAAAAGATCATTTGTGTGCATTTCAAGGACCTACCCAAAATATAATCTAATCAATAGCTACATCTCTACTTGAAACCGTTAGAGGAGGAGGGAGAAAGGGGGGAGCAGAATTTTACAAATATCATAGCTAATTCAGAACATTGTATAAGTATGAGAAGCAAATACAGAGAAGTTTCAGAATAAATTTTTCCAGGAACTCAGAACATTATAACAGATACAAAGATGATGAAGTCACACCATATGCTGGAGGATTGGCTATTATTGCATCTGCCTTAAAAGGAATGCCAGAATCAATATCAGGGTCCTTGCAAGCTGGAAGCAATGAATATATAATTTCCTTCATTTGATTTCGTTGAACAGGTATTTCTGAAGGCCCCGATGGCAAGAAGCCTTTATTTTTAACCATGTCTGCCCAGAAGAAAAGCAATCCAATCAATAAAAAGTTATGGATGAAGCCCATAAACAGCAACTGGCAGATATATGATACAGGTAAGCACAATGCTCAAATCTTCCAAACTATATAACAAAAAAGATCCACGGATTCTCAAATGTTAAAATAATTCGCAACATAAAGTTTAAGTTTATCAAAACAATGTGAAAGCAGCATCCCCACCCCCCCCCCCCCCCCCCCTCTCTCTCTCTCTCTCTCTCTCTCTCTCTCTCTTCGTCCATGTAGAGTAATATAAACCCTGCCCAGCCCTTGCAAAATGAGGAGCCTTGTGCATAGGGAATACCCCTTGAATTAAAAGATTACTGCAATAATTGTAAATAACTGGCTCATCATACATGAGAGATATGAAACTGCTCCAAAGGAGTTAAGGAAGGGAAATGAAAAATGCTTCAATAATGTAAATAATTAACCCTTCAAGGTACAGTAGTACATACAGCCAGCAAGAATCTTTGGATCTCCACCTAAAGGATAAAACTCCAACCCAGCAGTCAAGACAAATTCTTTGAAATTTGAATGAGTTGCTAGTCTAACACGATGGCCATAATCCTGCACACAAATATTCTAATTAACAAACTGAAACAGTGAAGTCCCAAAAAGCTACAAGAGCATAATTTAACTTTCACATTTACTTCCTTTTGTTCACACAACTAGGTGATAAGCTCAAACCTGTCGTTAACTGGAGTGTTAAGAAATAATATTTATGCTTAGACATACTTCTTTATACATATAAGCAGTAAGGAAATATTTTTCATTAACTACTGATCTGGGAAGCACTTGAGACAGTTCAACCAAATGTAAAGGTGTCGATTTGTAAATACAATGCTAATCATAAAACATGGTGGATCTGCGAACAATACTAGATACTGTGATCCCAGGCCACATCACAAAGGTCAAAGAGAAAAAAGAAGCCAAGGATAATTCACATAAAAGAACCTGCCATGTAAATAGCATAAGCAAACGTACTGGATGAGCGACTACTCAGTGACTAACCAAAAGTTGAAGCAGTTGTTCAAGAATACAACTCACAACAGCAAACAGGAGAGGGAGGGAACAAACGAGGGGAAAAAGAAAAGAAAAAGCAGTACAAATTAACCTGCAGCCGTTTGCCAATTGCTATGAATGGCTGAACATCTCCACGTGTACCAACAATAAGCATTACTATTTGCAGCGGGGGTATATACTGAATATCTGTTGCATCAACAGGCTCATCATCAACAACCGTATTACATCCATCATCAGATCCAACGCCAAGATGTCGGGGTTCAACATCTCCTGGAACTTCAAATTCCACAGTTCCATCATCTTTGACAGTGGCTATTCTGTTCAACAATTGAAGCTGCGCAGTTTTAATAGAATCAAATAAAAACCAAAATAGAGTTGCATCACCAAAGTAGCTGTTAATTATAAGCTCCACAGACGTAAAATGAAAAAAGGCAAAAGCACATAAATGTAAATATATCAAGTTGTGATGCAAATTATAGCACCTTGTGTTGATGGTGACGATGACAACAGCAACACCCGCATAAGACTGCAATTAAAGATAAGGCAAAGATGGCATAGGACAACATATGTGGAGCATCATAGGAAATTGATGCAGCAGAAAGTTTAGGGCAATTAGGTCTCAACAATTAGGGCTAGAAAAGATAGTGATAGTAGTTGGAATAAGAAAATAATAAGGCTTAAAGAAAACCTCTTATTTAAAATCTGAATTGAAAATTATACGAATACATCTAACAGAGACTTTTTTATACTAACCAATTAGAGTAAATCCTAATCATAGAATGAAAAGAAGCCTACTTCAATATAAAACAAACTGAACTAGGAAAATTACATAAAATTCCTAATTTAAAGAAATCTCAAAGAAACTAAATTAGGAAAACTAAATAAATTTCCTAATTTAAAAAATTAAAAAAAAATAATTCTTAAATCTTATCTTCTTTTTCCTTTCTCCCCTGCATGGGGAAAACTCGTCCTCAAGTTTTGAGGTGCTGAAGAATCAAAAATTGAAATACTGAATCAATTGCATGTTGTATATTCCTTAGAGGTGGTAAATTGTTTGGCATATCGTCTGGCAAATCGTCATTAACCAACTCCATGAATTCTTTGAATGGCAGCTGAATTTCAGTGGAATATTGAAGTGATCCCCAATCTGGTCACTCCTTGATGGTTGGCTAATTAAGGCATATATGGAACCCATTCCACTACTTTCAGTTTCACATATTTCAGCAGATAAGTACCCATTGATTTTGCTGGTTTTGCTGTTTGTAGAACTCCTACCAACCAATTGCTTTGCCTCTTCCTCATTGATTGTCTCTTTGCACCTCCAAGGACTCACCATATGCTGGATGAACATTAAGTTCCTCTATCTCCTCATTATAGTCATCAAAAACCAGTTCTAATTCTTCACCTTCCTCTACCTCCTCATTATATTCATCAAAAACTGTTTCTAATTTTTTGTAATATCCTCCAAATAATCATCCACATCTAACTTTCCATAAAAATCAGTTACCTCAATTTTGATTCCTCCGCCATTCAAATCAAGAGTGTGTAATAACCGGCTTTCCAATCCCCCTCGTGCCGCTTGGTTTGTGGGTCCAACTTCATAAAAAGGGTACACATCCTCAACTTCTTCAATTTCAAGATTTTCTGGAATCTTGAGTTGTTTGTAGTCGACTTTCAAATTCTCCATTCGGGCTTCCATAGGTTCCTGACTCTGCAAGGCTTATCTAGCCCAGGTCAAGTCCTCAATCATCAGCCAACTCTATTTGGTGGGGCTGATTGACTCCACTTTGGCCAACCATTGAAAAAGTTTCAGGTTTCAAGCTCTAGTACCACTTGATGCAGCGGAAAAAATTTTAGGGCAATTAGATCTCAACAATTAGGGTTAGAATAGATAGTGATTGTGGTTGGAACAAGAAATAATTAGGAAACCTCTTATTTAAAATTTGAATTGAAAATAATAAGAATATAATACTATTTGTCAAATAGATATTTATTTATACTAATTAGGACAAATCCTAATTCTAAACTGAAAAGGAATATAATACTAATTAAGTACTTATTTAAGAAGAAACCTAAATAAAGAAAGAAATCTAAAAAAAAAACTGAACTAGGAAAGAAAGAAATCTAAAAAAAAACTGAACTAGGAAACTAAATAAAATTTCTAATTTAAAGAAATCTAAAACAAACTGAATTAGGAAAACTAAATAAAATTCCTAATTTAAAAATTAAACAAAAATAAAACATGTATGCCAAATGTAAAATAAATGTATTTATCACTAAATAAAATGGGAAATAGGAAATTAATTTGAAGTAAATAACTCATTAAAAAGTAACTGGTAGTTGTGGGGAAAAGTAGCTGAACAAGATGCATGTGGAGTACTATTCAAGAACATCCTTCACCTCTTTTTCTTTAAATAAGCACAGTTCTTTGAGAACTTCCATACTCTACTAAAATCAGGCTACCAAATAAGGCTCTGGGTATCTCGAAGGATAGTATATGCTCTATCATAGTGCACCTACAAAATGCTTGGATATAGATTTACCTTTTTAGCGGTCCTTTTTTTTATAAAACTTAGTGTCTAGAACTATTTATTCAAAACAAAGTCTTCTTTGATCAGCCTTTTGATCCAGAGTAAAAGGGCAAAGGGGCTGAGATTTAGGAAGGTGGTGGAAGAGATAAGGGACAGAAAGAGAACCAGAAAAAAAAAAAAAAAGGTACGCATTATATTGCCAACCCCCAAGAACTCTTCAGACATCTCATATCTTTCTTAGACCAGTTGGCCAAACAAATTCCTTGAAGATTGTAGTAATCTCACAGTAGTAGGGATCCTCCTCTTAACAGGAAATTAAACACGTCATTCTGTTTTTTAAACAAACAAATGGGTGTGCATGATTCATTCCTATGTCCTTAGAACACACAGCATCCTACAAGTTCAATTTAAAGTTGAAATTAGGCATCAATAAATCCCATTACATGATTGCTGTTAAACTTCTTTTGAAGTACAAGTTGATTTCTGCATTGATATTCAGTATTCACCCTATTGCAGCTTGATTATTGAACTATGGTAAAACTAAACCAACTAGGCACTATTCATCATTCTCCAACAAATATTTAAAGCCCAGACTAATCATAAGGAAGAGAAATAATCAAAACTACAACCTCATCCAGTACTAATGAGTATGAGTTTATGTCATAAAGCTCACTAATTATACTCGTAGAATAGCATCAACAACATACAAATTGGTGGCACACAGGCAATAATATTTCAATGGAAATAAAAAAATTATTGAAGAGTATTACCTTCCGCCGGATCGGAATCTTTTCATCAAAAATTTGTGCTGTCTCTTCAGCAAGAAAATTATGATGTATTTGCGTTTCAGTTTTAGATCTTTCCAGCTTAAGCTCGCTGGGAGTAGGTTCTAATTTGATAGTACCAGGAATTTCAAGCCGTAACTTGTTTGATTTATGTGCACTCCTGCCAGCAATTCCTGAACACGGACAAACCGCATTATATCATAAATTTAAGTCCACAAAAACAAGAATTGAAATAAACAAGAAGCAAATGCTCCTGGTAAGATTGAATTATATTATATGTCATCATGCTTTAGCCATTATAATGATGAATAGATAGTGACGATTTTTACCAACCATAGACAACGAAATAAGGGCAACAGAAAAAAGTAAAAGAAGTCAACTACCCTCTCTGCCTCCCACCCCTTCCCTCCAACCCTCAAGAAGGAGGTTTGCTTAATAAGTGTCTCTATGGCATTCTAAGCAAGTAATAACTAATTTATTAGTTTATTGTAAAGATAAATAAACTCTAGGTAAGCCAGCAAAATTTCAATCAACTCTCCTGCGAACTTGAACACATGCCAAAAGAGACCAAACATTATTCATGATCAAATCCATAAAGAAAAAGAGCAAGAAATGTCATGTTTCATACTCTACTTGCTTTTCTTATTGAATTAACTAAAATAGTAATTTAGTACAACCAAAATTTTTCATAATAGTGAAAGAGACTTTGAATTTGAATGAAGTCAACATGTGTCAACATGCTGCAAATTGCCCATGACTCATGAGCATTTCCGATAGATAAATAAACCTTTCTTAAGTTAGATTAACATAAATAAAATAACAGCAATCCATTGACCAAAAGTTAACCATTTCCATTAAAATCCCACTGGGAGGGGCCATGATTGGTATCCACTTTCAATACGTCTCCATCTTAAATCATTTGTACAATTTAATACTCCATTTCCTAAAATAATTTTGAAAAAAAAAACAGCAATAACAAAATAGAAATTGCTTGATATATGTAAGAAATTTTGACAGACAATTCAACTTATGTATACACGCAAATAATAGAAGTACGAAAAAAAAAATTCCATACGACCAGTTTTTAGATTAGCAAAAGAAAAAAAAAACAAAAAGTCAAACTCAACTGAATTTCATTTGATAGAGCAAAATTCAAGAAACCTGAAGAATCCGGACCTCCATTAGTCACTGAACCACTAGCCACCGCCGCTTTACTTTCCAACTCTTTGTTCTCTGTACTAGTTCCAGCGCCAATTTCCTGATCGATCTTCACCGAAGCTTCACCGGAACTTGATGAAGAAGAAGAGGAGCTCCGGCGATTCGCCGGTGACTCCGCCATCGCCGGCTTTCCAGATACTTTGCTTAGGTTTGTCGTCGGTGCTTTTATCTGGATCTGCAGAACTTTCCAGAGAAAGAGAGAGTAGCGTATGTGTTTGGATTCCAAAAGAGTGGCGGTTTGGAGGGATACCTTTCTTTGTTATATTTTTGGGAAAACAAAGAGGGATACCTTTCTTTGGGAAAAGCGAGAGAGAGAGAGAGAGAGGGAAGGCACGTTCGATGGAGTGGGTGAAGGGTCTGTGAACGACACTGTTAGATTTCGAAAACGGGGACACGTATGTTAGTGTCCGATTCAAGGGTATTTTGGTCAAATAATATTTAATGCTCTGTCTTTGCGGTTTTTGTAGCCTGGCCTTTTCGGCAATATTGTCAAATTACGGCCGGTGCCCTTTTGATTTTTATTACCTAGTGCTATGAATACGGTTTGTCGCTTGGACATTCGGACAAATCTGTCATCCATTAACTGCCTTGACCATCCGTTATTTACAAGGATGTTATACGCTATGTCGTTTCGTTATTGATGATATGGACTTGGCTGCTGTTTCTCAAACGTACACAACGACGGGTGGTTTCTATTTTTATTTTTTTATTTTTTGCAAACATTGGAATGACTTTTGATCAGGCTTGATCAGTATGAAAAGGAATGGGTTAGATCTTCTCTTCTTGGACTTGAGCCTGATGTCTACGAAGGAGAAGAGAAAGGATCAGAAAGGTGTCAGGCCTTTTGCCTGATTTTAACCCTCTGATGGTCAAGTTAGTCCTTTTTTCAGAGTATTTTGGTGAAAGAAAAGGGATGAGAGAATGCCAAGTTTCAACTACCTGTGCTTAGGCTTTTCTTTCCCTTTTGTATGATTTTTGGGTTAGGTACGTCTGACACCTTTTTTTTGAGGAAGGACATCCTCTGTCATTCGACCATGCTGGTTGGTGAAAGTTGGTAGCAGGCGCATGTCCCTTGTCCCATCCCTGGGGATGTCTGGTAATGCGGGTGTGAGGACATGGTGCAGATTGTCTAAGGACTGATCCTCCTGCTGGATGACTGGACATGTCATCAGAGGGCTTCGGCCCTTACTTGCTCAGCAAGTCATCCGGCTGGCGAAGGAGGGGAGTGGCATCTAGTCCGAAGGCCTTTGGACTTGGATCGTTCGAGGGTCCGGCCAATGGGCCCTGTTTCCGTTTACCAGTCTCTGAAGGCTTTGCAATGGGCTTGGGCTACAAAAGGGTCCAAGCCTCTTTTGAGAGTCACTTTCATCCCTCATCAGGAGCCCCCCTGTTTTATTAAGGAGAGAGCGAAGAGTTGAACCTTAGTAAAACAGCTTCGTACCCTTGTATCCTTATCTTCTGAGGTCTTTCGATCGAAGAGAACTGCTTCCGCTTTGAATGGCGAAGAGGTCCTTTCATTTCCTTGTCTTAGGAGAGGCTTTCGTTTTGCTGGGGGGCTTCGTCCGATCTAGGCATTCACTTCATCTCCTCGATGGATAGCCTTCGTCTGATCGAAGGGATCAGAGGTGCTAGGAACCGTCAGCATTTTAGACAGTCTTCGTAGGGTAGATGGAAGGTCACACAGCCATTGAATGCATGCACAACTGACAAGGATAAGCATTGAATACCAAAACGCGCATTGAATGCACGTCTCCTCGTTCTCCCCATTCTTCCACGTGTCGCAGCAGACGATTAAGTTTTCCATGGATTTTAAATTTTGAACGTCCATTTAATGCCCCCACTTATTGCTGTGGCGGTTACCGAGGACGCTCTCAGTATATATATTCCTTTGCCTTCCCATATCCAGAACTTCTTGCTTATTCTCTCGAATCTCCTATTTTTCATAGTTTTCCCATATATGTTCTTTGGCATTTGCTTCCCTTTCTTCTTTCATTCCAATGGCCCCCAAAAAAGAAAACATTCCCCGTAGGGACCAAGTGAGCTCCTCCTATTACCAAAAGATAATGGAGGAGGAATGGGGGGAGATAGCCCCTATTGCAAAAATATCTGAATTTTTGGCCTTCGGCCAGAACTTAAAAGGCAGCACTCAGTTCATATTCCGCCGGGCTGAGGCTCACGAGAAGGTTTACTCTAGCGACCCCAAAGCTGCTCTGCCTAAAGACAACCGGCACTACATTATTTTCTACCACCAGCTGGAAGCTGATCTTCTTTTTCCTCCTACGAAGTTCAAAGTTGAATGCTTCAACTACTTCGGAGTAAATCCAATGATGCTGACCCCGAACTCTATAAGGGACATGCACGTCTTCGAAGTTCTCTGCTTTGCTCATGGCATTCGTCCTTCTGCTCGCCTGTTTCAATGCTTTTACAGGATCCAGAGGTCACCGGGGGTTTACATGACTTCTGCCAAGCCTCGCTGGAGCCTTTTCTTTGGTAAAGAGAACAAAGTGAAGGATTGGAGAGGCAAGTTCGGGTTGATAGAGGTCACTGACAGCCTCGGCGATAAATCCCCTGGATTTGGTTTCCCCGGCCATTTCCTGCGTCCCACTGAAGGCCTTACTGAGTGGCCTGAGAGGCTGTCCACTGAGGAGAAATCGAACCTCAGGACCTTAGTCCATCAGGGTTATACTTATAACTCTGAAAAGATGATGGCCTCCTTCTATGCGGAGGACGAGCATGGCCTTCCAACTCCTAGACTTTTGCTGAAAGATATAAGAGGTAACTCTGCTCCTCACTCCTCACTTGCTATAGGTTTAATTGACTGTGGAGTTTTGATCTTGTTGTTGTTGTGTTTGTTGTTTCGATTGCAGTGGAGGCCAAGGATCCTGCACATTATCAGGATATCATGAAGGAGACAAAAGGGGTTTCTCCAAGACCCTTCAGCGAAGATGCTGAGCTTCCCATTCTTGACCTCAAGACGGGGAAGTTCAGTTTGCGCTCCTCCTCCGCCCCGCAGTTTTCGTCGGCGAGGCTTCGTAAGGATAAGCCGACGAAGCCTGTCTCTGCTGGATCCGGTTCAGCTGTTGGATCAGAAAGGGCC
Source organism: Reutealis trisperma (assembly GCA_947687605.1). Classification (NCBI taxonomy): domain Eukaryota; kingdom Viridiplantae; phylum Streptophyta; class Magnoliopsida; order Malpighiales; family Euphorbiaceae; genus Reutealis; species Reutealis trisperma. The sequence continues at coordinate 4,104,153 of CANTUT010000050.1, forward strand.
CAGGTGAGTGTGGCCAGTGCGAAGTCTATTCAAATAATTCGAAGGTGACTTGTTAAGGCTTATAATCGCTCTGTTCCTGTTGTGCAGAGAGGTACTCCTCCGCTTCGAGCTGTACCCATTGCTGCAAGGCCTTCTCCTCAGAGGGGCATTTCAATCTCAGGGCTTTCTTAGGCTTCCATTCCTCCGCTCCACCTCCTCCAACGAGTGATAAGGGGAAGGGAGAGTCCGTACCTCGTCCGCCCAAGCTGAAAGTAAAAGGGCACCCCGTCCCCAATATTCTTGACCTAATTGCTCACTCTTCTCGGGGGGCGGAGCAACTGGCGGACTTGGAGAAGGCTCTGACAGACGTGCCTGATGCTGAATTTGAGGCCTGTCTAAAAAACCTGGTGGATGACTTGAGTGCTCCTGTAGCCGAAGCTGGGGCAGGTAACTTTTCTTCTCCCCCATCACCTTCATCATATAAAGACCATCGCGTTATCCGAGGGACATATCTGAGATGGTCGAAGGAGGTCATACCAGGGAGATCTCCTAGTACCGAGGAGGTCGAAGCCTGGGAGAAGTATATTGAGGAGCAAAGGATTTCATATCCTGATTTTGCAACTCTCAGAAGGCTTTATCCTTCCCCAGTTAATACTGCGGCCGAAGGGGAGGCCTTCGTTTCAAGAAACAGAGGCAACTTCTTGCCTTCTTATTATCATTTACTTCTTCTTGTGTCTTTATCTGCTGATTTGAATGAGTGAATGCTTTTGCTCTTGTACTTTGCAGTTTTTATGGGCGAAGCGGACGCCCCTGCTCAGGAGCCTTTCCTAGAGGCTTCGTTCGCACCTGTCATGGCTTCTTCTGGAGCCAGCGAACCATTTCCTTCTGCTGCTGTTTCGCAGGCGGCTAATCAGGGGGCTGTTATTGCTGCACCCGACGAAGCATTTCCTTCAGTTGTTGCTTCGTCTGGGGTCATGCCAGGGGCTGTTGTTACTATCAAAGGTGTTTCCTCTCTTCGTCCCCCTAAGAGGAAATTAACAGTGGGGGAGTTCTTTCGTCGCAAGAGGCCTTTGGCGGTAACTTCAACCACCCCGTTCCGGAGGCCCGCTCTGCTTCAGAGACTCCTTCACCTGGGACGGATGTAAGAGTGTCAGCTCCTGCACAGGGGATAATAAAGGAGGCTTCTCCGCCAAGCAAGAGGCTGCGAATCGAAGAGTCAGCGGAGATTGTAGTAGTGGATTCACCTCCGCTCGAAGGAGTCGAGGCATCTGCTGGTCCTCCTTCTTCCATTGCTCCCACCGCCACAGTCTTGGCCCCTGTGCCCTTCCTGCGTCCGGCCCCTAGGCCTCTTTTTGGGTCTATGGAGGATACTCTTACCAGGCAAGAGACTCTGCTAGAGAAGGTAAATTCATTGCTCACTTGAGTTGTGACCGTTTATCACATTGCCTAATCATTACTGTTTGTTGCAGGCGCTTCTGGATTCTAAAATTTTGAAGACTGATTTTGGTCTTCTGAGGGATCATTATGAAGACGCCCGGCAGGCGGCGGAGGACAGGTTGGGATTATGTTCCCGTCTGGAGGAAGAACTAACTTCTGCGAAGGCAAAGGCTAAGGAGGCCATGGAACAATCCAGGGCCCATGAAGAGGCTCGTTCGGAGGCCGAAGGAGAGGTTAGCGCCTTAACTGCGGCAGTGGCATCAAAGGACAAAGCCATTGCCGATCTCAGCGTGCAACTGGACAAGTTGAAGAGTGCTAATGAAGAGCTTGCCCGAGAGGCCAAAAAGGTTCCTAGTCTTCGATAACTCCTGAAGAAGACTCAACAGGAACTTCGAGTCTTAGAATTTGGATACACACAAGCCACTACTCAGGCTCAAGTTGCACTTGAGAAGGCTAACAAGGCCGAAGAAGGTCGGGGAAGGGCTGTGAGGGATTTTATGCGGTCTAAGAGCTTCGATGACATCATTACATACCACACCTATAAAGTAGTAGCCGAGTATTATAACAATGCTCTTCGTGATGCAGCGGAGCACTTTCCTGATGTGCTGCAAGTGGTATCTGAATTGGATGCTACTGAAGAACCTCCGGCGCCGGACCTTTCAGAGTTCCAAGATCCCGTTCCTGAGGGGGATGAAGGTCTTTTACGACCCGAAGACTTCCCAGCTTGGGATAAAGATGGACCCGCTTCGTCTCCCATTCCCGAAGTTTCTAGCGGGGGCGAAGGGGATGCAGACGAAGGGCCTCCTTCTGGGACGGGTCTTGCCTCAGCCGAACCTCTATCTGTCATTCAGCCAGATCCTTCGAATGACCAGCCTCTGCCATCTTCTGTAGAAGTGGTTCCTCCAGGCGATCCTCCGCCTTAGACATTCTTTTGTACTTCATTCTTTTGTAATTCTTTTGTATTTCATTCTTTTGTAACTCTTTTGTAATTCTTTTGTATTTCATTCTTTTGTAATTCTTTTGTATTTCATTCTTTTGTAATTCTTTTATAATTCTTTTGTATTTCATTCTTTTGTAAATAAATGTAATACATTTACTCCCACGAATAATACAGTTATTATGCTTCTACTTTTGCGTATGCTTTACTTGTAATCCAACAAGCCTTTGTGCAATGCCTTAGCGAAGTTTCTGTTCCAATAGGAGTTCAAGCACTTTCACCTTCTCCTCCCATTAGACCTTCTTAGCTTCGTGCCTAGATTTACTAGGACTTAGGCTCTTCTTTAGGAAAGTTCTTCCCACTCTTGGCGAGGCTTCGTGCCTAGATTTACTAGGTCTTAGACTTCCCTTTAGGAAAGTTCTTCCCGCTCTTGGCGAGGCTTCGTGCCTAGATTTACTAGGGCTTAAGCTTCCCCTTAGGAAAGTTCTTCCCGCTCTTTGCGAGGCTTCGTGCCTAGATTTACTAGGGCTTAGGCTTCCCCTTAGGAAAGTTCTTCCCGCTCTTGGCGAGGCTTCGTGCCTAGATTTACTAGGGCTTAGGCTTCCCCTTAGGAAAGTTCTTCCCGCTCTTCGTCCTGACTGCCATAGATGTAAAACACTTTGCCATTGGGCTTTGGGATCGTCATCCTCAAGTGTCTGATATTTGTCGAAGCGTCCAAGTCATATAGCAATGGCCTGCCCATCAAGACGTTATATGCCAAATGTGTCCTGATGATAACAAATGTGCCCATGGTAGTAACATTTTTGAGGGCGGTGCCAACTGTGAAGGGTAGTTTTGCCACTCCAATCGATGGGACCTCCGTTCCATCTAAAGTGCGAACTGGATTTCCCACTTCTTCCAGATCTCCCTCCTTGAGACCCATCTTTAAATATGCTTCCCTCGTCATGAGGTTGACCGAACTTCCTTCGTCAACCAGGATCCTTTTAACTACATAATTGGCTATAATCACTTGAATCACCAATGGATCAGCGTAAGGGGTGCGAAGGGTACTTCCATCTGGCCTCTCTAGTCGATTTGCCCCTCTTCCACAATAAATGTATTCAGGCCTTTCGCTCCGCCTTCCCAAGGCCTTCGCACGATTTTTGCTTTCACTAGCTTCGCCTGGCCCTCCTATAATACAATGAATGGTCCCTGCCGAACCATCATTTACTCTTCCCGAGTGTCTTTCTTTATCTTCGCTAGGGCCAGCTCTGCCTGATTCTTCTCTTCTTATGAATTTCCTCAAGTAGCCCTGTTTGATCAACTTTTCGATCTCCTCCATCAACTGCCTACAATCATTGGTATTATGACCATGAGTATCATGAAAGAGGCAGTATTTGTTCTGATTTCTTTTTTCTGGAGGAGCAACCATTGGTTTGGGGCGAGCCCATATATTTTGCTCTTTGAAAGTTGCGAAGACTTCGGCTGGACTGGCATTGAGGGGGGTGAATTTGCTGGGGTCGAAACTGGATCGTGATTGATTTTTTCTTCCCCTCCTTCGTCTGCTAGTCGGCCTCTCATCTCGCTTTTCTTCCGCCTTCTTCTCTCACTTTGCCTTCGGCTCTTCCCTAGGAATGATCTCCATTCCTCTCCGCTTTGCCATCTGGTTGAAGGCTAGAGCGTCATCTTGCCGTACATACTTTTGGGCCAATGCCATTGCATCCTCCAGGGTACGAGGAGCATGACGGCAAAGGGCTTTGAGAAAATCCGTGTGAGAGGTTCCATTCTGCAGCGCTTCCACTGCTCGAGCTTGGTCCAAGTGCATCACTTTCAACGCTTCTCGATTGAATCGAGCCATGTAATCCCTTAAGGACTCATTCTCCCTTTGCACCACCGTTTCCAGATACTGAGTTTTTCGCTCCACCGGAATACTAGAAGCGAATCGGTGCATAAAGGATCTGGCCAGCTCCATGAAAGAACGGATACTTGCCTCTTCTAAGCTATCAAACCATCTCGTTGCAGCTCCTTCCAAGGATCCCCTAAATGCTCTACATAGAGCCTCATCATCTGCCGTCTGCAATTTTACTGCATGCTTGTAGTCCATGACATGGACCTTGGGATCGGTTTCCCCATTATACTTTTTCAACACCGGCGGTTGTATTCCCTGATGGATCTGGTAAAAGGAGACTTCAGGGTGAGCTTTAGGGTGATATCCATGGTTTTCCTGTCATAACCTTGATTCATCTCTTCTAAAAACTTATTCACCGCATCTCTCACCTCCTCTTCCTTCTTTCTGTGGCTGTTGCCACTAACTGGTGATCTTCTGCTTCGAGCCCTCGAGGGGTGACTAGTAACAGAATATTCCCATCTATCCTGTTCCCTTCCTCTCGGGCTTTCTCTTTTTCCGTACTTGGGTTCTTTGTACTCACACTTCCCCTTATTCCTTCCTTCGCCCCGTTCCGTATTATTTGCATGAAAATTTTTTCCATGCAAAAACTTACGTTCACTGTCTGGAAGCGAAGCTTGCGTACTCTCTTCTTCTTCGGTTGAACTCTCCTCTCCTCCACGTTGCTCTTTCGTCCTCCCCTCCACATTTCCACCCAAGTGGACCAGTTGTTCTTCATTAACCCCTGGGGAAGGCCGAACCCCTGGGGCTCCCTGGGATTGCTTCTTATACTCCGGGATTCGAGCAACATTCCTTCTCGGGGTGGCTTCTAGAACAGCGACAAGGGTCTGTGCCTGGGGAGTCTGTTGCTGGGAGCTCCTTACAAAAGCAGCTATAGTATTAATAAACTGCAATGCAGGAGCTAAATCTGGATTTGGAAGGCTCAAAGGGGTTTGGCTAGACCCAGCTGTGTTTTGTTGAGAGATAAGGAGCTGGAGGGACGTGTTTAGGTCAATGGGAGTTGCTAGAGGAGTATCAGTAGGTGTTGGAAGGGAATGTCTAGGATTTGAGGGAGTTGAAGATTCGGGATCATCATGGTTTGTCATTATGGTAATCTTCTTTCACAGGCAAATGAAAGTAAAATGCAAAGTTGAGAGAAAGATCAGCTCGCGTTCCCCACAGACGGCGCCAATTTGATCAGGCTTGATTAGTATGAAAAGGAATGGGCTGGATCTTCTCTTCTTGGACTTGGGCCTGATGCCTGAGCCTGATGCCTGCGAAGGAGAAGAGAAATGATCAAAGAGGTGCCAGGCCTTTTGCCTGGCTTTAACCCTCCGACGGTCAAGTTAGTCCTTTCTTCAGAGTATTTTGGTGAAAGAAAAGGGATGAGAGAATGCCGAGTTTCAACTACCTGTGCTTAGGCTTTTCTTTCCCTTTTGTATGATTTTTGGGTTAGGTACGTTTGATACCTTTCTTTTGAGGAAGGACATCCTCTGTCATTCGACCATGCTAGTTGGTGAAAGTTGGTAGCAGGCGCATGTCCCTTGTCCCATCCCTGGGGATGTCTGGTAATGGGGGTGTCAGGGCATGGTGCAGATTGTTTAAGGACTGATCCTCCTGCTGGATGACTG